>CM055908.1:40132379-40220279 GCA_029582155.1 Panopea generosa
TACAGTTTTAAAATTATTTTTCATATTCATTATCAAATTTTAATAAATAAATAAAAAATATTTTAAAAAGTAAAACAAACATATTTTAACAATAAATGTGTGTTGCCTCAGTATGTTGCACAAGAGTAGAATACCTCTTAAACCGGTGCTAGGAGTGTGAGGGGTGTTGTACATTTCATTAGGGGTCATGAACAGATTTGATTAAACCGAGTCTGTATTTTTTTCCTTTGGTTGCGATTTCTGCTTCCAAGGTTTTTTTTTATCTGTTATTATTGATTATCAAAATAGCATTCTTATATGTTGTGTTGCGGCTGCAAGGTGTTGTTATTATTTCAGATATCTTGGGATCTTGGGGAACAGTCAGTGTTACTCTTAGTTTATCTAAGAACTTGATATCTATTAACCCACATTGAAAAAGCAGATAAGTATATGCCTATCCCACAATCCATACCAATTGAACACTTGCTAAACTGTGACGTCATTCAAACTTTCAGTTGAAGCAACTAACACGTGCTCAAATGTTTTTCAACATTGCTATTTAACAGACCCAAATGTGACTTTTCCAACATTGCTATTTAACAGACCCAAATGTGACTTTTCCAAAATTGCTATTTAACGGACCCAAATGTGACTTTTCCAACATTGCTATTTAACGGACCCAAATGTGACTTTTCCAATGTTGCTATTTAACGGACCCAAATGTGACTTTTCCAACATTGCTATTTAACGGACCCAAATGGGGAGAGCTGGTTATGCTCTACATACTTTGTTTCTCTGGAACAGAATATCGCTTTAATCGATGGTTGTTGGCGTAAGGGGTTTTACGTAATTCGTTACTTCTCATGATCAGATAATATACCGAGTCTGCTAGTTTTCTCTTTTGAGTGTGCGCTCCTGCACAGACATTATTTACCTGATGTCCGATTGATAGTTTCACTGTCAATTTGATTATTCGAACACTATTTTAAAGAACGACTACATAATCATAAATCATTGAAACATTGTCAGCAACCTTGGTATAGCCAACAGGGAAATGTTTGATAGTCTTGTTATAGTTGGCATGTTGTACGCTTAATTAATCCAAGGTTGTCTCATGATCTAAAATAATACAATATAAAAATGTAACTTTATTTCAAAATTGAACGTCATATTATACCATCGAGGGTTAATAGACGATCGGTTAATCTTACCCCTCTTTCGTGGGATTGTACAAGATTAAACAGAACTCGAGCACAATTATTGCCCTAAGTAAGTTTTATTTTCCCTGACTGACCTGGCGCAGATTCGAACTCACGATCCCTGGATTGATTATCAGACGTGCTAGCGAGTAAGCTTACTGTGCCAAGAATAATATAAAGACAGTCTTCTCTACTAAGATACAAGGTATGTATTGAAACGATGGGTCTACCTGTAGAATTTTGTAGGAAAAAAATAGAATTGGCAAAAAAAACCCACCTATTATTTCCTATATATTTTGCCTATATATTTTAACACCTATACCAACTTTTTAAAATAGTTTGATCACGTGTTAACATGTAGACAGTAATGTGTCACTCCCATGTTAATAATTCCATTAAAATATGGCATTGCCAATATAAATACAAAATTACCCCTCCTTAAGCATAATTGGCTATCACTTTTGAATATTAATGCGTTACGTGTCATCTGTCATGGAATTGATAGACCCAAGTGGATAAAATTATAAATTACTTCTATTTTGGTGGTAAAAGACACACATTTTGATAATTTTAATAGAAATGCCTAAAAGTACATAATCTACTGAAGAAGACTTAAATAAGCATTGTTCCCCAAGTATTCCTATGTAATACACAAAGTCACATTATTGGGAACCAATTAACAATAACTCTTAATTTGAACAGAATTGTGATCACTACTCATAGGGACCATTTATATAAAAAAGAAAATGAACCAATGTGGTTGATTTGCTCTTGAGAAGAAGAAATTTAGAAAATCACATTTGTATCCCTGCGTACACGTATGTGTATAAAATTCCCTTTAAGGGACCCAGTCTCAACTTTATTGACTAAAAACAATGTTTGAAATGATATATAAAAGAGATGAGAAAACATATTTGAAAAACTTGAAACCTCTTTTCAGAGAAAAAAAGTTTTTTGAAAATTCATAATTGTATCCACCATGACCTCTGCTGGTCTCTGGCTATTAAATTCCATTTGAAGGACTCAGTCTCAAATGTTGTCACTGAACACTAGTACAGATAGTAAGATGATTAAAAAAATCCTTAAATAGATAAAAAAAGAAAAAAAAACACACACACTGTTTTCCAATAGTATTCTTATGTGGAAAACAATACAACATGCTGGGCCACACAACTACATCTCAGTTCCTTCATTTTAACAAAGTTGAAAACTCACAGGGATCAAAAATACCAAATGCTCATAATGCTTAATCAGTTCTTGGAATAACATTTTAAAATTTTTCACAATTTATTCTTTTTAGGGTCCCTTGCTGACTCGAAATGGTCCCTTTATTTGAACAAACTTAAAATACCTAAAAAGTACAAATTTGGCTCTTTCGGTTCTTGAGAGAAAGATGTTTTAAATGAAAATTACCCTTTGTTAAACTGATAAATCCCAAGATGGGGGTCACTTTTGACCCTATGCTCATGGCTTGAACAAACCTAAGAGAGAATGATTAATTAAAACTACAAACGAGTGGGTAACTATTAATTATGCGTCAATTTCCGAAGACTTTTCGAGAATAAGATTTTTGAAATTATGATGAACAAAAAAATAAACCCCTGAGGTGGGATTAATTGAACTCTATGGTCATGATATGAACAAACTCGAAAGAACTTCAGATAAGAATTCTTCACAACAAATTTGGTGTAAACTCATGAAACGGTTTCAGAGAAATGATTCGAACCAAAATTTATCGACGGATGACGGACACAATAAGATCACGAAACCGCATAATTACGGGAACCTTCGATTTAGCTGAGCCAAAAAAAGCTAGTGAATATGTATTGGGACCAATAACAGTCACACGTGTAAATCTGTTATTATGTGCAGTTGAATATGTAGGATAAAACCACTGTATGAAATATGGATATGCATTCTTTAGGCTTTGAAATTACTAAATAATAAAGCAGCCTCACGAGAGTTGCGCGAACCATAAATAAAGAGACAACTATTTCCCCATTTGGTACGAGTAAACTTTTCACTGTCTCATGTTGATGAATTTATATCTGTCATTTATAGTTAACAAATAAAAAACTTAATCACACAGATACATTTACTATAACTAATTTTTGGATTCTTTTTTCAAATGAAAAGGACTGTTAAAATGAGTCCTGGGAAATGTGAACAAAGAAGATGGCTAGACAATTAATTAATTATAATCCATCGTCACATGATGTTATGCTGAACACTCCTGTGAGGTATATGGAAATATACAGAGCTTCCATACACGTAAGTCATGTTTGTCACATTGACTTCTGAGGTAGCTACCAAAGTGTTACATATATCACTTGACATGTGCATTTGTAAGTTACAAAACGGACTTGGCCAACAATGCAGCATATTGAAAAACAATATGTTTTAGTTCTGTAAATGGCTGTTGATGTATGTTTTGTGCGTGTTATGCTGAAAAAAATCCGTTCGTGAATATTAAAGTCACTGCTGTATATTATACAGCCTCCACATGTCTAAAACCAGTATGTGACATTGACATTTAAGGAAGTAACCCAAGTGTTTTGCGCGCGACACGTCACCATGTTATGCTGAGCATGTCTGTGAAAATCGATCCATACATTAAGAAGTTACAAGACAAGACCAACAATGTGGTATATGGAATGATCTGCCCCCATATGGCTAAGCCTTGTAGTTTGAGGCAGCGGTCCAGTTACTGAATGCGACACGGTATCGTGTTATGTTGAACACTTCTGTAAATATATTTGAAAATTGGCCCAAGATTGTAGAAATTACAGACACGAACGCTTGGACGAAACGGTAGTCACCCAGTTAATAAAAAATAAGGAGTCATGCATGTACACCATTGCACTAAGTTAAGTGAATACTGAGAGCTGCAAGATGAAAGAAAAACTGTTTTTCATTTGCTCTTTCATATAATCTCAGGCAATTACATTTTTGTAAGCGCAGTTTGATTCCAAACAGAAGTATTTATCACATAGTTCTTTACGACCGACGTAAAGCATATATAGTTATAAGAAAGTAGTTCGCTTAAAATGAACGTTGGCATTGGCCGTCAGTATAAGCACCGTGAGTAAAGAAAACATCAACAATTATGTAACATTTTGTTAAACTGTTAACACTGATACAATAACAGTTAACACTGATACAATAACTGTTAACGCTGATACAGTAACTTGTAAAGCTGATACAGTAACTGTTAACGCTGATACAGTTACTGGTATAGCTGATGCAGTAACTGTTACCGCTGATACAGTAACTGCTTACGCGGATACAGTAACTGTTAACGCTGATACAGTAACTGCTTACGCGGATACAGTAACTGTTAACGCTGATACAGTTACTGGTATAGATGATACAGTAACTGTTAACGCTGATACAGAAACTGCTTACGCGGATACAGTAACTGTTAACGCTGATACAGTAACTGATAACGCGGACACAGAAACTGTTACCGCTGATACAGTAACTGGTAACGCTGATACAGTAACTGATAACGCGGATACAGTAACTGTTAATGCTGATACATAAACTGGTTACACTGATACAGTAACTGATAACGCTGATACAGTAACTGTACCACTGATACAGTAACTGGTTACGCTGATACAGTAACTGGAAACGCTGATACAGTAACTGGTAACGCTGTTACAGTAACTGGTAACGCTGATACAGTAACAGTTAACGCTGATACAGTAACTGGAACCACTGATACAGTAACTGGTAACGCTGATACAGTAACTGTTAACGTTTATACAGTAACTGGTACCACTGATACAGTAACTGCTAACGCGTAACTGTTAACGCTAATACAGTAACTGGTACCACTGATACAGTAATTGTTAACACGGAAACAAAAACTGTTAACGCTTGCATCGTAACCCTTAACGCTGATACAGTAACTGGTAACGCTGATAAAGTAACTGGTAACGCTGTTATAGTAACTGTTAACGCTTATACAGTAACTGGCACCACTGACAGTAACTGTTTACGCTGAAACAGTAACTGTAAATGCTGGCACTGTAACTGTTAACGCTGATACAGTAACTGGTACCACTGAAAGTGTAACTGTTATCGCGGAAATATTAACTGTTAACGTGGAAACAGTAACTATTAACGCTGATACAGTAACTGGAAACGCTGATACAGTAACTGGTAACGCTGATACAGTAACTGGAAACGCTGATACAGAAACTGTACTGCTGATACAATAACTGTTAACACTGATAGAATAACTGGTAACACTTATACAGTAACTGTTAATGCTGATACAGTTACTGTTAAGGCTGATACAGTAACTGTTAACTAGTTCCACTGAACAGTAACTGTTAACGCTGGCATCGTAATTGTTAACGCTGATACAGTAACTGGTACCACTGGTACAGTTACTGTTAACGCTGATACAGAAACTGTTTACGCGGATACAGTAACTGTTAACGCTGATACAGTAACTGATAACGCGGATACAGAAACTGTTACCGCTGATAGAGTAACTGGTAACGCTGATACAGTAACTGATAACGCGGATACAGTAACTGTTAATGCTGATACATAAACTGGTTACACTGATACAGTAACTGATAACGCTGATACAGTAACTGTACCACTGATACAGTAACTGGTAACGCTGATACAGTAACTGGAAACGTTGATACAGTAACTGGTAACGCTGTTACAGTAACTGGTAACGCTGATACAGTAACAGTTAACGCTGATACAGTAACTGGAACCACTGATACAGTTACATGTACTGGTATATATGATACAGTAACCGTTAACGCTGATACAGAAACTGCTTACGCGGATACAGTAACTGTTAACGCTGATACAGTAACTGATAACGCGGACACAGAAACTGTTACCGCTGATACAGTAACTGATAACGCGGATACAGTAACTGTTAATGCTGATACATAAACTGGTTACACTGATACAGTAACTGATAACGCTAATACAGTAACTGTACCACTGATACAGTAACTGGAAACGCTGATACAGTAACTGGTAACGCTGTTACAGTAACTGGTTACGCTGATACAGTAACAGTTAACGCTGATACAGTAACTGGAACCACTGATACAGTAACTGGTAACGCTGATACAGTAACTGTTAACGTTTATACAGTAACTGGTACCACTGATACAGTAACTGCTAACGCATAACTGTTAACGCTAATACAGTAACTGGTACCACTGATACAGTAATTGTTAACACGGAAACAAAAACTGTTTACGCTTGCATCGTAACCCTTAACGCTGATACAGTAACTGGTAACGCTGATAAAGTAACTGGTAACGCTGTTATAGTAACTGTTAACGCTTATACAGTAACTGGCACCACTGACAGTAACTGTTAACGCTGAAACAGTAACTGTTAATGCTGGCACCGTAACTGTTAACGCTGATACAGTAACTGGTACCACTGAAAGTGTAACTGTTATCGCGGAAATATTAACTGTTAACGTGGAAACAGTAACTATTAACGCTGATACAGTAACTGGAAACGCTGATACAGTAACTGGTAACGCTGATACAGTAACTGGAAACGCTGATACAGTAACTGTTAACGCTGATACAATAACTGTTAACACTTATAGAGTAACTGGTAACATTTATACAGTAACTGTTAATGCTGATACAGTTACTGTTAAGGCTGATACAGTAACTGTTAACTAGTTCCACTGAATAGTAACTGTTAACGCTGGCATCGTAATTGTTAACGCTGATACAGTAACTGGTACCACTGATACAGTAACTGTTAACGCTGATACAGAAACTGTTTACGCAGATACAGTAACTGTTAACGCTGATACAGTAACTGATAACACGGATACAGAAACTGTTACCGCTGATACAGTAACTGGTAACGCTGATACAGTAACTGATAACGCGGATACAGTAACTGTTAATGCTGATACATAAACTGGTTACACTGATACAGTAACTAATAACGCTGATACAGTAACTGTACCACTGATACAGTAACTGGTAACGCTGATACAGTAACTGGAAACGCTGATACAGTAACTGGTAACGCTGTTACAGTAACTGGTAACGCTGATACAGTAACAGTTAACGCTGATACAGTAACTGGAACCACTGATGCAGTAACTGGTACCACTGATACAGTAATTGTTAACACGGAAACAAAAACTGTTAACGCTTGCATCGTAACCCTTAACGCTGATACAGTAACTGGTAACGCTGATAAAGTAACTGGTAACGCTGTTATAGTAACTGTTAACGCTTATACAGTAACTGGCACCACTGACAGTAACTGTTAACGCTGAAACAGTAAATGTTAATGCTTGCACCGTAACTGTTAACGCTGATACAGTAACTGGTACCACTGATAGTGTAACTGTTGTCGTGGAAATAGTAACTGTTAACTCTGGCACCGTAACTGTTAACGTGGAAACAGTAACTATTAACGCTGATACAGTAACTGGAAACGCTGATACAGTAACTGGTAACGCTGATACAGTAACTGGAAACGCTGATACAGAAACTGTACTGCTGATACAGTAACTGTTAACACTGATAGAGTAACTGGTAACACTTATACAGTAACTGTTAATGCTGATACAGTTACTGTTAAGGCTGATACAGTAACTGTAAACTAGTTCCACTGACAGTAGCTGTTAACGCTGGCACCGTAATTGTTAACGCTGATACAGTAACTGGTACCACTGATACAGTAACTGGTTAGGCGGAAACAGTAACTGTTAACGCTGGCACCGTAACTGTTAACGCTGATACAGTTATTGGTAACGCTGATACAGTAACTGGAAACGCTGATACAGTAATTGGTAGCGCTGGTACCGTAACTGTTAAACGTTTATATTCATAAAAGTTAACGCTGATACAGTAACTGGTAACACTGAAACAGTAACTTTTAACGCTAATACAGTAACTGGTTACGCTTCTACAGTAACTTGTAACGCTGAAACAGTTATTGGAAACGCTGATACAGTAATTGGTAACGCTAATACAGTTACTGTTAACGCTTATACAGTAACTGGTACCACTGATACAGTAACTGTTAACGTGGAAACAGTAACTGTTAACGCTGGCACCGTAATTGTTAACCCTTAAACAGTAACTGGAAACGCTGATACAGTAGCTGTTACCACTGATAAAGTAACTTTTAACACTGATACAGTAGCTGGTAACGCTGAAAAATAGATGTACCACTGATTCAGTAACTGTTAACGCTGATACAGAAACTGTTACCGGTGATACAGTAACTATACCATTGATACAGTAACTGGTAACGCTGATACAGTAACTGTAACACTGATACAGTAACTGGTAATGCTCATGCAGTAACTGTTACCGCTGATACAATAAATGTTAACGCTGATACACTAACTGGTAATGCTGATACAGTAACTGTACCACCGATACAGTAACTGTTAACACTGATACAGTAACTGATAACGCTGATACAGTAACTATTAACTGGTTACGCTGATACAATGACTGTAACGCTGATGCATTAACTGTACCGTCAATACAGTAACTGGTAACGCTGATACAGTAACTGATAATGCTGATACAGTAACTGTAACACTGATACAGTAACTGTTAACGCTGATACAGTAACTGTTAAGACTGATACAGTAACTGTAACGCTGATACAGTAACTATACACGCTGATACAGTAAACGTTAACGCTGATACAGTAACTGTACCACTGATACAGAAACTGTTAACACTGATACAGTAACTGTTAAGGCTGATACAGTAACTGTACCACTGATACAGTAAATGGTAACGCTGATACAGTTACTGTACCACTGATACAAAAACTGTTAACACTGATACAGTAACTGTTAAGGCTGATACAGTAACTGTACCACTGATACAGTAACTGGTAACGCTGATACAGTTACTGGTAACGCTGATACAGTAACTGGTACCGCTGATACAGTAACTGGTAACGCTGATACAGTAACTGTTAAAGCTGATACAGTAACAAGTAACGCTGATACAGTAACTGGTAACGCTGATAGAGTAACTGTAAACGCTGATACAGTAACTAGTAACGCTGATACAATTACTGTTAACGCTGATACAGTAACTTGTAACGCTGATACAGTAACTGTTAACGCCGATACAGTAGTTGGTAACGCTGATACAGTAACTGGTACCACTGATACAGTAACTGTTAACACTGATACAGTAACTGTTAAAGCTGATACAGTAACAAGTAACGCTGATACAGTAACTAGTAACACTGATACAGTAACTGGTAACGCTGATACAGTTACTCTTACCACTGATACAGTAACTGTTAACACTGATACAGTAACTGTTATTAACAGTCATCACATTAACTTTAACGTTGAGCATTTTAAGTTTATTGTGACTTTTGCAAGCTGAGCAATGGCTTTGAACTTGTTACTCGCAATCAAACTATGGTGGCCAAGTGTGGTAATAATAATCGTTTAATCCATCCTTCATTATAAGAAAGCAAACACAATGGACAATTTACTATTTTACATTCACATACCTACTTATAAATACTGAAGCTCATGCGTTCATATTCATTATGCATGTTCTAATGTTCTGAAGAATACATGTTACCATTAACGTTATGTAATGTGAGATTTTCTATTTGAGACATAGAACTTGTTATGGATTAATGTAATGGTGACAATGAGCAACTGTTCATTTGTGGTATAGTAGCTTAAGTCGGACAATAGCGAAATAAAGTAATATATTAGATCTTTTGAAATGAAACCAGAGAATATTTTAAGTAGTATGCGCTATATGATTAATACGTCAGAAGTAATACTTAACCAGGCGTGGACGCCATGAAGTGTCGACAAAATGTCGCAGTCGCCACCGCCGATAAAACAACGACGATCAGGTTATGACAAATAACTGGTTTAAAAAGACGAGCATATATACCCAAAATTATGTTATTTCAGATCAATTTCAGTTATACTTTATTTCAACAAATTGTTAAACGGATTCCATGCATTATTTCTTTAACATATTAACGTCCATATTATAAGCACAACATAATATGGTGTTAAATAACCACATTACTAATTGTTTACAAAATATAAGCGTTGTTTTTAGAATTAAATAATATTAATATATTTCAGAATTAAACAATACATGGCTTTATATTAGTAATAACAGATATATAATTTAATGCATTTATCGACTCAAATGTCTATTTTTATTGTTTACCATAAACCATAAATGTGAATTTTATGTAGATTTGATGAGAACATGTGAGCTCCAGATATATTAAACGTTTTCTTAATTATATTTTAATTTAATAAACAAATTATCATCTCCACAAGTAATAATTCAACAATAAATCGTAGCCATCATGTATGTTTAATCATATTTCCCACATTGTTTACCACAGATGTTATCATAATAAAAAGTTACGTAACAGTAGCAATTAAAACTGCAGTTTGATCCCTGCAGACGTCCGGGGATTTGTGATACTTAACGTGAAGTCTTAATTGCTGCTCAAAACTCCGCAGTAACTTGTGCTTAATAACGAACGTGCTGTCGGGAATGGTGTTAATGAATCGTAAACAAACTAGTCATAATTTCCGTTAAATGAGTAACCAAATGAAAGAAACACGTCAGTCATCATCGTTATCGAAATACAAGTATGCTTTGTTAAAAAAAGGTACGTGGTCAAAAACAAATGATAATTATATACCCAAAACATGGAAACATGCATTTATAATGTAATCATTCCATAGTTTTATATGACCAGCTCGATAAAGCGACATGCACACATGCCGTGGCCTGACGCACAGACAAATCTAGATTAACTAATCATTCTTAACTACCGGAAATTATTTATGTTACCTTATTTCACCAAGGTCGATGATGATCGAATTGATAACTATATATTCCGTAAGACAATAGCCACAATATTTATGTAGGTCAATGAAGCGAAATGTTTGATATGGTTTGTAAGTAACCGATATTCTGTCAAAATCAGTTACAGTGACATGTATGAAAATAGATGTAATGTTTATAAATTAACCATGAAATACCAATATCAGTTGAAACAATTCCTAGTCTAAGAACATATTTATTGAGATTAAAGTGAATACTTAACCATGAAATACCAATACCAGTTGAAACAAGTCCTAGTCTTAGCACTTATTTTTTTGAGATTAAAGTGATCACTAAATCATGAAATATCAATATCAGTTGAAACAAATCCTAGTCTTAGAATATATTTATTGAGATTAAAGTGATTACTTAACCATGAAATACCAATACCAGTTAAAACAAATCCTAGTCGTAGAACATATTTATTGAGATTAAAATGATTACTTAACCATGAAATACCAATACCAGTTGAAACAAGTCCTAGTCTTAGCACTTATTTTTTGAGATTAAAGTGATAACTAAATCATGAAATATCAATATCAGTTACTTAACCATGGAACACCAATATCAGTTGAAACAAATCCTAGCCGTAGAACATATTTATTGAGGTAAAAGTGATTACTTAACCATGAAATACCAATATCAGTTGAAACAAATACTAGTCTAAGAACATATTTATTGAGATTAAAATGATATTTAACCTTAAAATACCAATATCAGTTGAAACAAGTCCTAGTCTTAGAACATATTTATTGAGATTAAAGTGATTACATAACCATTGAAATACCAATATTAGTTGAAAAAAATTCTAGTCTTAGAACTTATTTATTGAGATTAATGTGATTACTTAACCATTAAATACCAATATCAGTTGAAACAAGTCCTAGTCTTAGAACATATTTATTGAAATTAAAGTGATTAATTAATTCTGAAATACCAATATCAGTTGAAACAAATCCTAGCCTTAGAAATTATTTATTCAGATTAAAGTGATTACTTAACCATGAAATACCAATATCAGTTAAAACAAATCTTAGACTAAGAACTTATTTATTGAGATTAAAGTGATTACTTAACCATGAAATACCATTATCAGTTGAAACAAATCCTAGTCGTAGAACATATTTATTGAGAATAAAGTGATTATTTAACCATGAAATTCAAATATCAGTTGAAACAAATCCTAGTCTTAGAACAAATGTATTGAGATTAAAGTGATTACTTAACCATGAATTACCAATACCAGTTGAAACAAGTCCTAGTCTTAGCACTTATTTTTTTGAGATTAAAGTGATAACTAAATCATGAAATATCAATATCAGTTGAAACAAATCCTAGTCTTAGAATATATTTATTGAGATTAAAGTGATTACTTAACCATGAAATACCAATACCAGTTAAAACAAATTCTAGTCGTAGAACATATTTATTTGAGATTAAACTAATATTTAACAATGAAATACAAAAATCAGTTGAAACAAATCCTAGTCTAAGAACATAATTATTGAGATTAAAGTGATTAATTAACCATGAAATACCATTATCAGTTGAAACTAGTCCTATTCTTAGAACATATTTATTGAGATTAAAGTGATTACTTAACCATGAAATACCAATATCAGTTGAAACTAATCTTAGTCGTAGAACATATTTATTGATATTAAAGTGATACTTAACCATGAAATACCAATATCAGTTGAAACTAATCCTAGTCTTAGAACATATTTATTGAGATTAAGTGATAATTAACCATGAAATACCAATATCAGTTGAAACAAATCCTAGTCGTAAAACATATTTATTGAGATAAAAGTGATTTCTTAACCATGAAATACCAATATCAGTTGAAACTAATCCTAGTCGTAAAACATATTTATTGAGATTAAGTGATACTTAACCATGAAATACCAATATCAGTTGAAACAAATCCTAGTCTTAGAACATATTTATTGCGAATAAAGTGATTACTTAACCATGAAATACCAATATCAGTTGAAACAAATTCTAGTCGTAGAACATATTTATTGAGATAAAAGTGATTTCTTAACCATGAAATACCAATATCAGTTGAAACAAATCGTAGTCGTAGAACATATTTATTGAGATTAAGTGATACTTAACCATGCAATACCAATATCAGTTGAAACAAATGCTAGTCTTAGAACATATTTATTGAGATTAAAGTGATAACTTAACCAAGAAATTCCCATATCAGTTGAAACAAGTCCTAGTCTTAGAACATATTTATTGAGATAAAAGTGATTTCTTAACCATGAAATACCAATATCAGTTGAAACTAATCCTAGTCGTAAAACATATTTATTGAGATTAAGTGATACTTAACCATGAAATACCAATATCAGTTGAAACAAATCCTAGTCTTAGAACATATTTATTGCGAATAAAGTGATTACTTAACCATGAAATACCAATATCAGTTGAAACAAATTCTAGTCGTAGAACATATTTATTGAGATAAAAGTGATTTCTTAACCATGAAATACCAATATCAGTTGAAACAAATCGTAGTCGTAGAACATATTTATTGAGATTAAGTGATACTTAACCATGCAATACCAATATCAGTTGAAACAAATGCTAGTCTTAGAACATATTTATTGAGATTAAAGTGATAACTTAACCAAGAAATTCCCATATCAGTTGAAACAAGTCCTAGTCTTAGAACATATTTATTGAGATTAAAGTGATTACTTAACCATTAAATAACAATATCAGTTGAAACAAATCCTATTCTTAGAACATATTTATTGAGATAAAAGTGATTTCTTAACCATGAAATACCAATATCAGTTGAAACAAATCGTAGTCGTAGAACATATTTATTGAGATTAAGTGATTACTTAACCATTAAATAACAATATCAGTTGAAACAAATCCTATTCTTAGAACATATTTATTGAGATTAAAGTGATTATTTAACCATTAAATACTAATATTAATTGAAACAATTCCTATTCTTAGAACATATTTATTGAGATTAAAGTGATTATTTAACCATGAAATACCAATATTAGTTGAAACAAGTCCTAGTCGTAGAACATATTGATTGAGATTAAAGTGATATATACCAATGAAATACAAAAATCAGTTGAAACAAATCCTAGTCTAAGAACATAATTATTGAGATTAAAGTGATTAATTAACCATGAAATACCATTATCAGTTGAAACAAGTCCTATTCTTAGAACATATTTATTAAGATTAAAGTGATGACTTAACCATGAAATACTAATATCAGTTGAAACAAGTCCTATTCTTAGAACATATTTATTGAGATTAAAGTGATTACTTAACCATGGAATACCAATATCAGTTGAAACAAATCCTAGTCTTAGAACAAATTTATTGAGATTAAAGTAATTACTTAACCATGAAATACCAACATCAGCTAAAACAAATCCTTGTCGTAGAACATATGTATTTGAGATTAAAGTGATATTTAACCATGAAATACAAAAATCAGTTGAAACAAATGCTAGTCTAAATACATAATTATTGAGATTAAAGTGATTAATTAACCATGAAATACCATTATCAGTTGAAACAAGTCCTATTCTTAGAACATATTTATTAAGATTAAAGTGATAAATACACCAAGAAATTCTCATATCAGTCGAAACATGTCCTAGTCGTAGAACATATTTATTGAGATTAAAGTGATTACTTAACCATGAAATACCAATATCAGTTGAAACAAATCCTAGTCTTAGAACAAATTTATTGAGATAAAAGTGATTACTTAACCATGAAATACCAATATCAGCTAAAACAAATCCTAGTCCTAGAACAAATTTATTTGAGATTAAAGTGATATTTAACCATAAAATACAAAAATCAGTTAAAACAAATGCTAGTCTAAGAACATAATTATTGAGATTAAAGTGTTTAATTAACCATGAAATACCATTATCAGTTAAAACAAGTCCTATTCTTATAACATATTTATTGAGATTAAAGTGATTACTTAACCATGAAATACCAATATCAGTTGAAACAAGTCCTAGTCGTAGAACATATTTATTGAGATTAAAGTGATTACTTAACCATGGAATACCAATATCAGTTGAAAGAAATCTTAGTCGTAGAACATATTTATTGAGATTAAAGTGATTACTTAACCATGAAATACCAATATCAGTTGAAACAAATCCTAGTCTTAGAATATATTTATTGATATTAAAGTGATACCCAACCATGAAATACCAATAGCAATTGAAACTAATCCTAGTCGTAAAACATATTTATTGAGATTAAGTGATACTAAACCATGAAATACCAATATCAAATGAAACAAATCCTAGTCGTAGAACATATTTATTGAGATAAAAGTTATTTCTTAACCATGAACTACCAATATCAGTTGAAACTAATCCTAGTCGCAGAAAATATTTATTGAGATTAAGTGATACTTAACCATGCAAAACCAATATCAGTTGAAACAAATGCTAGTCTTAGAACCTATTAATTGAGATTAAAGTGATTACTTAACCATGAAATACCA
Source organism: Panopea generosa (assembly GCA_029582155.1). NCBI lineage: Eukaryota > Metazoa > Mollusca > Bivalvia > Adapedonta > Hiatellidae > Panopea > Panopea generosa. The sequence goes on from CM055908.1 coordinate 40,147,970, forward strand.
ATATCAGTTGAAACAAATCCTAGTCTAAGAACTTATTTATTGAGAATAAAGTGATTACTAAACCATGGAATTCCAATATCAGTTGAAACAAATCCTAGTCTTAGAACAAATTTATTGAGATTAAAGTGATTACTTAACCATGAAATACCAATATCAGCTAAAACAAATCCTAGTCGTAGAACAAATTTATTTGAGATTAAAGTGATATTTAACCATGAAATACAAAAATCAGTTGAAACAAATCCTAGTCTAAGAACATAATTATTGAGATTAAAGTGATTAATTAACCATGAAATACCATTATCAGTTGAAACGAGTCCTATTCTTAGAACATATTTATTGAGATTAAAGTGATTACTTAACCATGAAATATCAATATCAGTTGAAACAAGTCCTAGTCGTAGAACATATTTATTGAGATTAAAGTGATTTCTTAACCATGACATACCAATATCAGTTGAAACAAATCGTAGTCGTAGAACATATTTATTGAGATTAAGTGATACTTTACCATGCAATACCAATATCAGTTGAAACAAATCCTAGTCTTAGAACATATTAATTGAGATTAAAGTGATAACTTAACCAAGAAATTCCCATATCAGTTGAAACAAGTCCTAGTTGTAGAACATATTTATTGAGATTAAAGTGATTACTTAACCATGACATACCAATATCAGTTGAAACAAATCCTAGTCTTAGAACATATTTATTGAGATTAAAGTGATTACTTAACCATGAAATACGTATATCAGTTGAAACAAATCCTAGTCTTAGAACATATTTATTGAGATTAAAATGATAACTTAACCAAGAAATTTCCATATCAGTTGAAACAATTCCTAGCAGAACATATATATTGAGATTAAAGTGATTACTTAACCATGAAATATCATTATCAATTGAAACGAGTCCTATTCTTAGAACATATTTATTGAGATTAAAGTGATTACTTAACCATGAAATACCAATATCAGTTGAAACAAGTCCTAGTCGTAGAACATATTTATTGAGATTAAAGTGATTACTTAACCATGAAATACCAATATCAGTTGAAAGAAATCCTAGTCGTAGAACATATTTATTGAGATTAAAGTGATAACTTAACCATGAAATACCAATATCAGTTGAAATAAATCCTAGTCTTAGAATATATTTATTGAGATTAAAGTGATAACTTAAACAAGAAATTCCCATATCAGTTGAAACAAGTCCTAGTCGTAGAACATATTTATTGAGATTAAAGTGATTACTTAACCATGACATACCATTATCAGTTGAAAGAAATCCTAGTCGTAGAACATATTTATTGATATTAAAGTGATACTTAACCATAAAATACCAATATCAATTGAAACTAATCCAAGTCGTAGAACATATTTATTGATATTAAGTGATACTTAACCATGAAATACCAATATCAGTTGAAACAAGTCCTATTCTTAGGACATATTTATTGAGATTAAAGTGATTACTTAACCATGAAATACAAATATCAGTTGAAACAAATCCTAGTCGTAGAATATATTTAATGAGATAAAAGTGATTACTTATTACATCTTGGAACATGGTAATTTATAAATATTACAACTGACATTATTATTGCACTTCCATTGTACGAGGAACTGACCGAAACAAATATTGGCAAATGTCGGCAAAACTTGTGGTCAAACCTTGTTAATTATATGTGTAAGCATATATATATAGTTATATATCATATACTACAAACGTAATGTAATTGTACTGTCATGAGCAATATATGTGTTAAAGCTAAACTAAACTTGAAATAAATATGAACCGCTGAAAGTTAAATGTTATATAATGGACAGTGATGTCCAGTGTAGTATTTTATTATAATATAATATTTTTATCATTATATCATATAATAAAATGTTATAAACAAAGACAGTGGTAAAACTGTGGTAGCCTGAATTTTAACAACGAGTGACGTTTACTTTTAAAATAAGTATTTATTGATTTAAGATACGTTGTTTTTTATTCGATGTGTTGAATATTAATTTGGCTAATATCTAATTAGAAAACAGTGTATAAGGTTCATTTGCCATTTATACTAGTCATTCCGTTATACACAATATAAGCATTTCCCCCCAAAACAGTGTGAATATTTTTTCTGCAGTCAAACGTTAGATTACGATGGGACAAGATGTGAACTAATAATGCAGTATGAGATTTCTTGTTATAATGCATTGTATCATTATTACTATATACACTTTAGTTAAGGTATTGTACAATTACAAGTTGATTTGTAAATTTAAACATAGTGCTGAACTAGTCGATAGATGAGTGTTGGCCACGGAGCTTGGAACTGAGGGTGAGTTTAATTTATATTTTATTTCTCACAGAGGAACGTTCCTCCAAAAATCAAATATTTCAATGATAGCTCAAAGATGAATATTCGTCTGATAATTCAAACCAACTACAGAAAAAAAACACGAATATGCATTTGGAAACTGATATTTATGAACAAATGTGTAGATTTCAAAGTGGGCTGTTGGGCAATGAGATCAAATAATTTTCTGATTATGCCAAACAAGGGCAATATTTGTATTATAATCACGCAAGAGTTATCTTATTTAGCTATTGTAGTAGGGCTGATGACTAGGAAAGCTTGTGTAAAGTTTCAAGGCAATACATACAATTGTTACTGAGAAAGACTTGCATGCAAAACATTAACCAGAATTTTTAAGTCAAACAAGGGCAATAGTTTGTATTATATTCATGCAAGGGTTATTGTAGTAGGGTTGATGGCTAGGAAGTCTTGCGTAAATTTTCAAGGCAATACGTGCAATGGTTACTGAGATAGGGACTTGCATGCAAAACTTTAACTAGAATTTTTAAGTCAAACATGGACAATAATTTGTATTATATTAAAGCAAGCGTTATCTTACTTAGTTGTTGTAGAAGGGTTGATGACTAAGAAGGCTTGTGAAGGCTGCAAGGCAATACATGCAATGGTTACTGAGATATGGACTTGCATTCAAAACTTTAACCAAGGTGTGACGCCGACGTCTCGGTGAGTAGAATAGCTCTCTTTATTCTCCGAATAGTCGAGCTAAAAATGCAGGTTTATTGTTAAAGTAAACGGTATGTAAAATATGCGTACATTTGACTATGGAAAGAGCTCTTGATTTGAGGATATAACAATGTGTCCGAAAATGGAACAGAGTTTCCGAACATGAAACAAAGTTTCCGAACATGGATTGATTGATTGATTGATTTAATATTTAGCGTCATTTTTATGCCATTGCGGGCTAACAGACGATCAGTTAACCTAACCACTGTTTCCTGGGATTAACCAGTTCTCAAGCACACACCATCTCCGCAAATAACTGATAACTTTCCCACTTGAATCAGTGGTGAGAGACGAATGCTAACGAGACACAATGTCGTATATCAGTCATCACGGAGACTGTTGCCGGACGGGGGATTCACACTCATGACCCCCGGATTGATAGTCAGATGCGTAACCGACTGAGCTAGTCAACCCAGGCCCGAACAGGGAACAAAGTTATATAATCTCGGGCCCTGGATTGTTTCCGATGAACGTTTGTATACATCACTGTCTGTAAAAATAAGTTTTGTCAAGAATTAAGACAGTCATGCCTTAAAAAGATATTGTCTCAAAGTTAGTTAGGAATTCTGGTTTGTTTCTATTAATCAATTTATATATTGATCTTGATTGATCTTGAGTAACAATAAAACCATGTTTCTTGTGTTACAAATGATTTATCGTCAGTTTATCTGACAAATTTATGTGTTTCGTAATGGATTCATTTTGTATCTGCCAATTCCGTTTTCATTCTATTAACGTTTAATAGCAAGTTCACTGAACATAAATTCTTGTTTCGGTCATTTGCAAGAAACTCTTGTGCAATTGTAGGTTTTTATCAACAGCCATGCGATTCTGTAGATAAACATGTGTCATAATCAAAACACTGTCATTCGTTTCACAAATCGTATTTGAGTTATTTGCGAGTTGTGTTTGCCAAGTCGTTTGAAGTTTAACTATTTGATATAATAGTAAATATATAACAAAGAAATTTTTATAACCCAAAACAAAGACACAACCACGAAAAATATTTCAATATTTATATTATAGGTTGAATAAAAAGACGCAGAGGAAATGGCATTATGTGTTTCCGCCGTGACACGCTCTGCGGTAAAACTGACACTTTTGAGTGAATAATGTCGGAAAAAAGGAATTGTTGGCAGCACAGAACAAGTCCAAGGGAAGAAAATAGCTGACTCGGTTATATTGAGTCATTTCTGAAAGAGTTCAATGATTTTAAATAACACAATACAATACATAGTAAAAGTACGTTGAGATGATTATGGCCTCCAAACAGCACGTCATACTGCTTTTGTGATAGTAAATCGTATCTGATAAAATACTCAATTGGAACGCGTCAAAGAAAGGAATAGAACACACTTGGTTTTATTAAAACTGTTTTACAATTGCAAACAACCTTACTCTTTCCCTCCTCGTTTTGTTATAAAGTGTAAAATCAGGTAGCACCATCATAATATCTCCAACAAACATGTGTGTGATGTAAAACGCAAGTTTGCTGAGGTAAATATGTATACGAAAGGAACAAGTGATGCTTAACGTAGGTGGTCTCGGTGACTTGAAGAAACCTTTGAATAAGACTACCACTCTTTGCAGTCGTCGCACTGCTTTATAAGAATTAGACTATGCGAATTAGACTACAATAGTAATCGTCATCGCACTATTTAATAAGAATTAGACTACCAGTCCAAGCAGTCGTCGTATTACTTAAAAAGATTAGACTACCAGGCCTTTCAGTCGTCGTATTACTTAATAAGAATAAGACTACCAGTCCTTGCAGTCGTCGCATTACTTAATAAGATTAGACTACCAGGCCTTGCAGTCGTCGTATTACTTAATAAGAACTAGACTACCAGTCCTTGCAGTCGTCGTATTACTTAATAAGATAAGACTATCATGCCTTGCAGTCGTCTTATTACTTCAAACTATTAGACTACCAGTTCTTGCAGTCGTCGTGTTACTTAATAAGATAAGACTACCAGGCCTTGCAGTCGTCATCGCACTACTCAATAAGAATTAGAATACCAGTCCTTGCTGTCGTCGTCGCAGTACTTAATAAGAATTAGACTACCAGTCCTTGCAGTCGTCGCTGCATTACTTAATAAAAATTAGACTACCAGTCCTCGCAGTCGTCGCACTCCTTAATAAGAATTAGACTACCAGTCCTCGTAGTCGTCGTCGCATTACTTAATAAAATATAGATTACCAGTCCTCGCAGTCGTTGCACTACTTAATAAGAATTAAACTACCAGTCCTCGTAGTCGTCGCACTACTTAATAAGAATTAGACTACCAGTACTTGCAGTCATCGTCGCACTACTTAATAAGAATTAAACTACCAGTCGTCGCACTACTTAATAAGAATTAGACTACCAGTCCTCGCAGGCGTCGCACTACTTAATAAGAATTAGACTACCAGTCCTCGCAGTCGTTGCACTAATTAATAAGAATTAGACTACCAGTACTTGCAGTCGTTGTCGCATTACTTGATAAGAATTAGACTACCATTCCTAACAGTCGTCGCACTACTTAATAAGATAAGACTACCAGTCCTTGCAGTCGTCGTCGCATTACTTAATAAAAATTAGACTACCAGTCCTCGCAGTCGTCGCACTCTTTAATAAGAATTAGACTACCAGTCCTCGTAGTCGTCGTCGCATTACTTAATAAAAAATAGACTACCAGTCCTCGCAGTTGTCGCACTACTTAATAAAAATTAAACTACCAGTCCTCGTAGTTGTCGCACTACTTAATAAGAATTAGACTACCAGTACTTGCAGTCGTCGTCGCACTACTTAATAAGAATTAAACTACCAGTCGTTGCAGTCGTCGCACTACTTAATAAGAATTAAGACTACCAGTCCTCGCAGTCGTCGCACTACTTAATAAGAATTAGACTACCAGTCCTCGCAGTCGTCGCACTAATTAATAAGAATTAGATTAGCAGTACTTGCAGTCGTTGTAGCATTACTTGATAAGAATTAGACTACCATTCTTCGCAGTCGTCGCACTTCTTAATAAGAATTAGACTACCAGTCCTTGCAGTCGTCGTCGCATTACTTAATACAAATTAGACTACCAGTCGTCGCAGTCGTCGCACTACTTAATAAGAATTAGACTACCAGTCCTCGCAGTCGTCGCACTACTTAATAAGAATTAGACTACCAATCCTCGCAGTTGTTGCACTACTTAATAAGAATTAGACTACCAGTATTTGCAGTCGTCGTCGCACTACTTAATAAGAATTAGACTGCCAGTGCTTGCAGTCGTCGTCGCACTACTTAATAAGAATCAGACTACAAGTCCTCGCAGTCGTCGAACAACTTTATAAGAATCAGACTACCAGTCGTCGCAATCGTCGCACAACTTAATAAGAATTAGACTACCAGTCCTTGCAGTCGTCGCACTACTTAATAAGAATCAGACTATCTGTCCTCGCAGTCGTCGAAACAACTTTATAAGAATCAGACTACCAGTCGTCGCACAACTTAATGAGAATTAGACTACCAGTCCTTGCAGTGGTCGTACTACTTAATAAGAATTAGACTACCAGTCCTTGCTATCGGCGCACTACTTTATAATAATGCGTCACTGTTTATGGGTTAACCTATTTATAAATATACGCTGCAGGATTGCAATTAACTATATCAAATTGATACTTAAGAAGACAATTACTGCAGCAGAAGATAGAAAATGGCTTAAACTAGTTGTGATAATGCAACTATCCTAGGGAATTATTTTAGTATTAGATAAATTACGTCTAATGAAATAAAAAGCAGGGTAAAAAGAATAAGCGGAATGGGTTAAGAATCACATTAATTTTGTTATATAGCTTGGGTACTTTAAAAAGTAATACCATCAACATTTTGGATGTTATATTTTGATGACTAGATGATCATTTTGAAGGAATTCAAATTTGGTTAGACGGTATTTTATATTCTACGTTCAGAATTTACCATTTGTATACTAACGTTGTAACTGCTGTGTTGTTTGAGCTCAAGATAATTATTTGTGAACAACCAGACATAAATGTACAGACCAGACAACGTTTCACGCGCCTAGCTACAATGCAAAAAAGGACACAAGAGCATGGCATCAGCCAACTAAATTGGAGTCACCCATGACTCATAAACAATGGTTTTACATGCAACACATCTGGACTATTACCTGATAAATTTATATGAGTAGAATCCAGTTAACTACTTAAACGCTATATAAACGATATGTAGAGAAACCCGTTGGACAAAAAAATTCAGTGAAATCATAGTGTATTATTTCATAAAGGGAGATAATAACTTTACAACAACGGAATTTTAATATATATATATATCCGGTTTAATTGCTAATAAATCATATATATGTATTTTAAAATGAAGTTACATTAAGTGTATACAGGTGTAAGCCGTACAATGATGCTCTTTATTCAATAAAAAATGTTTGCATGCCTGTCATTCATAGAACGGCCTAAATGAACGAATAGAAACTTACATTTTATTGCTTATCAACCTCTGCACTAGCAGATGTGATGAAAAAATAGGGATCATATGTTATCCAAGATATTTGTTTCCAGTTTAGAGTGAATACTGTTACGTATATATATATATGTATAGGGCTGACTTTATCTGAATAAAAAATATCATGTTTTTACATACTTTTATCAATTTGAAAGTTTAAAATGTGATCTAAATCCGATATACATATATTATACACTCCGCTTCGAGGTTATACAATTTTAATCATATTGATCCAACATTAAAAGCATTGATATGTTATTAAATTCCAGAAACATATGTTAGGATAATTAGAAAAAATGTGTGTTCATTACAAATCTTCAAAACCATATTGAGGTTTGAAATTAATTGCACTTCAATGCTTCATATTTAGAAATAATTTATTTGTCAAACTGCAAAGTTTTCAAAAACATCTGACAACATAATAAAACATTTATATATTAGCCATTTATTTTAAAAAAAAACAATTAAACATTTAAAAAAGAAAATATCTCTGTTTGTTATTTTATTACGTCTTAGGACGGAGAAATGCATTATCATAAATTCGGGTTTAAATGCTTATAAATCATATATTTAAAATGAAGTTAAATTAAATGTATACAGGAGAAAGCCCTACATTGATGCTCTTACTCAATAGTAAATAAAACATGTTTGCATGCTTGTCATTCATAGAACGACCAAAATGAACTTACATTTTATCAACATCTGCACTACCAGAAGATGATCAGAAAAGTAGGGGTCATATGTTAGCCAAGATATTTGTTTTAATGTTAGAGTGAACAATGTTGACAAGATGAAAGTAGACTTCTGAAACCATGCGTTCATACCCCAATTTCCAAGCATCAATTATTTTTTTCTAAATTCTTAATTCAAAATTCAAACATGACAATGTTTTCAAAATGTTCAAATTACACGAATAATTGCATTCAACTAAAAAATGTATATAAAAATAAGGAAAATACATTTTTAGAAGAAGTATTTATAAAGGAATATTTAAAGTCGCCATTATGCATTACTTCACGGAAGCATTTCCTGATAGTGGTACTACGCCTACAAGGATATTCTAACAAGTTAAGCAAATTTCGCTTTGACATTATAGAAACACAACGGTTACAAACTAAATCGCTCACCTAATTTCACCAGTCACTTATTTTCAAGTTTTGAATTGACTAAGCTTATGAAGAAATTATAGATGATAAAGATGAAAATTATCTGTTTAAAATTTGCTACCAAACACTTATGTTCCAAACACGGAGATCTAACCCAAATGACATTAAAACACAATGGAAATCGGTAAAAAAGTAACAGAAAAAGCGTTTAACTAAATTGAAAACAGTAACAACAGTTGATATCCCACGACTGTAAATCTAAGTCATGGGTGTAATTTTCGAAGAGATTTATATCATGATGACGTCAAAAGTCATGTCTTTAAACGTTCATGACGTCACACTTATATTGATTCAATATCAACTACGACTTGAGGTTGCTGGAGTGAGCACAGCATTTAGTGTTCTCAAGAATAGTAGCATTTACGACAAGGGCTTTTTCGATTGTATAGAAACGTGATACTTTAAGGACAAAGCGAAGCATCATTAAATATATCAAGTACATAGAATCATTACAATAAGGCTGCTACCAACTTTCAACAAAAGTGAAACAGGGGGTATCATTTTTAAATGGTCAAATTTTGCAAAATTCAACATAAATGCGGTTAAACAATGTTTATGAATACAACCGTCCACACTATTTTCTTTATCACAAATTAATGGTCTGTGGTAAAATGATTCATATCTGTCTCTCATGCAGCATTCACATGTGTTTTTTATAAAAACTAAAAATAAAGTAAGATGCTCAGTTAGATATTAAAAAAAAGAATGTTTATTAAAATTTACTTTATAGAAATCGAATCAGCTAAAAACAGTTAAAGAAATAAACAGTCATATATTAAGATACAAAATGCCTCTATTCAATATGACTTGAGATGGTCAAGCCCTCAGTTTTTCCTGTACTTCCGGGTCTTCAATAAATGTTGATACGCAATTCACAATTAAAAAAATTGCTTATTTATTTCACTCTTTTCATCTGACGAGATTGAAGATCTTGTATAAAAGAATACTACTAATTTTGAATAGTATTGAAACGAATACCGTCGCCACCAACACAACACACACTCTGTAGATAAATCTGATCAGTATTAAGACATCCGTGTCTAGATCAATTCCCACGCTTACATCAATCACGTGCATAATTACCTTGTCATATCTTCAACATTTATCCCCTAATGGACCCAAAGGACGACTTAGCGACGGGTGTAATCAATACGACACCATGTTCGGACATTGTAGAATCATTCATGTCAGATGCCTGAATATCAATCAGTCGTGTAATCTGTCAAACTGTCAGTTTATATAGTAAAGTAACCTGGCATGACGGCATACACTTCTTTTAATATTTATATCCTGTAATGTTTCACCCCAGAAACCATGTGACGGCTGAAACCAATACTGTCCATCGCTGTGTAATGTCAAATAAGGAAGGGTATCAAGTTGAATGTAATATAGTATAGTTACCAATTCGGCTATCAACACGACAACATGCCATATTGGAGGAAGACATGTCATGTAAATTTCAAGCCAGCATTCCATGCAATATTTTGCCATACAACATATGTTAAGTTGTATGAATCATATTATGTTATCTTAATACTATTTTGTATTTCATATATTTCGTACCTACCTATTATTTAGGTTCATATATTCATTTGATTATGTCATTTAAAACTAGAAATTATGGAATTTGAATTATTTTATGATAAAAGTATAAATTTTATATATTAAACAATAAGGTGTCAGCAATATCTATGATCATAACATTTTCTTTCATTCAATTAAATTAGAAACATTTTGAATAGCATCGTTTTGTTTAATTCCTCGCGTCCTTCTTTATATGACTGCCTATAATCAATTCAGCTTAACCATTCAAAGACTTTCAAGTAAACATTATGATAGTAAATGGTAATTTTTTTCTCTATCAGTCGATGATCGCCCGTTTTATTTGATTATCTGATTTTGAATTTATGCTAAAACTATAATTTATAAATTAATTTTATTCTTAAAATCATCATGTATCCAGATATATATTTATATTGTCCTGCACATGATGTATTGCCGTATCGGATGATAAATTTATAATCAACAAGAATTCCGCGGAATGATATGTCTCACCGTGTCCGTTTTAACCGTTAATACACACATGAAAGAGAAAAAAAAGTAGGTTTAATGACTAAGAAATAATGTAGGAAGTATTGTGTGAAGTTTCGATCAAATACATTAAGTGATTTTTGAGATATGAACTTGATGGTAGTTTCACACACAAAACTTTAACCAGCATTTCAAAGAAAAAACATATTTATAAAAAAAAGAAAGGAAAAAAAGAAATTTCTAAGTAAACCATATTTAAAAAAAAAAAAGAATTTAAAAAAAAAAATTAAAATAAAAAAAGAATAAATTTTTATTCAAATAAATTAAAAAAAAAGAAAAATACTCAGCATCTGCAGTATATAATGCAGGGTGTTAGTTGTAACTATGATCCGAGTATGAGTGCACTATCACTTGTACTTGTTGAGAAATAGTGTAAAAACGAAAACTTAACGTTGGAGCTAAATGCAAAATTCAGCACCAAACAATGTCAATGGACCATGAAATGTAGGTCACACTTAGCATCTGCAGTATAGAATATGATACAGGGTGTTAGTTGTAACTATGAGTCAAGTATGAGTGTCCTAGCACTTGGTCTTGTTGATAAATAGTGTAAAAACAAAAACTTAACGTTAGAGCTAAATATAAATGTTTGACGCCGCCGCCGTCCTTCGTCGTGGCGAGACAAAAACTGTTACAATATGTGTTCAGTATATTAAGATGTTCTATAGTTAAGATTGTTTTATCAAATGGATTCAAAACGTTAATGACGTTGTAAATATGACATGACTTAAAATGCTATTTCCAGTTTATTCAATTAATGTATCGCTTTGCAAGTTTCTTAAAAGCTTTCACTAATTACATATGATATGTGTGGTTCCAAAGTCAAGTAAAGCATGTCTTTGTGATACACAACTCAAAACAATAGCTGTGTTTGCTGTTTCTTAAAAAAATTAATTCTTATCAAGTATATGGAATTTCTGCTCAAATTTGCGCATGTATGTATCATACCAGCACGTGACTATCAATACGTATGATATAAATAGCCACTGTGCATGGAATACGGAATATTTTACTTTCAATGTTTCTTCCATCAATCATAATCTACGGTAAGAAAAATAACTATATGTGAAATACACTCCAAGCGCTAGAAAAGCTATAGACCAAATAATGAAATAAGGGATACGTTTAAAAAGATGCTCATCAGATAAAACATAATCAGATAAAAATATAATATATATTTTCCTATGGAAACAGACAAAAAAAACACAAATATATTGATATAAATAAACAATAGGATATATAAAACATTAAATAGATTTGTATGGTAGTTTAAACTTCATACCGCGTGGACGCATTTGTCTTTTTAATGTATCTACACTGAAAGGAAAAAGAAAGTATACATTTTGGTTTTTAAAATTATTTCATTATTGGCTAAGTTTATTCAAGTGATGGAAAATGAACTGATTTTTTCCCATTGTTTTGCTTTGAAATGAAGTAAATGTTTGTTTTTTGATTCAACAATATGATGAAATATATATATATAAAATTTATATGCAATACATTTATAGTTCCTTGACCTGTAGACGTTTATAGGTATGTATACTTTCTTTTTCCTTTCACTGTATTTTACATGAATAAAAAAGTGCGTTTGCAACTTAATTCGTAACATTCATAGGGCATCGCCACGAAGTCAGTAGACATACGATGAAACTGTAGATGACACTATTTCTATTGATATACATGTTATCGTTTTGAATGCAGTACAAATGCTCATCGTTTTACCATCACTTACATGATTTGAACTGGTATGAACATTGATTAATTCTACCATCACAATATCGTACACAATCCACTTAATATGTTCTTAACATATGACGATGTATAATATTCATATTTTCCACAACTTCCGTTTGTTTTCTAATTTGTCTTTACATTTAATCTTAATTATAAACGTTAATACAGCTACTACATAGAATTTACATTTGTTATCATATTTTTATGTAATTATATTGTTGTTTTATTGAAAGAAATGCTATAAGCTTGTCTTTCATCCCATCATTTTGACAATGTTGCTTGTAAATATATAATGTAGTAAAACATTTCAAATAAAACATGTTTAAACCAAACGAAAATGTTTATAGAAGTATACAAGAAATGTCACTGGTAAGTATTGCATGCCCCCAAAATGTGAAATTAACAATATATGTTATAATAAGTAGCGATGTATCACTGAATATCAAGAGTAATGGACTTACGTTTTAGTGTAGACATGCAATTTCATGTATTTTTACATTTAAACGTAACCTTTGTATAACATTGCCTTTGACATCTGATGTAACGGTCGGGGTATTTCTACATGTAAATGCAGGTGACACATCATCATGACATGCTGATCACTTGTGTCAAGCAATTTTAAAATCCCTCCATGTAAGACAAAGTTACAGACCAGACATGAACTATCAAACAAACTGAAAGTGTGACCTTGAGGTAAGGTTCTGGGTCTTAACGTGACACGTCGTCATGTCATGTTGATCACTTGATAAATTGAGCAAAGTGGCTTTTGAAATCTATCCATGTATGATAAAGTTACATGATTGACTTGAAACCTCAAACAGACTCAGAGTGTTGTCATACAAACTCAAAATGTGACTTTGACCTTTGAGGTACGGGTCTAGGTCTTATGTGTGGCACGCCGTCATGTCATCTTGATAAATTGAGCCAAGTTAAAGACAAAGTTACCAGACACGCAATATCAAACAAATTGAAATTGTAACTTTGACCTTTGAATAAAGGTTCTGGGCCTTAAATGCGACACTTAATTATGTCATGTTATGTCAACTGAGTCAAGTGTTTTTGATATTTACCTTTAGGTGCCAAAGTTACAGACCGGACTCGAAATATCAAACAGACTGAAAGTCTTGTCAAACAAAGTTAAATTGTGACCTTGACCTTTGAAGGGGGAGTATGGGTGTAAAGTGCGACTTAAAGTCTGGGTGTAACACGTGACATGTCAGCATGTTATGTTGATCATTTGTAGCAAGTATTAAAAAAATCCTTCTATGAATGACAAAGTTACAGGCCAGACACGAAATCTCACCCAGAATCAAAGTGTTGTCAAACAAACTCAAAGTGTGACCTTGACCTTTGAGGTACGGGTATGGGTTTTACTCGCGACACGTCGTCATGTTATGTTAATACTTTGTAGCAAGTATTTATAAAATTGATTTATGCATGACAAAGTTACAGGTCGGACACGAAATCTCTCACAGACTCAAAGTGTTGTCAAACAAACTCAGTGTGACCTAAACCTATGAGGTATGCATGTGGGTTTTTAGCTTGACACGTCGTTATGTCATGCTTATGAACTGAGCCATGTGTTTTTGAAATTCATCCATAGGTGACAAAGTTACAGACCGGACACAAAATCTCAATCAGACTGCAAGTGTTATCAAACAAAATTAAATTGAGACATTGACATTTAAAGTGGAGTCTGGTTGTAACGCGTGACATGTCGTTATGTTATGTTGATCGTTTGTAGCAAGTATTAACAATATCAATCTATGCATGTGGGTTTTAAGCTTGACAAGTCGTCATGTCATGCTGATGAACTGAGCCAAATGTTTTTGAAATTCATCCATAAGTGACAAAGTTACAGACCGGACACGAAATCTCACACAGACTCAAAGTGTTGTCTAACAAATTAAAAGTGTGACCTTGACCTTTCAGGTACGGGTGTGGGTTTTACTCGCGACACGTCGTCATGTTATGTAGATCATGTGTAGCAAGTATTTATAAAATCCATTAATGCATTACAAAGTTACAGGCCGGACACTAAATACCGAACGGAATGACGGACTTACGGACGCTGCGACGCCAAAACTTTTAGGGGGCATAAAAATTGTACATAAAATACAACAATATATAATGTTACCACTTCTTATTATCCAAAAAGTAATATGCATGTAAAATGTGGTCTAACGATTACATATAAGTGTATATGATATCCTTTGGCAAAAAATGCATCATTATACCGAAAAAACTAAAACATAAATCGGCAAACTTTGATTAGAAATTGTAATGCATTTGAAAAGGCGACGTTTCATGTTCTTGTATAGCTGCATACTTTTACAACAATTCAATTAGTCTGGCAATTTTCATGACAAACGTATGATCAAATAGAATAGTTCGTGTTTCTTTTGTATTAAAACTATTAAACTGTTACTCTTCTACAATGTGAACACCTACGCATTTATAATCTGTGTATTTTACAGTTTTGGTAACAGTAAAAACTCTTTTAAGTAATTTGTATGTTTTTATACTAAGTTGCAACCTACAACGGTGTGAACAAATGACCTTGGTAAATGAAATTGATAGATATATATGTTTAGTGCAACAGTCATTTTATTCTAAAAATGACTTTTAGATATAACGTAATCATTTCTTGTTCCACAGATGTTCCACGTGTTTTACGTCTTACTACACAGTTGTGCCCCTTTTTTGTCCTGGTCACATGATTCTTGCGCTCAAAATAAGTCCTATGTAATTTGGTTTGAAATATTTTCATAATAGTAAAGAGTGGTTGTGATTTCTTGCTGCAATACGGGTAGAGCAAAAACTGACATAGCTAATATTGCAAAATGAAAACACTTGTTTAAAAAAGTGACTTTTATAGAATGTATTTATGAGCATTCGAGGAGGTCTTTATCTAAAACATCTAACGATGCGTTTTTGAAAAACCGAAGCTGGTCAACCTATGTGCATTTTTACGTGGGGATATATTACTGCTATAAGAGAAATACTTTTAAAAATATTGTATCTGGCATATCATTTTACCGTGGAAATCCAAGACTTAAATTTATATAAAATAAAGTACAAAAAAAACAAACTTTTTAGTGAGACCTGACATATAGTGTCTTCATGTATGAACTATAATGACCATTGTAGATAAGCGCCCGATGTATTTCCAGAACTCATACCTGCCATTTGAAAATTGATTTTGTTATTACCCGAGGTTGTTGACACAAGTGTAACATTTAGATATCTAAATTACATCAAAAGAACATCGTCTTGTTACCAAGTTACTGCTTCTTGCACTAAATTTGAGAAGTTGTTTCATTGAACTATTTTCATGGATGTTTTAAAACAGATCAACTTAGACTAGGAAGATACAGTTTGCGATATTGAAAGGTAGCTATCTAGATTGGAAGTTGTTATATATTCATGGTTATTTATCGATGTTAAAAAACACTGCCAAAGGATCGATGGGCCAGACATCAGGCACATTAAACAAACAAAATATATACTATGCTTGAAGTAATTACAAGCATTATAACATAATGAAGAAATATGGTCATACGCAACGAATGGTCATTAAAATACACCAACATACAAAACGCAACCTTTATTGGACTTCTGACTGATAAAAACAACAACATTGATAACATTAAACAAAGCTTATAAAGTATTTGAACTAAGATATTGCTAATCGGAACTCCATAGGCACATACTTCGAACCAAAATACAATCATGTTAAACTTCAGCCATATCAAACTAACACATGAACATGTTCTTAGATATTAAATATTAGAAATATCATATTATCAACTGTAATTGTATGCTCATATATCCTAAATAAAGACACAAATATCCAACAGGAAAGGTACATTCAAAGAAGTTGATTTGTAGATAAAATAGATTCCATTTCTTAATGGTTGATGGAAGAAAGGAGTTTGCATAAAGCTGGATATTACAATATACTTTTCTTATGTTAGTTGTACTACGAAGGTTGTAGCTAGCGACGTGACCTGTATTTGATGGTATTAACGATGTGAGGAAAAGAGGGAAAAGTTGTTTTGCATTTTGAAAACAATAGAAGTTTGTCTTTTTGCCTGCGTGCTTTAAGAGTACCCCAACCTGTTTCATGATATAACGATGCTAATGCGACAAATTTAATTTATAGCATTTCGTTTTGGTCCAGATTATATAAAATGATATTAAATACGTTATACAAATTACTGATAGACATGAAAAGTACAAATTATTTCAGTAAAAATGATCACTGACGTCAAAGTGGAAACTGATTATATCTGTTACGAAATATTTGCAATATGGGTTAATTGACGTAAAGATATCAATAGATATAATGAACAATTTTATGAATCGTTAATTAACAGCATAACAATGTCCTTTAAATTTCTTTAAAGCACGTTCTGGCAGCCTTCAATGTAAGAAAGATTTGTTCAAATTGAAAATATATTACATTTAAATTAAAAAAACTTTGATTTGACGTTATTACACTATCATTGAACAAATTAGAAGTCTGCAGACTAATTCTTGTCTTCTAATAAATGGCTGTAGTGTTAAAATAACACTAATTATTGATATAAAGTCACTTTTAATGACATTCCGCTATGTTCCAGACGCTAAATAACATAAAAATAAAAATAATTGAATGGATTCGGAAAATTAACTGCATTTGATTTCTCATTTTGCACAAAATAAACGCTTGTTACCACGAGCATGTCAATACGTATAGAATGTAAATGAAATCAATATTAACATTTTTCTGGTGCGTCTCCTTAATGTAACACCGTTCCTTTTTATAATGTCATAACTAGGGGGACAGAACAAGGTTCGTTGTATGGGCAACCAAAGTGGCGATCGTGCCAATGACCTTCTTTTACGATAACCACTGCTGTTACGTTTTCAAGAGTATTATTGACAGTGGACCTTGTTATCAGTTAACACTGTACTGTCTGTATGTCTGTATGTTGTGTACTGTTGTGCTGTTGAGTGGTCTTTGGATATCAAGTCATTCTTTTATTTGCAGAGAAGTAAATTTTGAATTTTTAAAATGACATTGTACAGGATTATTTATAATATAAAACAGCTACTATGACAAAATAGTAATCTTATCTGAATGGTGGTTGAAACAATGCTTATAGGATGATTATGACAATTCTGAATCTGCTTCACACATTTGCTTTTGCTCAGATGCAATTTAGATAATATGAGTCGAGCCACTTTCCTTTTTATTACCAGTACCAGATTTTTAGGTCATTGGGTTTGATACTAAAATCGAACCCTTGACCTGCCAACAACGTATTCACAACACAACCGCCCTGCTTTCGTAAAATGTCTTAATTATGATTATTATGATAATGATGACGATTTCCAGTAAGCTTATCGTTATTTCATTTCATAATTATTTATAAACGAATTAAGATTAAATAATATCAAAATGATAACATATCTATTGCTAATGATGACGGCAGTAGTGAAAACTTCTACTTGTTTGTATTGTTCTTATCATGTTTAAGATTATTATTTTTTTTAGTCTTTTTAAAAAGGAAATTGAATGGGGTTTTACGCCATTTCCGGAACATTTCAGGTTATATATGGCACATCCATTTTATTGGTGAAGGATGAACTCAGAATGAATCTGAGTAGAACCACCGTCCTTCCACAAAGTAACTGACAAACTTTATCATGTAAAGTTTTTGGACAGAGCGGGACTCAGACCTTCAACCTTAGCGGTGAGAGGTCAGTGAGACGCTGCCTTTGACCAATCTACCACGGAAGACCCTTCAGTATTCTACGTACTAAATGTATTCTACTGTTGTTGTGGATGTGTTCTCTGAATGTTACACGTACACGCACGTAACCAGTTGGACATATTTTCGTTATTTTATTCGTTCTCAACTGTAAGCATGGAAATGATATTTGCTGAACAAAATTGTTTCTGTTTTGAAGTATTAATATGAAAACTGCCTAGAGTCATATATAATTACCATAATGCAACTGTTACGCATGTGGTAAAATATGAAACATTTAAAGTATAAGAGTTTCAGTTTGGCATTTTTTATTAATAATATTCAAGTTATATCGTCAGCTAGAAAAACACAAAGCATATTTAAAACTCTGTTAAATGGAATGCACAAAGTAAAACTCTTGTTCTTATACTTTTATTTCAATTCTGACAGAACAGCTCCATGTTACACCGAATCATATCTCACTGTACAAGCAACGACTTAATAAGATTGATTCATTATTTCCAAAGAGGCGACACGTCAGTATATATATAAATATTCCAGTTTATCAGAAAGTGCTGAAATAGTTACGTGTTGACTCCGTCTATGAGAACTCCATGGGGACTGTTTATACAAAAGCAGCGTGCAAAATGTCAATTGATAATTCTATATCTGCCCGTGGAAACAGTTTTCAAATTATTAAATTGGCAAGCACAGCTATCAATCGCACATCATAAAGTATTTCAAGACACTTGTATTGGGAAAATACGGGTGTTTGCCAATTATGTTTAGCTGTTTTAGGAAAACCGGTCAAAGCATGCAGGAACATTTAAGCAATGTTTATCTCTACATAGCAATGGTACGATATAAAGTATGCAACTCACGTAAAAATGGCCCAGTTTATGACGTAATTATATAAATATTTCCCGTGTAGGGTTTAGAAAACGCTATTTGTGAAAATTTAGTACGTAATTGTTTATGCACAACACTTTGTATATTGCAGAGAAATAAAGCATGGTTTATGATTTGTCAAAACAATAAATATTGACAAAACTACATACAAGTTAAACATTTACTATTCATTGCGCCTTACATGTATATGCATATATCACTATAGCTAGTATTTTCTAATTAAGTCTTCATCGCGTAACCACAGAGTAAGATATCACAACAACATTATCACCAATTTTTTGGATCTTTTAAATATAGGAAATACCGGTGTTTTTCTATTATCTCTTTATGAAATAGCATCATTTTAATTTCACTGTATCATCATGATTCGACGGGTTTTCACGACTGTCTTTTATATAGCGAGTGAGTAGTTATAAATCCTTGACTAGATCCTCCTCATATCAGCTACCAGCAATACATGTAAATTGTTAAATAAAAAATAAAAGTATTTTGTTTGTGAAATATTCAGAAACACCAACACTAACGTATAGTTTCTACGTTTACTTATAACAAACAGTGTTTGATATGTTAAAGAACGTCTTGTAAATATAAAGACTGATTGTGCGCCATATGGTATATACAAAGTAAAGTTATAGTGGCTGTAATACAAATAGATATCATGTTGAAAAGTACCGACTATAAACTATAGTCGAATGTTATCATTAAATACATTCAGTTTTAAAGTTGCCCGGAAGGTATTGGATAATTCTTACGGATGCAAAGATTTTACAATACACCGGTTTCACTTTCACATTTCCTCTTCCGGTATTTCTCTTCAACAGCAAGGTTGGTTTTATGTGGAGCTCGTCAAATTTTCATATTTCGCAAAGAATTAAAACCTATTACAATAATCTTTATATTTGTTTTAAAAGAAATTAAATATACGGGTAATTAAATTATTTCAATCAGATGTATGATTATTACGAGGATTTCATTGGATAGAACAGCATATGTTGTGAATGGGTTTTGTTTGTTTTTATATTTATTGTTTCAGAATAAGCAGACCAGTCCAGTGTTATGGCTAAAAGATTCGCAGACGAAGAGGGAATAGTGTCGTCGCCAAAACGAAGTTGTTCACAACCGAGAGAGGTGGAATTTGAACGTCCGGATAATGCTGGTAATGAATTGCCGTGTGTTTATTTAAATCTAGGTTTAGACAGATTATTGTCCGGGGAGCAACAGCTGCCTAGCGTAAACTCTGCTGTATGGGTTCACGTGTCCTCTAATTTAAAAGAAAAAAATATTTGAAGGCAGTATGTAGACCTTGTGTCCATATTTTCAACACAAGTTGATGGCAATATGGAGAGCAATTTATTCATTCTTTATGAATTAGTGCTTAAACAGTCTAAGCAAAAACAAAATAGTTTGGATACAATAGAATCCTGGACTGATGTATTTATCATTTTCAGTGGTATTTGTTTGTCTGCTCATCATCACAAAACACAAGAGTTGTTAAAATACATGAATACCATTCGATAAGGAGCCAAACGTCATGGAGGCCTGGGTTCGAGATTATATGATCAACAATTTCGACTACGAATGTCGTCCGATCCATATCCGTGTCTTTTGACAAAAATTGATTATGAGGAACAAGGGAGGTAATGTCTATAATTGGAGGGCCTCTGGTTTCCAAGGCCAACAAAGACCATACATTAGACCAAGCTATGGGCCAAGTCGTGCAGTACCCAGATCCCACGATAATTTGTTTAGGTTGGGCTATACACCTGTTGAAAGATTGGTTCATTATCTTGACTTATGTCATAATCAGGAAGATACATTACTGTTACAAGAGGTATTAATAATGGGTTAAGTCTTCAGTTTACAGGGTTTAGCAGTTTAACATCAAGTGTTAATAATTTGAACTTAAAAGAACTAAAAGAAAAAGTTCTAAAGAGGTTAAGGTCGTATGATTGGCCCGTTTAATAAACCTCCTTTTGATAATTTTAAAGTATCTCAAGTAGGCCTAGTACCTAAACTTATAACACATTTATCTTTTTCCGACTGGTAACAGTGAAAATGATGGTATTGATGATAACCTTTGCTCTGTATCTTACTCATCTTTTGACAAGGTATCTAGAATGAGTTTTAAGCTTGACCAGGAGGCAATTATGGCAAAAAAAAGAGATATAAAGTCAGCATTTAGATTATTGCCAATTCATCCGGATGATTTTTGGCCGGTGCATAAGTACTGTTTATATCCGTTATTTTGAAGTCACCCATCGCTTTAACTAAAAACCTAAAAATTCAGCTGAGAGGATACAATCTACTCAGCCGATAAAAAAAAAGTTCTATTGAATATGTTTGAAACCTGAATTGAATTTAAGCGTATTTAGCTATAAATCAATTGAATCATAGATTAAATGATAAACCTCGTCAATTAATCTATATATGCTCACAACAGTAATTTTGAAAAACATTTTTTTTCGCAAATTTGTTGGTTATTTGGTAGTCTATCCCAGTCCTGACATCTCTTGAATCAGGTCTATGAATCTCCAATGATTTGGCAGGGAATTCCATGCCTGTCCCACAATTCATAGCTATATAACGCTTACCTAACTGTGACGTCATTCAACTGACCAATCAAAGTGCTCAAATCCCATTCTTAGTTTACGGCTCCAATCGGGAGAACTGGGTCCGCTCTACAGAATAGTTATTTGGCGTGTAATGTAGTTATACGTTTGTATGACTGCGACGTGACTGATGCTAAAGACGCCATTTTTCCTGATACTGATAGGTGGTCACTCATCACATTGAGGACAATCGGAAAAAGTGAGTTTTTTTCGGTCTTATTATTACGGCATACTTTACAGTTTTTCTTATTATAGGAAGCACTCAGAAACAAATTGTGAGCATAATTATGGACGCCTATCGGTCCTTAATAAAAAATGTGAATTTCATGCCCGTGGGTCTCACGGTTTGACCCTTGGGTGGGGCCTACTTTACTAAATCTATATAAGAGAAAATGACAAAAAAAGTTGTTGCTTAAGACTGAATAGACTTATGTGAATGTTTTTTATTGTGATTTGTTGTTGCTGACAGGACAGTTAATACCTATATGAATTAATTGTCATGGTCCCCATCGCCATGAGGTCTTAGGGGAGGGACCAAAACAGTCAAATTCAAGGTGAACTTTAAAAAAAATTCTTATTATAGGAAGCACTTGGAAACAATTGGTGAGCATGATTATGGACGCCTATCGGTCCTTTATAAATATTGTGAATTGCATGCCCCTGGGTCTCACAGTTTGACCCTGGGGTTAAGACCTATTTGATTAAATATATATAAGTGAAAAATATAAAAACTGTTATTTTTAATGACGAAATAGACTAATTTGAATGTTTTTGGTGTGATTTGTTGTTGCTGACATGACGGTTAATACCTATGTGAATTTCATGGTCCCGACCCCCCATTAGGTCTTGGAGGCGGGGCAAAAACAGTCAAATTCAAGGTAAACTTAAAAAACCATCTTCTTATTATAGGAAGCACTCAGAAAAGAATTGAGAGTATGATTATGGACGCCTATGGGTCCTTTATAAAAATTGTGGTTTGGCCCTGGGGGTGGGGCCTACTTTACTAAATCTATATAAGAGAAAATGACAAAAACCGTTATTTCTTATGACTGAATACTCATTTGAATGGTTTTTGGTGTGATTTGTTGTTGCTAACATGACAGTTAATGCTTATGTTTTATTGAGTCACTCCCCACCCCCCCCCCCCCCCCCACCGCCTCCTAACCTTGGGCCAGGGCCAAAATAGTCAAATTCAAGGTAAACTTTAAAAATCTTCTTCTTATTATAGGGAGCATTGGAAAACAAACTGTAGGCATAATAAATGAGGCCTTTGAGTCTGTCATAAAAATTGTGAATTTCATGCCCCTGGGTCTCACGGCTTGACCCTTGGGGTGGGTACTGCTTTACTAAATCTATATAAGAGAAAATGATGTGATTTGTTGATGCAGATGTGGCATTCAAAATATATGTTTGAATTTTTGCCGCTTCCCGAAGGACAGAAGTTGAATAATAGATTTATATAGCTTTATGTCGTCATCAAGGATAATCAGGTGACCGTTAAGGCCCATGGGCCTCTTGTAAGCTCTACTGGCCAAAGGCCTGAATGCCTTATGCGATGGCGCGTTGTCCGTCGTCTGTCGTCCGTTAGCAGCACTTGCACTGAAACCACTTGGCAAGTTATATTCAAACTTAACATGGATGTTTCTCATGATTAGGAGCTTATACAGAAGATTTTATTATTATTTAAAATTCAAGATGGCCACCGTTACTAAAATAGTATAAAATTTAAAAAATCTTCTTCTCGTGAACCGCCAAACAGATTTTGAAAATATTTATATTTATTTAATCTTTCTCTAAAGAATCAGTCAGTCAAATTGTTCATATTTGGCATAAATTATCACTATGATTAGGGGTTTGAATCAAGATAAGAATCAAGGAGCTAGTATTTATAGGGGCTCTGTGAGGGGATTTTGAGTTTTACATAGGGATATAATGGGAAAACGGAAAATTCTCATTCTTTCACCCATTTGTGCAAAGTTATTATTCAGTTTGAGTTCTGAAGCATCATCTAGTAATAGCAAATAAGATTTGATTCAATTCATAAGCAGGATTAAATTTTCATAAGACGCCAGGTGGGGTCACAAAAGGTTTAAATTTGAAATTTTTCAATAATCTTCTTCTCTACAACCGGTCTGTCAAATTAGTTTATATTTGAGGTAAATTATCCGTATGAATAGGGGTTTGAAATTTGTACAAATCAAGGGGCTAGTATTTATAGGGGCCCTGTAAGGGGACTTTGAGTTTTACATATGAAGTCGGAAAATTCACATTTTTTTTTCATCCATTTGTGCAGAATTATTATTCAGTTTGAGTTCTGAAGCGTCTTCTAGTTATAGCAAATAATATGTGGTACAATAAGCAGGACTTAATGTCCATAAGAGAACAGATGTGGTCTCAAAAGGACTGAAATTGAATATTTTCAAAAATCTTCTTCTCAGCAACTGGTCAGTCAAATCAGTTGATATTTATATAAAATTATCCCTATGGGTAGGAGTTTGAAGTTTGTACACATCAAGGGGCTGTATGGATAGAGGCTTTGTATCGGGACTTTGAGCTTTTTATAGGAGTTCTATGGGAGAACAGAAAATTCTCATTTTCTCCAGCATTTTTCAAAAACAATTTTGAATTTGAGATGTAAACCAATGTGTAGAACTAACAAATAATTTTTGTAACATAAAGAGGATTGAAATACCATAAGGAGCCGGAGGGACCCAAAAAGAGTTGGTTTTGTGAAATTTCAAAAACTGATAAGTCGAATTTGATACATAAAACAACAACCACTATTTACCAGTAGAGTGTCCACATACCCTCTTGGGCCTCTTGTTTTTTTCAAAAATCTACGACAGTACATGGTCAAGATAGTTGGAGTGTAGCATCATCTCATGAAATGTCCTCTGTGGTCAGTTTTTGAGTCGCCAGAGAAACTGATATTTAAATGCATTGTGATAAAACTTTCACTGTAGTGGAGATATCACAATCTGAAATGACTGAAGTTGTTAGACAAAAAGAGCATTTGTGCCTAGAAAACAAATTGTTCAACCGTTTGTTGTTGCTATATTATAGAAAAACATTCAATTATTGGGTCAAAAAGGGAAAAATTTAAAATGACTCTTCCTTATTATACTTTCTTCGTGAACCTCAGTAAATATTTCCCTAAATAAACACGCACCGATCACCAGTACTTGAGTACTTTGATTATTTACTGGGTATTAAGGTATTTGATCAGTATTTCATAGACGTTATGCTTCCTATGGGTCTTGCTTTAAGTTGTTCCTTATTCGAAAAGTCGTCAACGTTTTTACATTGGCTAAACAGTTATTTATTCCCATGATCATTAGTTGGATGAGTTTATGTTAGCTGCAGAAAAAGACTCGGATAAGTGTCAAACATAAGTTTCTGCCTCCTCGAATATTTATAATGAAATCGGGGTACCTATAGCCGCAATAAATCTATAGGCCCAACAACTGTTTTAATATTTCTTGGTCTTGAGCTTGATTCTAAAACAATGATTATTAGAGTCCCTTTACAAAAAATTGAGGACTTGAGACAGCTTTTGATAAACATGTTGAACAAACGTAAAGTAACATTAAAGGAGTTACAAAGTATTGTAGGGAAGCTCAATTTCTTCGGTCAAGCTGTTAGATCAAGTAGGGCATTTTAAGGCGGTTTTACGATGCAATGAGGACCCTTAAAAGCATTTTCATTTGGTGAGGATACCTGCAAAAACTGAAGCAAGACATGCAATTGTAGTTGATATTCCTCAACGAGTTTAATGGTGTGTCGTATATTCCTGACAATATTTGGTTTGATAGCAGTTGTTTGCAATTATTTTCAGATAGTGCCGGTTCGGCAGATGAAGGATGTGGTAGTTATTTTGCTGGAAAATGGGCATTTTTTCAATGGCCAAGGGCTTGGTTTGGTATGGAAATTATGGTTGACATTACATTTCTAGAAATGGTGCCCATTTTGTTGGCTGTACACTTGTGGGGTATTGAAATAAAGCAGAAGAATATATAGCTTCACACTTACAATGAAGCACTAGTCACTGTAATAAATAAGCAATGTTCTAGGTTAAAAAGATTGATGCTTCTTGTTAGGGAATTCGTGTTGATATCAATGAAAATAGATAGTTGTTTTAAAGATGTTCATATTTCATCAAAATGTAATGGAATTGCTGATGCTATTTCTTGTATGCAGTGAAACTGATTGCGAATATTGGCACCAGAAGCTGAAGAAACCCCCAAGCCAGTAGCCATTCACTTCCAATTTCTGGTCTCAAAGATGAAGCTCAACGATTTGTAAATGCTGCGCTCGCAAAATATACCATTGATTCGTACAAGGTTGGAATTCGCCGCTTTGTTGTTGTTGTTGTTGTTGTATGGTGTTTAGCGTCGCTTTCAACAATTTTTCAGTCATATCGCGACGGTGTCTGCTTGAGACAGTATTCTAAGCGCTGTCACACTGGAGTATCATGCCGCAGACACATGGTATGGTACCCCACCCAGTCACATACTGACACCGGGCCGACCAGACCTAGAACTCCCATCTAAATGCTGAGCGTCAAGCGAGGAAGCTTCTAGTACCATTTTTAAAGTCTTTGGTATGACCCGGCCAGGGATTGAACCCACGACCTTCCGCATGCGAGGCGGACGCTCTACCACTAGACCACGCCGCGGTCTCGCCGCTTTGAATCATTTTAGTCTCAATATTGGACTGCAAAGATTGTCACATACAACAGCCCGTTTGTATTTGTGCGCTATAGGATAGCAGTGCAAAATTAAAAATTTGAATGATGTCACCAAAAATTTCGTACTGTCAAAAATTATTGTGGGTATGCAAAGATCTCTTAACAAGGGCACAACAAGATTGCCAATTACAATTGCATTATTGAATTCAATTATAACCAAGCTTCCAGCAGTATGTATAAACACGTACGAATGTCATTTATTAACTGCTTCATTTTGTTTAACATTCTTTGGTTTCTTTAGAATCGGGGAATAACTGTTACAAAAATTGAGTATATTGAACAAATTGTTGCAATCAAAGATGTTACTTTGGACACTGTTAAAGGTACTTTAACTATTCTACTAAGGTATTCAAAAACAGATCAGTCGGGAAAAGGTGTACATTAAAAATTATCCAGATCGGGTACTTATGTTTGTCCAGTTAATAGTATGATAAAGTTTCTAACAGGACGTCCGAAAATAAATGGTCCATTACTTGGTCATTTAAATGGTAGACCATTGACGCGTTTTCAATTCTCGTCAGTATTAAAAAAGCCCTTTCATGTTTGAATGCTAATTATGCTGATAATAAGGCTCACTCTTTTCGAAAAGGAGCTGCCACTACTGCAGCTAAATAAGGTCATTCTACAGAAACTATCAAATTAACAGGTAGATGGAGCTCAAGGGCATACTGTACATACTTTATATCGGATCCAGAACCCAGTGCTATGCCAAGTTTTGCTTAGTATCAGAATATAAATGATTTATCATCTGTATCTAATTCAAACCATGTTGTTGTAGAATCCTTGGTATGGTGCCTTGGCTCGTCAATTATAAAAAGAGCATTTACAGCGGCCAGATGTAAACAGGGGGATTCAACCAGTCGAACTTGGGTGGTAGGGTTCAGGTGGACTTATGCTTAGTAATATTAGTCAAAAGTTAAGAACTTTGGTTCAAGTACGAGAGACACCTTCTTTTATTTTGTTGCACTGTGGTGGAAATGATCTGGGAAAGTGTTCTATTAAGTCTATCAGACGATTGATTCCACAGATATTTAAACGTTTTTCTGACCTTATGCCAGGCACGAAAATTATCTGGTAACAAACAAATGGAGATATGATATTAATAACAGAGCAATGGAGCTTTGTAGGAAGCGTTTAAACAGTTTTGCTGGCAAGTTGACAATTAAAAATGGTGGTGCTTACTTACGCCATCCGATGGTATGTACATATGGGCAAAAGTATCTTAGTAGCGACGGTATCCACTTAACAGACGTTGGAAATGCTATTTTTTTTAAAACAAATACATAAAGGGATTGTTGACTGTTTGAATGGAAAACAGTATATTTGCTAATTATATGGGCAGCACTGTTTATTTGAAATAAATTATCTATGAGGTTGTTGATAACCAGGGTATTAAATTGGTATTGATTATTTCTATAAAAACATTGGATAATGTTGATTGTTATACGAAATTGACATACATGTACATAATTTATTGGTTAATTTCAGCATTATAAAGTCTAAACTTCAGTGTTTATTGTTTTGGATTCGCTTCCGTAAAATGTAGATTTCTTACTACTTTACGCGGTTGGCAGCTTTCATTGGATTCATGCTGCCAATATGGCAGTTAGCGAGCTCCAAACAACAAATAAATTTAGCATTTACATAATGGTGATTCATTTAAAATGTTGAACTTTAGAAACTTTTAATAATTTGATTCTGACCTCTGTATATCCCAGGGTCAGATTCTTTTTTCTTGTTGTATGTGAATGCTTGGGGCTTATGAATTTTAAATTAATAAGACATTTCTGGAGCTAGTCATATACACACCAATTATGGTAGTTTCGCATACGGTCATCGTTTTCTTATGGATGTCCAGGATAATGTGCTTAAATATTTACAATACACCCACGCACAGTGTTTGAGTTCGGCGAATGTCTGTTTTAACAAGACTTCAAAGACAAAGGACTATAACGTTTTGGAAGGGACTTGGTAACGCTCTTATGGACAATTCAAATTCATTTAAATCACAAAAGTTTATTAAGGCATTTCAAAAACATTGTCTGTGTAAATAATACTTGGAAATAATTGTGTTGCCATTCATATTTACATCACAGACACCGAAGCAATATTATTCAATTATTCATGGACAAAGTTACATATTAACGAGAATGTTACATGCTGGAAGGTCGTCTATAAGCTCCTTCTGGTGTTATTATAATTATGAGTATAACAATTTGTTACACCAAACAAAAGTTCGATTCAGATACACACTTTTGATACCAAAGCTTCTCACTGTTATCACTTAAACAAAATGTTACGACATTTTTGTATATTCAGAGAAGTTTTTTGATGTATTGATATCACATATCGTCATAAAACAATGACTTTACCTAGTGTAGTAGTGATACACGTTTTTAATTTGTGATTCATGGATATAATCTAAAACATGATAATCTTATGTGAAAAAAATCATTGGACTAATCTTATATTGATTGATTTACATTAAAATGTCAGAAGTGCACCTCTGACTTACAAAATTCATGGAAAATTGTTACAATAAAAAACAAAAACAATTAAGTAAAACTTTTAATTATAAATAGATTAAAGAAATATGAATCTTATAATTTTTGATACATCATACATATTTTAAACTTCACAAGCATGACTATTTCTAGTTTCTGGTATATCAGATATCAATTTAAAAATAAACATTAATAATATATTTAAATGAAAATAGTGGAACGATCTAAAAAAAAACACTATCAAAGCTGGAGACAGGACGCGCAAGCACATTATCGTGTTTTATAATGTAACAGGACAATCTTAATATGCAGGACTCGGATCCCGGGGCTTATGGCTGAAAGGGCGAATGCCCTACTGTCTAAGAGTATAGGACTGCTAACACATGTGTCACTCCTTAATGGTTACGTAGGCATGGTCAAAACCTTTATTAAATGTTAAAACAAAACTTCATGATACAACAAACTGAAGAAAAAAAACACTTGATGTTATATTAGTTCTGATCAGTGTCATTAATTTTGTATGAAACGAAATATTGGTTTAATGTAACACACATCATAAACGGACAAGCTTACATCCTGACATGAACCATATTTCATAAATCATACACACAGCATTTACGTACAAACTGATCAAACACTCTGCCTATATCATGGCGTGACCCATATTTTATAAATCATACACACAGCATTTACGTACAAACTGATCAAACACTCTGCCTATATCATGGCGTGACCCATATTTCCACAAGTCATACACACAGCATTAACGGACAAGCTTTACGAATACTTTCCTACACCCTGACGTGATCCATATTTCCATAAGTCATACACACAGCATTAACGGACAATTTTTACGAATACTTTCCTACACCCTGACGTGATCCATATTTCCATAAGTCATACACACAGCATTAACGGACAATTTTTACGAATACTTTCCTACACCCTGACGTGATCCATATTTTCATAAGTCTTACACACAGCATTTACGGACAAACTGATCAAACACTCTGTCTACATCATGGCATGACCCATATTTTCATAAGTCATACACACAGCATTAACGGACAAGCTTTACGAATACTTTCCTACATCCTGACGTGATCCATATTTCCATAAGTCATAAACACAGCATTAACGGACAAAACGAACGAACACTTTGCCTACACTCTGACGTGGCTCATATTTCCATAAGTCATATACGGATCATTAACGGACAAAATGAACGAATACTTTGCCTACATCCTGTCGTGACCCGTATATAAGTCATTCATAGAGCATTAATAGACAAAATGGTCAACACTTTGCCTACATGCTGATATTGCCATTGGGCATACACCTTCAACGGACAAGCTGAACGAATACTTCGCTTACATATTGACATGACCCATATTTCCTAACTCATAGGTTGTATTTTGATAAAGCATAAATGAAAGTGCTGAAAATAATATTTATTCTTTAAATCGTTAAAAAAGTCATTTGCTATGAATTCAATGTTATGTCCTACTTTATAAGATAATCCTCTAAAAATTATATTCCAAACTGAGTACACAGTTCATGTTATCATGGCACCGAAAAAGTATTAAGATTAGAGTAATGGACTTTGATTGCGTGCATTGAGAAATCATGTTTGAATTATTGCCTTCATTTTGAAGTGTCAAAAATCTCAAAACCATTTTTAGATATGTGATTAATTTTGTATTGACACGATATGCAACGTTGTCTCGATGGCAATTAGATTATTTTACAGTTTTCATCGATATCTGCCATGAACGACATTTTAGAAAGATGACCAAAGTGAAAAGTTCAGTTATTTTAACGTATATGTGAAGTTTCTATGTTTGAATAAAACAACGTTGAATGGACACAGAGATAACAGCAAACACGAAAACAAAACAAAACAAAAATGTGATGTGCTTAAACGTTTAAGTCAATTCGTTATTCACACTTGTACAGAAGGGAGGCCAAAGAATATATATATATATTCTAACATTGTTATGTAAATAAGAAAACTATAGATCTATTGATCTCACGACCATCGCTCGGCTCACTGGCCACGAGTATATACAATGCAGTGTTTACTAAGACATCGTTTGTTTCTCTATGGAAAATGGCGGCGTAGCAAGCAATATCGATAGCTAATTGGATTGTCGACTTGTTTAACTGACAGTCCGCGTCAGGTCAGATGATTGTCGTTAAAACAACCATCACAATTCATGCACCATTTACATAATAATTTGTTAAAGACAAGACGGGAATATCAACCCATGACATGCACTAAACTTTTGCCTTTCTTGATATTGTGTGGTAGCACTGATAAGGTACATTGACCAACCGTGTGTTATGTACACATATATTACACTTTACTCGCTCAGTCAGATCTTTTAATAAAGCTATGAGAATAATGGAATGCTTTTGTCAAATTAGATTTTGCTGGTAGATTAACTCTTTGTATATCTTTCAAAGTAAAAAACATACCATCAGTTAAAAATATATGACAAAAAAGTTGTGGATTCCAAATGTTCTTTCTTACTTACTAAAAAAGAGAAAGCTATGATAAAACGATAATGCCAAACTACCATAATACAAAACTACCGTAATATAAAACTACCGTAATACCAAACTACCGTATACAAACCAACGTTATACTAAACTACTGTAAAATGAAACTACCGTAATTCCAAATTACCGTAATACCAAACTTTGATTCTGCATCCATAGTGTTCATTGGTTTAGATGTATACATTGTAATATACTGATGAACAACAGCCCTGTATATGACATTGCATAGTTCTGAACAATAGTTTTAAAGTAATTTTATATTGAAATCCAGCAATCCCTAAAGTAACATTCCTGACAAACAATGTAGATCCATCAATTATATATGTTATTCATGAATAAGAAAAGATGGAATTTAAAATTCACAAAGCCACTGGTGTCATGTTTCTTAATAGATTTAAATACAGTCTATCTAATTTTTCAAGTTTATTTCAAAGTTCTGATATAATAATGCGTAGACCACGTCATCATCAACCACAGTTCAGACTAGCATGCCTCTCACTGGCGACTTTTCCAACAGATATAGCGTAGGAGGTGTCAATTTATTATTCTACATTCACTCATGGGGACAATTTTTACATTATCAAGTTAAAAGCACAGCCATCAACCGTACATCAGAAAATTTACGGCATGTCATATACGGTACCCAAAGATTATAGAACCTTTAATGTTTTATACAGTCAAAACACAATGGAATACAATAGAGAATACATAATCTAATTACATGTGTTGATGTGATGTGATTTACTGTGTTACGTTAACATACCAAACACTTCAGTTTTGGTGGGTTGTATTACCTCATAACTCCCACTTTCAATATAGTGCAAACCAACTTCCCATAAGTACATTATGTTCAATAAATAAAGATAAAGATAAATTATTTCAGGTAATCTTATAAGTATCAGTCAATTGTTTGTATCTATTGCGAGAAATAGCATGTGTTAAATGTAATGTTTCTGAGAAATATTACACCATTGAAGTAACAAAGTGAATGTTTATGAATGACCAGCGATAATATATATGGTGCTGACGTCACGCACACTGACCATGAACATTTCCATCGGTACAGATGCTTTACAAAACAAAGGACATACAAAGGTCGGTTGTTGTTGATACTTGTGATTAAAAAACATACACACTTTCAGAAGGTGTAATGGGTTTCATTCTTTAGAACCTTAATGACGATATAATAACAGCTTGGCTACAGAAACTCACTAAAGCTAGAAAAGATCGAAATGTCAACGTAGATCACATCGCAATTTGTTGTAGACCTTTTGGTTAGGTCGCATGAGCGATCGAACCCTATATAAGGACCAGTTAAGAAATTGACACTGGGCGCTTCTATATCGAAACGTCACGACCACGTGCTAAAAACACGACATTTGCAACATGGAGGTCGCCATTGTTTTTCTAAACAGTGCATCATGGGAATGTACAAACCGCTATAGATATTAAAACCTTGTTATGTTCCGGCCACTTTCCGACTAAAAGGAAAATGCAAATGCGGTGTGTGTGTTATAATTGATTGTGTCGTTTTAATGCACTAATTGAGATCACTATGAATTGTTCTTTGCATATTTAATCAGGAAAAAAAATGATAATGTCTTAAATCAAGGAATTTTCTGAAACTTATCTTTTCTGCCAATTTATCGCCGTTTCGGACAGACTGCAACAGTTGTTTATTTTACACGATACAACACGATACAACAGAAATATAAATATAGTTTACCGGTGTGACATATTTCCAGCACGTCATCAGAATCAGATATATCGTCGAACATGCACAAGTTTTGGAAAAACAGTAATTTTAGCTGTTGTTTTTAAAAAATAATATATCCAAAAATTAATTTTAAATATGGATACGAATTATTTTGAAATATGTTATGATCACAGTAGTACATGTAAATTGTATAGAACATAGCAGTAAGTCCGTTAGACAATATATAAGGTAAGTTTCTTTTTAAATATGCAAATGACAATACATATTGATTGAGATCAGTACATTTAAACATCAAAGTTTCTATCAGGCACACCTGCAGCCGGGAATTCGCGGTGTCAGCCGGAACCTTGTCGGGATTTGGTATCACCCGTGTATTTAGTACCCTGTACAAGGAACCGAACTTACACATTTATTCACTTTAATTGCTACATCGTTTATAAGACCTAACCATTGGATGCTTTTTAAAAGCAGCCAACATGTTGTTAAATGAGACAAAAGGAATTTGTCTGCAATTACACCACGTAAGATAAAAAAGAGACATCGACAAGTTACAAGTAAGAAACGATAGGATTTTGGACAGTTAAAAACGCCAGAAACTCTATCAACGAAACGACACAGTCACAATATCGCCGCAATTCGTTAAATCTGTTAATCGAATTGAATTTCTTCATCTGTGATCTATTTGTCATTCATTTCATGTTTCTATGTTAATCCTAGTTACCACAATGTAACATTGCCTTCAGTTTGATATATGTTTGTGGCTCATTAGTTGAAATTGGAAGACAGTAACCAATTTAACACGGATGTCAACAAACTGTGTAAGTTTGAGATGTATGACATTTTCACTAATTTCATCATCCAATGAATCTGATATTGTACAAGTTGAAGTACTGTGAAATTTTAAGGACACTTGCTATAGTTTTTCATGCCCATGAACTCCGCGCACAAAGGGAAGCACTTTTGCCGAGACCTGCCAATCACTACATACCGCTATACTACAAATGGCCCTATTTCAGATTGCACAATCATTTACGGATACACCTAAAATTGGTCTCCTAAATTTTGTTCAATATATGAAATATGCATACTGGTACAAAATAATTGTTTATAGCAATTGAACCTGAATATGAAATATAATAGAAATATTAATATTGATACAAATATGCTCAATTAAAATAAAAACGTTAATTAACTGCAGTTTATTTAAAGATGGTTAACTTTAATAGCTATTTTTTTCTCAAATTAGGCGGTAATGTCTATCTTTCATTTTGATTATCATTAGAATAGGTATCAGATAGTATTTTGTGACGTTTTAAGTAAAATTTATCTATACTCTATATCAAAATATTATCAAAAATACGCAATATTTTCATTACAAAATTGAAAAACAATTGACACTCTGCCAGAATGATTTTATTTTTAAAAAGCTTAAACAGTTAAATTCAAGCTTATAATTACCATTTTAATGAACATTAATATTATATGAATGCATATATGTAAAGTTTGAATTAAATACTAGATGTAAACAATTTTAAATATATTTTTCACTTTGCTTGTTAAATCTACTTTTTTTCGCCAATTTTCAAGGACGGCATATTTATGAAGAGGTAATACGTTTCATAAAAATCTTTACATTGATAACATGTCACAAAAACTATAGCAATAGTCTATAAAGATACAAAATATCAGGGTGAAATGCTAATACAAACACTGCATAATAAGGCCACTACAAACACAACCACGAAGTACGAGCATGAGTTACGGCCTATGGATAGGTAATGGCTAACACCACTACAGATTGGGTGACACTGCCAATTGTATTTGTGTTACGTTGTATATTACCGGCACACTACATTCCTTAGCAAAATGACAAAGAACTAGGATATTCGGCTAAAACCGAGAAGGTTCTTCGGGTCAATTGGTCATTTTGAGCGTTTGCGGTTTATGATATATACACACAATGTATTGAGTAGCCGTCTTGTATCTTAGCTGCAGACAATGATTGTTTTATCATTACTCTGGTACAATAAAGTGATAGTCTTTTTGAAGCTGTTAAACACGTTATCTGTCCGTGACAAAGCTACCATAGCAACACAAACACTAGCAATGTTTAAAATAATCACAATAAGGCGTTACAGATTCACACAGGGGGCAGTAACACTAACATGTACCGCCGTGAAATATACAAGAGGAGCTTAAAAATCATGATCCTTTCATCATTCACTGTTTTGATAATATTTACACGAAGACAGTACATAGTTTTGAACTTGCACAGGTATGCATGGAAGTTCCACTGGATCCGTATTTATAAAAGCTTTAGTTAAATCTTAACCTAAGTCAAGTAATAGCTAATATAATACTTCATAACTATTTCGATTATAGTGTATAAACAGTATTGTTAAAAGTTACGTGGATTATGAATATGGTTATTGTTAGTTATTCTAATTGGGTTTGACGCCATTTTCAACATACTTCATATTATATAGGGAATTTCCAGTTTCACTGGTAGAGGAAAATCCAGACTGAATCTGACTAAAGCCACCGTCAGTGAAGTGATTTCTTTCGACTAACAAATACTTTATGCCTTGGTCGTGTTGAATAAAGTACAACGAGTTAAATCGCTTCTTCAATTTATTGTTTAACATGGTCTTAATGTATTTTTTTCAGATGGTAAGGTCTTAATTTTGCTATAGAAAATAAAACAAGATAATCAAATCAGTAACTAAATACATCTGGTGTAATTTTGATTTCCAAATTAATAGCATTACCATTATAATGAAAACTACATAGGCATTTTTGCGATGAATTAATTCCCAATCTCGTGAATCATAATTATACGCCCGCTTCTATTGATTGAAATTTCAAATAGCGCAATTATACGTGGAATTGATAAGACAATTGCAGAATAGTTATTAAATGTTTTCTTTAATTACTGTTTAAGTACAGATGGGGGTAGTCATTTCATTTCAACATGGTAAAACACGAATGCTTCCTATGGAATAATAGCAATTGTTTAATATCAACAACTTAATTATCGGTTTTAATTAGAAAACTATATAGTTTCTGTAGCTTACGCTTGTTAAGTGATGTATTTTATTTCATTTTTCAATTATTTTGGATTAGTTCGTTTTCAGTTAGTAACGTAATTACATAAATGCTTTAATTATATAAGCAACAGCGAAAATATTTAAATGAAGACTCTCCATTCTATGACCCTTCTTGCTTAGTCGATGACAACTCTGACTGTCAGTGTAGAGATAATGAGTTCGAATCCCCGTGAGTGTGAGTGTTCATGAAGTTTGTTTAATGGCAAAGTGACCCCAACTCAATATGTTGGTAAGTAGTGAGTAACTGAGATGAGAAGAATCTTGGTACTATATCGTACGTTATGCATGTATATATGATTTTTATTGATATACTATATGCAAGGACCTCATTGGAAATAAGCCTTCGGGCTTTATGGTCATTCCAAGGTTATTGCACACTATTATATATGTCCAATGTTGCATTGATTGAATACTTCTTTGAGATTTGCCATTCATTTCATTTAAATTACCATAGTTTTTTATTGAATATCTGATTGTGATAGATTAACTTTTAACACTGGATTTTGCCAAAACAGTAGTATATAATAGCATTAGTTGATATTTATATTTAATAAGTTGCAATACCTAATCAAGTTTATGTTATATGGTTGATAGTTATTCAATTAATCTTTTACTAATGTATTTATTTTTTATTTGTAATTTAGTATGTATATTTAATGTAACTTGTATCTGTGTGTTTTAACCTGAATAACAATCAATCAATCAATCAATCAATCAATCAATCAATCAATCAATCAATCAATCAATCAATCAATCAATCAATCAATATATACACATATGAAATACATTTTTGTCATCATACGGATGCTAGAAAATCGTCTACGAATGTATAACTTCTATATTATACTGTATTTCTTCATATGTAAGTTTCGTTAAAGTGTTGTCAATATAAGAAAACGTTTGTAGTCGAACACTTACAGAAAAACTACATAGTGTTATTAGACGTCAGACTTTTCAAACAGTAATTACATACGACTTGACCTGACCTACTAATTAATTCCCTAAGATAAAGCAACACTTATATCAGAATGTTGGTGATTTAATTCGTATTCCACTCATATTCCATTACAACATTTGAATATAACCAATACTTTCCATTAATACGCTTTTACTTGGCTTCATTGTATCAGAATTATAGAATTATGTCTTAGTGGTATTTCCCTCTGCTGACCTTAATTCCAAAACATTTCAATCTGTTTGGGATTTCAATTTGCTGACCTTAATTCCAAAACATTTCAACTAATGGACCGTCTCATAAATGACAACTAATTGATTGTTGAACCAATATTCATTTGAGGCGAAATAAAATGTCAAGAAAAAACGTAAGTATATGTGTTCTTTGTAAAACCGTTGTTTATGGTCTCTTTAAATTGTCAAAAAATACTTTTAAAATGACTATACATGTCCATCAATTGAAATTAATATAAAGTATTTACTTTGTACTCGTTTTTTGAAATTATCCAAACATAATTTCCATGACTTTTCTAGAGGTGAATAGTGTTATTTGATGCTACAGAGCTTATACGAAACAGACGGGTTAAATGGGCAACCAAATTTAAAACATTACTGTTTCAATTTGACTGGTTTTGCCTTGGATCTCATTAGATATAGGGGATGAAAATGTCTTTATTCTTTCATTTCAACAAAGC
Source organism: Panopea generosa (assembly GCA_029582155.1). Taxonomy (NCBI): domain Eukaryota; kingdom Metazoa; phylum Mollusca; class Bivalvia; order Adapedonta; family Hiatellidae; genus Panopea; species Panopea generosa. Next base: position 40,186,104 of record CM055908.1, read on the forward strand.
ATTACGGATAATGCTTTACAAAACTTGCGCTCAGAAATCTCTGAATAAAGAAAGGGTAAAAATTCTAAATTTCAGCTGGATGTGAGCAAGTATATCACACTTCATGTCCCGTTAAAACACAAAATAGCACTTTCTCAATTACGTTGTTCTGTTTATTCATTATTTGTTTAAACTAAGAGACATTCTAATGTCCCTTATGAAGATAGACTATGTATTTTCAGTAACTGAAATGTTATTGAAGATATATAACATGTAGTTATGAACTGTACCTTCTACAAAGATATACGTGAACAACATCTTACACATATATTTAACAAGTATAATTATCATAATGTGAACTAATTCTAAAGACTAATGAAAACCTATGACATTAGCAAATTACAAAAACTTGCCAGATTTTTTAATGAAATGTTTACTTACTAATCATCTTTTGATAATAAGACTAAGAATAAGAAGTAAGATAAGAAAAGACATACGTTTAAATTTTGTAACAGCAAAGTATATAATGCTAATTTAATTTAATTGTAATTTGTATTTTTGTTGTTATACAACTTGAATATGTCTAAGACTTGTATACCATGTGTTTATATGCATTATGGGCCGGAGGTTTATGTTACTTTATTGTTTAATAAATCGTGTCTTCAAGCGGCCTGGACATATCTTTGCCCAAAATATGCAGAGTTTAATGCCAAATCACCTAATGCAGTAGTAAAGATCGTGTATCCTGTTAGAGTTATTATAGATTTGTGTACGATGAATAACCCGATTGCAATATATACATACATACATGGAGGCTAGGCCAGAGTGGCAATGCTGAAAATCTGTAGCTTGCGTACGATATTTATCAAATCAGACAATCAACAGTTAAAACATAGTTTCATTAATCTGTGTCAAATAACAAATATATATGTACACAACAGAACGCTACAACTCTCTCAAGCGGAACAAATCACAAGACGTGTACATACCCTCTGTGGCTGCAATCTCATCCATTATAGGCCAACCAACCAACGATGCCCCTAGCTACATCCAAGGTACAAGAAAATTCAATTTCTAACACTATATATGTTTTGTCACACAGTCACTCACAAGCTTATATATTCACTGCTGATATGCAGTATAACCAGCCACAAGTCCAAACGTCCGTGCAAACTACTGCACCGTGACGTCACTGATGCATAATAGAGTCTTAAACTTACCAGTGTTAGCTCACACAGAGCCTTATTTAATAATATTGGGATACGGAACATTCAAAGTAAGCTCATCTACGTATGAAGTACCAAATACATCTATTACAAGTGCCACATGCCAAGCTCGACCAGGCTTTGATTCCCAGTTTGTAAATCCTACACAGGCAACCCTGCGTCTTATGCAAAATCATCACTTAAAAACCATATGCTTACATCCACTGCGCATACATCCCACACAGTTACTAGTCCACGAGACACATCCCACACTGGTATAAATCCTGGGCAGTATTTGCCAAAATGGACATCTACAGATGAAATGCTTGTAAAATCAGTTTCTATGGCACTGCACACACTATACAATAACATAATGGCCCAAACTTCACCTTGCTGAGGCATGCAAGAAATGCTCGTTCCATATCCTGTCCAGATCGGCGTGTGCATTCAGCCATTCCGTAGAAATAAACGGGTTTTACCCATTGCTATAAATATAAATGTGTCTATTGTATTGACATTCTTTTATATCGTGTGTTCACAGGACAGCGACCGTTTAAATGGTAGATTGTGTAAACAAATACGTTTAAACATTGGACCACCTACATTTTGGCAACTGTTAAATTGTCCTAGCACGTGAATTTACAGTAATGCACACATGTAAAATGCTATTCTTCCCGAAGATGCCAGTAGTAAATTGAGGTCCAGACAAAGGTGTCGATAATTCTTGAAAACACATACTTATATTTGAATTTATACCGACATTCTATCCTAAACATAAATTGTTTTGGAAATTTCAGTTTACAAATAGACTTAAAGTGAAAGTTCAATTCACTTTTATTAAAATCAAAATATTTTGACAAATTGAATTCCTATTTGTGTCCCATGAAAGGCATTTATCTGGATTTGGTAGCCACATTTGACAAATGTTGACTACACGCTATGGGATTATCTCTGCGAGAATTTTTAGTTCTTGTCGGTTGATTATGTTCTGGCAACCATTGCTGTCTGTTTGTTTTTCTGACGATATAAGGGGTACGAAAACAATATGGGTAAATACAAAGAATGCAAATGCTAGTCAGTTCAGTTCAAATATATAATACAGCAGTGGAAACACACGTGCAATATGCAATGCACAATTATGGCGGAGACAAAAAACAAATTCAGATCTTTGTTAGACAACATTATGAAAATGACTATACCAACTGTGAAGAAAAATCTAGATAAAATACTGATTCAAATGATATTCCAAGTAGGATTATACTTAACTTAACTGACTCAGTTGCAAAACAGTTATTCATGAACACAATCAAGAACTGTGATGTAAACAAACACTCCAAGAAATATGTTCACTGGATGGACACACTTCAACAACAAACTTGACATATTTCACGATTAAAAAAAATTAAGTATTCTGTTAGAACCGATGGATCTGTGTGCTATCGGAATGACGACATTGTGAAAAAGGTGTATGAGTTAACAAAACTGATAAAATCTGATTCAGAAACATTTTTTATGTGAATATGTGGATTGTTTTTATATCTACAGTATTGCGTATTGCACTACATCGGATTGCATTTTGCCTGATGCGGATCTCAAAATATTTTATTCTGAAATAAGAAAAAAAAACATTGCAAAGTTGTTTGAATTGACATGTTATAATTTTTATTCATCATATAAAAAAACTATTTTATGATATTATTCTGTCAGGGCCTCAAAATATCACAATAGGAGGTACAGTTACCAATGGGTTTATCACTGTGCATGAGAAAAGCGATCATACTTACTGTATACACTTTTCTATTCAGGTGACCAAATGTCTTGGAAATGACAAAAATGTTGGTCGTTACACATTTGTAGGTAATAGAGGATCGAGTGTTGTAGATTATGTTATTTATACTAATAAGAAAGTTGAAGTGTTTAAAGTGAATGAACCCAATATTATGTCTGATCACTGTCTTATTATTGATTTTTGTCTTGTTTTTTTTTTTTTTGGTACAGGTGTCAATTACATGTATTAATGTTATTAATGTTGATAATGTATATTAGCTTGAAATAAATAAATTTGTTTGGAACGCTGAACGCAGAAATGATTATAAAAGATAACATGCCGACAACACAACACTTCAAGTAATATTGATTTATGAATTAATGGATTTAGAGATATTATTAACGAAGCAGCGATCCCTTTATTTAAACAAACAGATACTAATGGATTTAATGATCATAAAAATAAATCCTTCACAAATGCATGCTACGAAAAAATGTGGATATTTTACAAAATGCTAAATACATGTACATATAGATTAAACAAATCAGAAAATAATAGAGTTGATATAATTTATACACGGTCACAATACAAATCTTTATACACAGGTGTAGAACTGACTATGATAAAAAAGAAACATTGAAGTTAAAGGAAGCAAAACTTTGAAACGTTAACTTATATTGGAATACGCCAAACAATGTGCGGGAGTCAAACAATGACATATTTGAATTTATGCTTTTTTAAACCTAATGGCCGTCTGCTCACACATTAAATGTGTCTCTCGTCTGATTTGCATACAAAGGATCAGTATTCAAACTGAACGCATTTGTTTTTCTGTTTTTTTGCAAGAATAAATGATTTTGAAAAATACAAATGTATTGATTACAATAGTAATGTAAGTGCGTTTATGGACGGACATGTATATGTATGCATAATGTATACGAGTAATATGTATTTATATTTAAAACAATCGTAAATTACTGAACATGTATAATAATGCATTGATTTATCATGTATCGATTTATGCTTGCTGTCATTTATAATATGTAAATGTCCAAATGCGTCTAAGACCTTCTTGAAATATGAAAATAAAACTTGTAAACGTGTAAACTTTGCCTTACTTGATACGTCCAAACACACATTGAACGTTTAAGCATAACATTAGTTTAATCTATCCTATGCGCGTATTGGGGCCCTATGAGCATTTCCAAACGTGGTATACTGAATAAATGCTCTTTGCCAGTTTTGATTTTTGAAACAAATCCTGCACGTTGATGAGTATTTATTCAATTCGTGCCTTAGTGGTCAAAGACGTTTATGTAATAACATCCTTGACAGAAAAGGCCTAAACAACCCATGCACGTTGGAAGGCGTAAAGTATGGCATCGCAGAAGTGTCATATGGCACAGCATAACACCCCTGATAGTGATAGAAGGAAGTCTGACAGCTCAGCGATACATTGATGAAATCTTAGAACGACGCGTTGTGTCCTTTTTAAGCGACAACCTGGTCACACACGATACTGAGTTGTTCTTTATTACTCTTCAACATTCGTCGCAATGGAATTCCTGAACAAAAACACACTCACGTCATTGTTTCTTCTATTAGCCATTCGTTAAAAAGCAATTAATTTTTACTTTTATTCAATTTTGACATAAATAGGTAAAGCAGTATCGAAATATAATGGGTGTTTTTCATGTGCGTTTTCATTGACGTTCAGTACATTTTGGAACATTTCTAAAGCATTGATAAGATGCATTTGTAACCATTCATACTTTATTGAAATATATTGTATGAAAATATCGTGTAAAAGTTTGTTTTTTAACCGTTTGTTAACAAAAACATATTGTTCGCTGTTGTAAGGCACGTATGCACCAATAAAGCAGTTTTTAAAAGTACTAAAATTGGAACATTTACACGAACATGTTAATATATCGTTATGCTGATAGCAATACAAAGAGAATAACAGTAAATTGGTGTGAAACTATAATAGACAATTAAATGAGGAAAATTGCTTGATAATTATGCAATAGTCGTACAAACACTATTGTTTCGTTAATGACAATCCATTTGCATTACATAACCACCTGCAGAAATGTTTTTTTTCTAATAAGCAATAACACTCAACGCATGTGCTAAACTAAGTGTTTTTTCTTCAGAATACATTTATTTGACATTGTGTATGAAACCCTTCTACTTTACTGATACACTCTGGCGTGAACTAAACCATCAAAAACTGAATTGCATATAAAATCATCTAATCGCAGAACATATATCATACTGGTTAATGACTCGATGTTTTCATCTTTAAAATAAACATTGTTTAGTTTTGTTATTCTTGTCATTTGCTAGGTCACCATAGAAACAAGCATATGGTATTGTCCACAATTTGCATTACGTTTGAAGTTCATTACGTTACAAACCAGTAGAACAATTTAACATCCATTTTTTTCTGTACAAATGAGGCACAAAGCAGCATTACCAATGACTATGTCCTCGTAAATAACTCAGATAAAACCGTATTCAGCTGATTGCTGAAAATGATTGTTGAAAACTGAATGTTTCTTACGTTGGAGCTTAGTATTTCATGTTGTATACCTTGGTGGGACATATGACATATATGATAAAATAGATTTATTTATAGAAATGACATAACTACGTAATGTAACTATGAAATAAAATACCCTGTGTGCGCTTACTCTTTATTTCGGTGCAGTATTTAAATGGGAACAACTCTTATAAATAGTTGAAATGCATAATATATTATAACTCTTGCTAATGTTCTCCACTAATTTTATTTTAAATGTGTTAACAATTTCTTTAATGTGAAGATTCAATTACTAAGATTTTGAGTTCCTGAACGTTAAGATTGATTTGATATTTAACTTAAAATAAATTCGATTTTAACATTTTTTTCCTTTTCACTTTCATAGTCAGCATACAGTACAGACACTAGCGACGGTTTGAGTATATTTTGATGATGATGATAATCATAATTTTACTTGTCGTCGCCACCGGTTTTCCATATGGACGACGCCTCCCGAAGAGTATTAGTAATTTTAGATTTTGGAGGATAGTGCAGAGATACAGAAGACCCTTTCGTATCCTCCCTGGTTCTGTTACATACCCGTGTAAACCACCGATACATGGGACCTCGATTTTAATTAAAGTCTCATTTGAAGGACTGACAAATAATTTTAGTTGGAGAAGCGGGGGTCTAACTTAAACCTTAATTTTCTTTTTCTGAGTTCAGCAATGCACTGGAAGCATAACAAACCCATTAGAAACAAGAAATGCTTCCGTGGGGGAGGAGCATATTAGCGTCATGATAATTCTTGTTTCTCTTTTATCTAAAAATAAATTTTCATTTTTCAAATGGCTATTCCATATGAGATGAATGACAATATTGATGTATTTAGAACATTTGAAAGAAATGTTTTGTGAGTTTTGGAAAACATGAAACCTAGTAACAGAGATAAAATACATTCATTTGTAATCAAGACAACAGTGTACACAGGACAGAAAACATCTCTTGGATGGAATATCACCCCTACTTATACTAATAATATTTTGACACTGCAGATGGAAACAGATAACAAGAATTCCGCGGAATGATATGTCTCGTCGTGTCGAGTTATCTAACTTGGTTAATGTAGTAGGTTTAATGACTACGAAATATTGTAGGAAGTATTGTGTGAAGTTTCGATCAAATACATTAAGTGATTTTTGAGATATGAACTTGACGGTAGTTGCACACAAAACTTTAACCAGTATTTCTAAGTAAAACATATTTATAAAAAAAAAATGAAATAAAAAAAAAAAAAAAAAATTAAAAAAGGAAAATTGAAAATAAAAAGAAATTTAAAATAAAAAAAAAATATTCGTTTTCAAACAATGTCAATGGACCATGCAGTGTAGGTCACACTCAGCATATGCAGTATCTAATGTGATGCAAGGTGTTAGTTGTAACTATGATCCAAGTATGAGTGTCCTAGCACTTGTACTTGTTGAGAAATAGTGTAAAAACGAAAACTTAACGTTGGAACTAAATGCAAAAGTCAGCATCAAACAATGTCAATGGACCATGCAATGTAGGTCACACTCAGCATCTGCAGTATATAATGTGATGCAGAGTGTTAGTTGTGACTATGATCCAAGTATGAGTGTCCTAGCACTTGTACTTGTTGAGAAATAGTGTAAAATCGAAAACTTAACGTTGGAACTAAATGCAAAATTCAGCATCAAACAATGTCAATGGACCATGCAATGTAGGTCACACTCAGCATCTGCAGTATATAATGTGATGCAGGGTGTTAGTTGTGACTATGATCCAAGTATGAGTGTCCTAGCACTTGTACTTGTTGAGAAATAGTGTAAAATCGAAAACTTAACGTTGGAACTAAATGCAAAAGTCAGCATCAAACAATGTCAATGGACCATGCAATGTAGGTCACACTCAGCATCTGCAGTATATAATGTGATGCAGGGTGTTAGTTGTGACTATGATCCAAGTATGAGTGTCCTAGCACTTGTACTTGTTGAGAAATAGTGTAAAATCGAAAACTTAACGTTGGAACTAAATGCAAAATTCAGCATCAAACAATGTCAATGGACCATGAAACGTAAGTCACATTGAGCATCTGCAGTGTATAATGTAATGCAACACCTTAATCTCGTCTCTCTTTCATCGCTGAGAGACAAAAAGTAAGTTTATTTTTTTAATTCGTGTATTTCTACAAAGAATTATAGACAAGTACGTGATTTACGTGTATACGTAAGCAGTATATATTTTAGAACTTAATTGAATTGAATCGAGCTTAGATATATAAAACCACTAGTCCTGCTGAATAGGTCATTTAGAGATATTATAATACGATAAATTACCTGTTTTTTACGTATCTTTTAAATGCATATTAAGCAATGTTGTATTTCACATAAAAATAAAAATGAGTACAAAGGAAAACTTTTTCAACAAAACAAATGATGAAAATGGATGTTGTTTATAGAAATATAAATTGTTAAATATTTTGTAAACTTCTAAAATAATCAGTTATAATCGAGAAAGGATAACACCTTTCACGTTGATGGTAAAATAAGGTAGAACTTCGTTGGTTCGGACAAAGATGACTGGAACACGACATATAGCTCGAATTACTTATCTGGTTTCGGCCGAATTGCTTTTTTGATGTATTTACATGTATGGTATGATGTTAAACAATACTTGGCTTGAACACCACTTCAATCGAACTATTTTGTCCAATCCCGTCGGATTCGAGGCATCGTAATTCTACTGTATTTAATGCATTAGTAAAATTACAAATGGATTCGTCATAAGGGAATATTCTGAAATACCATTTACTGGATAAAACCTTGTTACATACGTTCACACAGCGCATCATAGTTGATATTACTGCATACAGGCAAATTATCATGTTAAAGTGACGTTAGAATATGATAAACAAATGTGAAAACGTCATATTCATTCAAAAATGAACAGATTCGACTGTTAGTAGAGAAGGAAAACGTATATATTTTGATTTGTTTTTATATATAAAAATATCAACATACATTTGTCGAGTTCATGTTTTTTTTAAAGAGGTGGCAGAAAAAACAATTTATATAAGCTCTTAGCTTACGTCACAACAAAACTAAATCAATTAATCAAAATTAGACAACATGCACAGCAAATAAAAGTGCGGTTCGTACATTAGACAACACGCAGAGCAATTAAAAGTGCGGTTCGTACATTAGTCAACACGCAGAACAATTAAAAATGCGGTTCGTACATTAGACAACACGCACAGCAAATAAAAATGCTGTCCGTACATTAGACGACACGCACATAAAATAAAAGTGCGGTCCGAACATTAGACAACACGCAGAGCAAATAAAAGAGCGGTCCGTACATTAGACAACACGCAGAGCAATTAAAGGTACGGTTCGTACATTAGACAACACGCACAGAAACTAAAAGTGCGGTCCCTACATAAGATAACACGTACAGCAAATAAAAGTGCGGTCCGTACATTAGACAACACGCACAGCAAATTAAAGTGCGGTCCCTACATAAGACATCACGCACAGCAAATAAAAGTGCGGTCCGTACAATAGATTACATGCACAGCAAATAAAAGTGCATTTCGTACATTATTTCAATGTAGAGATGAGAGATGACTCTATCAGAAATAAAAATGTTCAACTATAAAACACACACTTTGCTTCACGTGAAAACATCAACTCCATAAATTTATAACTCCCATGTGTCAAATGTTATATTGAGTGTTTCAATAAAAAAAATATAAATTCAATTTTCTTCAGCTCCCACCACTGCAATAAAACCTACGTACTATGACGTCATCAACAGAAAACAGACATCTGATTCATTGCGACCGTGTCTCACGAACTACAATAATTATACAGTGTTGGGAACTACAAATGGCGTTTTGTTAGATTGTATTTTAGATCTGTTCTTAATTCAATTATAGCATCAATAATACTCTCCGGCATTTGTAACTGATACTTTAAATTGCAGGTTATGCAGGAAATAAGCTACGTTTTGTAATGAATTTATTGCGATTTAACATTTGTTATTCACCGCCATTTAACACAAGACACGGGAAGCTTGTACAAGATTGCTTTCGTTTGTCACAATCGCATGCATCAACAAAATATTCGCAGAATCACTTCAAATGTAAAATATGAATTAATGAATAGGGTTTTACGGCGTGCAAACACATTATAAGTTATTCGACGCCAACAGGAAGGAAGATTCCAGGTTTACTCTACATGTACAAAAACAACAAATTAACATACAACAAATGTAAAATATACGGGGATATATAAAAATGGAAACGAGTAACCTTGCTGATAGTGAATATTCGCAAGTGTTTTTTCTATTATATTTTTTGAATGGGGTTTCATGTCATTTTCAAAACATTTCAGGTTATATATGGAATATCCAGTTTTATAGGTGGAGGAATACCTCAAAATGAATCTGAGTAGAACCACCCTCTCAAGAAAGTAACTTGCAAACTTTCAGAGTTTCAAGTTTTCAGAGCGAGCAGGACTCGAACCTACGACTTTAGCGGTGAGCTTTAAGTGATCTTAGAGCATCGGACCCAGGATCGGAGGGTCGTTGGTTCGATCCTCTGCCACGGCCTGTATTCAGATACGCTAAGTACTGATTCTACCAGAGCATGATTGTAATAACTTCTTTCGCAATTGAAGTAAAAAAATCAAATCTTGAGACCGCGCTATTGACCACTCAATCACGGAGAACCCCTAAAATTATGTACAGCCTCAGGAAGATCATGTTTATGATATGCAGAATTATTGCATACATGTAATATCACTGTATTAGTGCATGGATGTAACCTATATGCATGTATATCTTACAAAGATAATGTTTATGATATGCAGTATTATTGTATGCATGTAATCTCTCTGTATTATTGCATGCATTGACGATAAATATTTGTGATGTATGCATCTAATATATGTTAAGTCGTTGTCATTGAATGTCCTGTAATTCTAATATATGTTTTGTCTCTGTCATTGACAATTGTGAAATTAAAATGTATATCTAGTCGCTGTCAGTAAATGTCGTGTAATTCTAATGTATATTTAGTCGTTGTCATTAAATTTTGTGTAACTCTAATATATGTTTTGTCTCTTATTTTAATGTATATTTAGTCGTTGTCATTTAATGTCGTGTAATTCTAATGTATATTTAGGCGTTTTCATTAAATGTCGTGTAACTCTAATGTATATTTAGTCGTTGTCATTAAATGTCGTGTAACTGTAATGTATATTTAGTCGTTGTCATTAAATGTCGTGTAACTGTAATGTATATTTAGTTGTTGTCATTAAATGTCGTGTAACTTTAATGTATATTTAGTCGTTGTCATTAAATGTCGTGTAATTCTAATGTATATTTAGTCGTTTTCATTAAATGTCGTGTAACTCTAATGTATATTTAGTCCTTGTCATTAAATGTAGTGTAACTCTAATGTATATTTAGTCGTTGTCATTAAATGTTGTGTAATTCTAATGTATATTTAGTCGTTGGCATTAAATGTCGTGTTATTCTTATGTATATTTAGTCGTTGTCATTAAATGTCGAGTAATTCTAATGTATATTTAGTCGTTGTCATTAAATGTCGTCTAATTCTAATATATATTTAGTCGTTGTCATAAAATGTCGTGTAATTCAAATAAATATTTAGTCGTTGTCATTAAATGTCGTGTAATTCTAATGTATATTTAGTCGTTGCCATTAAATGTCGTGAACCTCTAATGTATATTTAGTCATTGTCATTAAATGTCGTGTAACTCTTATGTATATCTAGCCGTTGTCATTAAATGTCGTGTAATTCTAATGTATATTTAGTCGTTTTCATTAAATGGCGTGTAACTCTAATGTATATTTAGTCGTTGTCATTAAATGTCGTGTAGTTCTAATGTAGATTTAGTCGTTGTCATTAAATGTCGTGTAACTCTAATTGATATTTAGTCGTTGTCATTAAATATCGTGTAATTCTAATGTATATTTAGTCGTTGTCATTAAATGTCGTGTAACTCTAATGTATATTTAGTCGTTGTCATTAAATGTCGTGTAACACTCATATATATTTAGTCGTTGTCATTAAATGTCGTGTAATAATAATGTATATTTAGCCGTTGCCATTAAATGTCGTGAACCTCTAATGTATATTTAGTCGTTGCCATTAAATGTCGTGTAATTCTAATGTACATTTAGTCGGTGTCATTCAATGTCGTGGAACTCTATTGTATATTTAGTCGTTGCATTTAATGTCGAGTAACTCTAATATATATTTAATCGTTGTCATTTAATGTCGTATAACTCTAATGTTTATTTAGTCGTTGTCATTAAATGTCGTGTAACTCTAATGTATATCTAGTCGTTGTCATTAAATGTCGTGTAATTCTAATGTATATTTAGTCGTTGTCAGTAAATGTCATGTAATTCTAATGTATATTTAGTCGTTGTCATTAAATGTCGTGTAATTCTCATGTATATTTAGTCGTTGTCATTAAATGTCGTGTAATTCTAATGTTTATTTAGTCATTGTCATTAAATATCGTAAAATTCTAATGTTTATTTAGTCGTTGTCATTAAATGTCGTTTAACTCTAATATATATTTAATCGTTGTCATTAAATGTCGTGTAACTCTAATGTATATTTAGTCGTTGTCATTAAATGTCGTGTAACTCTAATGTATATTTAGTCGTTGTCATTAAATGTCGTGTAACTGTAATGTATATTAAGTCGTTGTCATTAAATGTCGTGTAACTCTAATGTATATTTAATCGTTGTCATTAAATGTCGTGTAACTCTAATGAATATTTAGTCGTTGTCATTAAATGTCGTGTAACTCTAATATATATTTAATCGTTGTCATTAAATGTCGTGTAACACTCATATATATTTAGTCGTTGTCATTAAATGTCGTGTAATTCTAATGTATATCTTGTCGTTGTCATTAAATGTCGTGTTATTCTAATGTATATTTAGTCGTTGTCATTAAATGTCGTGTAACTCTAATGTATATTTATTCGTTGCCATTAAATGTCATGTAATTCTAATGTATATTTAGTCGTTGTCATTAAATGTCGTGTAACTCTAATGTATATTTAGTCGTTGTCATTAAATGTCGTGTAACTCTAATGTATATTTAGTCGTTGTCATTAAATGTCGTGTGACTCTGATATATATTTAATCGTTGTCATTAAATGTCGTGTAACTGTAATGTATATTTAGTCGTTGTCATTAAATGTCGTGTAACTCTAATGTATATCTAGTCGTTGTCATTAAATGTCGTGTAACTCTAATGTATATTTAGTCGTTGTCATTAAATGTCGTGTAACTCTAATGTATATTTAGTCGTTGTCATTAAATGTCGTGTAACTCTAATGTATATCTAGTCGTTGTCATTAAATTTCGTGTAACTCTAATGTATATCTAGTCGTTGTCATTAAATGTCGTGTAACTCTAATGTTTATTTAGTCGTTGTCATTAAATGTCGTGTAATTCTAATGTATATTTAGTCGTTGTCATTAAATGTCGTGTAATTCTAATGTATATTTAGTCGATGTCATTAAATGTCGTGTAATTCTAATGTATATTCAGTCGTAATCATTAAATGTCGTGTAATTATAATGTATATCTAGTCGTTATCATTAAATGTCGTGTAACTCTAATGTATATCTAGTCATTTTCATTAAATGTCGTGTAACTCTTATGTTTATTTAGTTGTTGTCATTAAATGTCTTATAATTCTTAAATATATTTAGTCGTTGTGATTAAATGTCGTGTAACTCTAATGTAGATTAAGTCGTTGTCATTAAATGTCGTGTAATTCTAATATATGTACTGTCGCTATCATTGACAATTGTGTAATTCTAATGTATATTTAGTCGTTGTCATTAAATGTCTTGTAATTCTTAAATATATTTAGTCGTTGTCATTAAATGTCGTGTAACTCTAATATATGTACTGTCGCTATCATTGACAATTGTGTAATTCTAATGTATATTTAGTCGTTGTCATTAAATGTCTTGTAATTCTTAAATATATTTAGTCGTTGTCATTAAATGTCGTGTAATTCTAATATATGTATTGTCGATGTCATTGAGTGCCGTGTATTTCATTTTTTTCTGTAGATTTCTTTATGAAAATACATTTTGACGCAAGTCGTACCACAGAAGGTATAAAAATAAAACAATACTTAGACGCTTTACTATTATATTTTATTTCCAATAAATCTCTAGATTTGCCAACAATTCCCTACACTTTCTTTTATTTATATACATATTTCCATTCATAATAAGATTTCACTCTATTTTGTAACCATTTCATAGTAGTATAGCGTATTTCAATAGAAACAATTACATACATCATTATATAAATCGTTATTACATATGTGTTCTTTATCAACATTGATGTCGTTGTTAAAACTATCTCATGTTGTTTCATTTAATTGTTTTTAGGGTTTGGATTAAAATAATACAAAACAATAATATGAACATATTAAAATCCATGTTTCAAACACTTTTGACGTTCGTGATATCTGACCATATTTATCAATATTCATCTCAGATTTTCATAAAGAAATACTATGTTTTTTTCGACCATCTCTTTCTATATGTGTAGACCCACAATAAATAATATAAATGTAACACACTATTACTTAGCATTGTAACAGAACTATTTGACCCTGCAAGGAATTGATGCAAAACGAATGTCCAAATCCTTTAACGAATGTGTTTAACGCTTAAATTTCCAACACATTTCAGGTTATATATGGCATTGTCAGTTTTATCGGTGGTGGAGGACCTCAGAATAAATCTAAATGGAGCCACTTCCGCAAATAACTGATAAGCTTTCTCACATAAAGTGTTTGGACAGAGCGGGACTCGAACCTGAGACTTCAGTGGTGAGAGATTATTTTAAGACCACTCGGTGACCCTGCCTTTAACGAAGCTTTAACTTATAAAACGGTGATAGTCAGTAATGCCATATTCAGGGTGACTCGCATGTCATATTCCCTTTGATATTTTACAACTGTTAACCACCGACTACAACACATGACATAAAAAAAAATTGTGACATCACTTATATTACAGCGACATGGAGTTATGCTTCACCAGGAAACTATTTATCACAGATATTTATCATGGATCTTTGATGCTGATTAGCTTAACATTTGAACTAACCTTATTTTAGAGAGAGACGATATATCAGCATAAATGCATGTTTGCATTAGATTCATATAATTATTACTTTTATTATTACTATTATTATTATTATAGATTATTGTGTTATTTGTTTTATTTTGTTCGACATGTTTTGTCAATGTCATGGCGATCATGGTCCAGTGGTATAGCATCGAACCTATGATCGGAGGGCCGTGGGTTCGATCCTACACCACGGCTGAGTGGGATGTCCTTAAGCAAGACACTTTTACTGCATACGCTTAGCACTCGTTCTACCCAGGAAGAGTTCGAGTGTGATTTGTATAAATTGAAATAACGTTCGTGATCGAAATAAGATAAATAAGTTTAATCTTAATCCCGTTACATCAATGTAGACATGAGTGACCTTTGTATAGTTGACCATGATACTCCAGTAAATGATAACTGGTTTATATACATTATATCATTATTTTCGAATTTAATTATATACACTGAAATACACCGTCTATCAAATATGGACTTTATGAGCAAATTTATTATAAGCAATCATCTTACTAAACAATGTTTTATTATTTTTATTTACATTGGAAACATAGTATTACAGGAAATGCCTGTCACAATAAGTATATATATATATATATAAAAGGACAATTCGTGTGCATTGTTATCATTATTAAAGCCGTCACGGCGGCTGTTTTATCATAAGTGCTGTCCATAGTAACTATTTAAGAGTCATTTTAATCGTATAACGTTTCATTTTGAATAACTCAAGTTCCATTCAAGGAAATGTATATAATGCACATGTGTTATTTAATTTGATTATCAGGCTATTCAATATTACGTAAAAAAAATACCGGAACAAACCACAACATCTCAGATATACGAGAGGCAAGATAGAACGGGGTAAATGCCATTTTCAACACATGACGTTTTATCTATAGCTGTCCAATGTCACAGGTGGAGGAAGACCTCATAATTATCTGAGCAGAATCACCGTCCTTTCTCAA
The DNA here is from genome assembly GCA_029582155.1 of Panopea generosa. Taxonomy (NCBI): domain Eukaryota; kingdom Metazoa; phylum Mollusca; class Bivalvia; order Adapedonta; family Hiatellidae; genus Panopea; species Panopea generosa. The sequence goes on from CM055908.1 coordinate 40,201,776, forward strand.
GTAACTGGCATACATCACATATAAGGTTCTTACAACCGCAATATCAGCCATGAGGGGCAATGCTTATGCAGTGTTCATGCAACGAAAGTGCCTTTAACAACTCGGAGAGCCAAGGCAAGAACAGCGCTAATATTTAGTTACTTGGTTGAAACAGCGTGGATCGTGCTATACCCAGGACTGTGGTGTCGTGTGAGAATGGGAATTACTTCTGGAGTAGTACGCCGAACAACGATGGTGATTGTATCTTTGCTCTTTCTTAAGGAATAGATGCTTCAACTCTTTACGGAAGTAAGCACCTGTCACGGAGTACAGGAAAAAGTTAACACAATAATTAATGTAGAAAATCGTTCTTGTCACATTGAGAATTTCATCAAGGTCGCCGATATGACTGTCTTGGTGGTGAATCGTTGCTGGTGGTTTCGTGTTCAAACTGAACGTTTGTTTGTATATCCAGTATCGTTTGCACCAGACAGCAAAGTACGGCAAGTTGAGGGATACAAAACATATTGATATAGCCAACAATATGAACGTGAACTCCAAACGTATGATTGATTCCTCTGTAATAATCCGTATTTTCCTGTGACGTCTGTTTCGTCGAACTAGTTTTCGGATTATCAATAAGTTTAGGATTGTTATCAACACAAAGGGAATCAACGTTATTGTCATACCGAACACACTGTCTAGGATGAACGACAGATATTGATACTTCCTGTCGCTTGTACACAGGGGGTCGCCATTTAAAGCAGTGTATGACCCACTTAATATCGGTTTAAACGCGCAGCCGGCAGACGCCACAACTACAGATCCTAACAATACACGGGACGCCGACTTTGGATCACAAATGTCTTTTCGCCGCAATGGAAAACAAACACCAATAAATCTTTCAATTGTGAAAAAGACAAGAAACCACGACGATAGAAATCTAGCAATGTACTGCAAATAAAGCATAATTTGACAGGTCCCATGGTTTTGTAGAAAAATTGCAGTGTGGTGTCCAGGAAGAACCGTCAAACCATGTTTTAACCATTCCGGAAGTACGTAGAATGTAAGGGCCATTAAATCCGACGTTGACAATGCGGCTAAGTACATGCTCGCTGAAAGTTTTCTCATGTTCTTAGACATGAAGACGACAAGCGAGAGCATATTTCCGATGATTCCAATAGTAAATATAATCGGCGTAAAGTAAGTGAAAAAAAGCTGAGCGGCGGTGGGATGTTTTGGAATGTTTTCGTCATATATGTTACGTAAAATATGTCCATCCGCCAAGGAACAATTTGTACCATTTGGGGGGGTTGTGTTTTTCTTTTCGCCAAACATGTCACATTCCGTATCAAATATGGCACTGGAATTCTGAAAAAGAAACCCAATGAGAACTAATATCATATAAACATACTGAAAGGATAAAGAAACGCCGGTTGAATTTCAGAGCCACATATTTACAGTTTTAAGACATGTATATCAATGATAACGATTTTATTTTCAAAATTGTTAATTCAATGAATTTGGATTTACGGTGTGACGACGGATTATAGATTACTTGACGGCAACATTACGGAAGATTCCATTTTCATTCTCCAAGTAAATAAATAACAGATAAACATACATATTGAAAACGCACGTACGATCGTTAACGTAATAAGCAGCACCACCAACATTTGTAGCACGTTTTTTTAAAGATGAAAACAAGTTTAATATTTATTCGTATGTAGTCTTTTTAAAACGGTTTGGTCAAGGATAAGCACAGAAAGGAACTGCGTGTTTACTGAAACGTATTGTGCTATATACATCCAAACATACATATTTCTGAAAACCGACTTGTGGCTCAGTCCAAACAACATATACTTATGTAGTTCACCCTATACTAAAAATATATCACCATAATCAATTGTAATCAAATGTGCTTTATAATTTCGATGTGCTACACACCCTGTGTGTGTGTATTTAAAGTGTAACAAATAACCCCCGCTCCCCCCCCCCCCCCCCCCCCCACACACACATCAACAAATGATTACGAAAAAAGATCCTAGACCCGTGTGTTTCAGCAAGTTCTACCAAACAAAATTCTCAATTTGTGATCGCCCCTTACAATGTGTATGAGTTACAGTAATTTTTGTTATTGTCATCACTTAGTAGCACCTTGGATCGACACATGACACATGGCAAACACGAAAAATGCCATGATAGCTATTAGAAGGATTCCCACCCCTCTGAGATCAACTTTATTTACGTTATCATATAATTATAGACGCGTATTCTGAGTTAGTCTATCAATATCTTCTTTTCATTGTTTTCATTTAACCAAAAACTACATGTTTGTATATTTAATCAGCCCCAATGTACATCACTACATCGTATAACTTCACAACGTTATGCAGTCCAAATTCGTCTTGATAGTATAAATTTTGAAACTAGTCTTGTATTTCTTCATAGTTCTAGGTAAATCAGTTTTGCTTTATACATGCCATACTGGACTAAGTTGTTCAAAGCTCTGTTAACTTCGTTAACTCCGTTAGGTGAATTTTTGTATGGTTAATACTAAGTACAATGGGTTATAGAAGTAATAGTGATTATAGAAGTAATAATGTGTTTCGACTGCCAATGAATTGTAACTTTGAATGTAATAAATCTCAAAATACTATAAACTGTGCTGTTAACAACTGGGCTCATATCTTTATTTATTTTAGCTTATTAGTTTTGCAATATAAAGTAACATGAATATATCATGTAAACTATATAAAGTTATATATGAACCAGATTAAATAACTGAAAATGAAGCTTACCCGCATTGCCAGTAGCATACTCAATTCCTTACTGAGTTGAACTGCATAATCTCCATAATCGTCCATACTAACGATTGTTTGTACTTTACGGATTCATGTTAACGACTATTGTCGGGATATAGGTCTCTGATAACGACCTATCCTATCGCAGACTACAGGTCCATAGCAACTACACAGACGAGGTATTGGAATATCTGAAGTAAATTATATGACAAAATGTAATAATTTTCGACTAGCTACTGGAATATCTTAAATAAATAATATGAAAAAATGTAATAATTTCTTTACGAGCTACTGGAATATCTGAAATAAATTATATGACAAACTGTAATAAATTTTGACGAGCTACAGGGTTATCTGAAATGAATTATATAATAAAACATAACAGTTCATGTGGAGGTATTGTAATATCTGAATATGTATAACAAATATTGCAAAATTAACCACAAAATGTTTTATATTCGCATTCTGCTGGTAGTAAAATGGATTGTCCGCTGGCGTAGCGGGCTTACTACATGTTTTATTATTTTGTTAAAATCCAACGGGCTATTCAAATACTATCCAACTACTAGTAGTTTATGCTAACGCAAAATGTTCACCCAAACATCACAATGACATGCCGATGACACTCGAAACACAACTCGATGTTACAATTGTCGAAAGTAAGACACGCTTGTCTTAATCATGTGTTTAATATTTTATATTTCATCAATTCATTTATACGAGGAGTGTTCAAATATGAATGCACCTGGGCGTACTAAAACAATTTATATATTGAATTTCCTAGAGAATTGGTTTGTTATCAATCAATATATGTTTGTATGACCTGCATTGACAGAATTCCATATGGAGTTTGTTTTGTTTCTAATAAATATATGTTTGGATGACCTGTATTTATGGAATTTCACTAAGAATTTGTTTTATTATTAATAATTATATGCTTGTTTGACCTGCATTGATGAATTTTTACTGGGAGTTTGTTTTGTTATTAATAAATATATGTTTGTATGACCTGCATTAATGGAATGTCATTTAGAGTTTGTTTTGTTTAAAAATATGCTTAAATTAGCTGGCAGATCTTTAGGAGATCTGTATTGATGCAAATGTTTTAGCTTTGGAAATAAAAAAAGAGCCTAACAAGATTATATAATTATATAGATTGCAATATGTAGTAACTGACATATACGGCGTTACCTGTATTTACTACATGTAGAAATGAAACACAACCAACAACGCAACTTGCTTGATAAAATGAATTCTTGAAAGCAGAGAATGCAACAACAAAAAAAAACACAAAAAAACAACAACAAAAAAAAAAAAAAAAAAAAAAAAAAAAAAAAAACAACAAAAAAAACAACAAAAAAACAAACAAACAAAACCGACACAATATTATTGAGTCTGTTCACTGAATGAGAGTCCAAGGAATCAGAAATAAAAACATACGGGCGACTATTTACAACTGATGTTGTTATAGTCAATAATAAACCAGTTTCCGCTATATTTTATTAATCATGGTAGGCAACTACGTTTTTAACATATTTACTGAAGCAGACTAATCGGCCTTCACCTTCTTTATTTTTCAAGACAAATCAATATCAGATATTGAAATAAAAATAATAAAATAAAAATTAGATCTTATCATTACAGACATCTGAAACTATTAAAATATAAGAATACAACCTTTAGATCATGCTCTGCTATTAACGATATTAAAAAGCATTTCGACAAATAACTGTCCTTCAAAGATGGGGTATTCTCGTGGGGTTTAAAAATCCCAAAACAATTTAATAATAAGAACTTTCTATTCATTTAAAATAGGTTGATACCTCGGAACTAATGGCAGTATCGATACTTCTTAATTAATTACAATTTTCTGTGTTAAAAACAGTATTTGTTTCAAAATAAAAGTACTGATTTTATTTTTTCGCAACGGCTGTAAGTAAATATGCATGTATGCAAAGGAACACAAGCCAATATATGAGTAGAAACAGTTCAAACTTGATACTTTAGTTGTTAAAACATTTTATGCAGAAAATAAATGATATTATCCAAAGTTTTAAAACTGACCTTGTAAAAAACATAATGGTTGAATTAATCTGTACGTTGCTGACACTTAAATTATCATATCGAAAAAAATTAACATGTTCCCTTTGTTATTGACGAACATCAGTTTTGAATCGAAAGTACCTTTTGGGAGTTTCCTACATCGAAAGGCTGTAGCAGGGAAGACATATTTCTGATGATAGACCAAAGGTATTATGCATTGTTCTTATGTTTGAAAAATGTTGACGATATCATCATGCAATCATCAATATTTTGTGTCCAAAAACACAGTTAATCATTACCAAGTTAAACAAATACTTGGCAACAATTACATGTTTTTAAGACGCAAATGTTACTCCGCCCAGCTCATGACTATTAGAAACAATTTCTTTATTAAGTATTTACTAGAGATTTCCCGCTATGGTATTAACTAGAGCTTGCCCTCTATAGTATTTACTAGAGATTTCCAGCTAAAATCTCGATTAAACAACCAATTTAAATTAAAAAGCACTTAATTCTTTAATGAAACATGTTGATTAAAAGAAAACAAACTGGTCATTTTGAGGTACCATATATCCACGAAATGCCCTTTGAATACTATGCAATGAATCTATACTTAGTTATTCATTTTTGAGAAAAATACTTAATAAATAGTCTGAATAAGACTCTATAACAAGAAGTAATATTAAAACAATTCAAAAACATATCTCTACGTATTCAATGTAACCGTGTATTTATTATGGTGCTACAGTTTTTACTGATGTGTAACGAAGAAAAACATATAATAATCAAAACCACTAAAAGGATTGCAAATACTAGTGTATACTTAGACTGATCTAAATTGAAAGTGTCCGATATTAATTTCAAACAGCGTTTTGTATTCTGATGTGAATTAAACTTAATAGTCATTTTACTTCAATTGTGAAACAAGTTCTTACAAGTTAAACAGATCACACTCGAATACTTCCTGAGTAGAACAAGTAATACGCATATGTGGATAAAGTGTCTTGCTCAAAGACACTACACTACACTGCACTGCATTGATTTTGTTACACTAAGGAATTTTGTTACACTAAGGGTTGCCACTGTGCTCTGAATCTCATTTTTCACAATCATCACATCATTTAACTAAGACAGTGAAAATAACAGTCGCTCGCCAGACCGTTCTCTTAAAAATGTTGAAATGCTGCAGCATCGACACACACTTAAATGACATGAAACAATCATTACCTTGGTAAATATGTAAGTAAATATGTCAGTAATGAAGACATACTTGATGTCTCTCTGTAGACAAATAACAATTAAGAGTGCGACTATTAGTAGTCAAGAACAATTATCAAACGCATTCTTTCGTTTCAGGTTTCAATCAGAAAATGCCACTATTGAGACTACATTCTTGCAGTGTTGCACAACCAAAACGGTAACGTGATTGTTTACTAGAGAAAGGTGAACTTCCAAACTTGCCAAATATTGTAGAATCAAAGCAGCATATCAAGTTAGGCTTTAACACAACACTTTTCCAGAATCGTTAGGAACATTAAATCGTAATGTTCTGGTCAGGTGAAGGTCAGGTCGGGTAATGGTCTGGTCAGGTAAAGGTAAAATCGAGTTAAGGTCAGGTCAGGTCAGGTAAAGTTCAGGTGAGGTGTCGTATCCGTTTCCTATGTAGGTAGAACCAGAACTGAGCATTGCTTAATGAGAGGCATTGTGCCACACTGTGAATCGAACCCGCAAACTCTGGCGTGAGCGCCAAACACTCTACCCACAACGCTACCGCCCGCTTTGATTGTAATTTCGAACAAATTTTGGTTGACTAAATAAAACACATAGTTTTTTTTATATCTTCATTGGCGAGACTCTGTCTTCGTTTTATTCTCGACAAAGACTATTGAGCGAGTTTTAACTGTTTTTATATAAAACGCATACTCTTCGTTTAGATATCAACCTTTACAAATTACATGATATAAATTAACCATGGATAAATGTTTAGAATTTTGTATTTGATATTTCAACCACAAAATATAAACTCTACACCGTCATGTTATACTTTCCAAGCGATATCACTATATGACAGTAATAACAGTGGTAAGACGATATACGCCTACATATAAATAGACTTTCTTTTTTAATACCATTGAAGTGAGTTATATTGGTCACTATGAAAATTGAATGTGTTAACATTGTGTTTAATGTTAATTCCAGCAGTGCCTTGAATCGTTAACACAATTAAAAAATCACTAACCTTAAACAACATTCCTGTTGTTCACTAACAGTACTTGAGCGACGGTTTTATTTTTTCTTGTTGTACTTAGTAGACTTTATTTTAAAGGTAGTTACCAATCGTTGTGTGCTCGGAAACTAATTGTTTTTCGTTTGATTTACAAATCCAATATTGTTTCATAATAATGCACAGTTTTTTCATAATTATATTTGTATGTTAAACAATTTCTGACACTAAACGTTCAGAAGGACATGATTTTATATTATAAATGCAATATATAGTTCATTACTATACTATCAAGAATTATCCAGTTGGAATATACTACAGTTCCGTTGATTTTCGAAAGTGCCTTTCCATTATATTGAGAACAAGACAACCCACACGAGTACAATATCTGATAGTGATAGTTATTTTTATTTATTATCTGATAATGTCACAGGACGTGATATTTTGTATTACAACATTAATTCGGTTTCTGCGCATTTTAAAAACCACACACATTCAATCGGTTTGCATCTGTAAAAATATTAATATATTCCCGCTGTCTTTTGCAATAAACTGGTATTGAATCAATTAAGCCAAAAGCGATTTTCAATAATATATATAATGTAGGAAATGTTAAGTATTACTAATGGATATGTCACGTGATAACAATCAATTATGGCATTAAAACAGTCTAAGCATCTTAAAATATAGGGAAATAAAAAAAAAAGACAATCGCCAAAATTTACCCTGAGTAAAGTCAATAAAGATACATTATCGTAAATTCAAAATTTCAATTCCCAAAACAAATCTACAAGCATACAACTGCGCAAATTGCTGTAATATTTCCATGCAGCCGCATTCACCGATATACCAATTTTTTCTCGGCAAATAATCTGAACTCATGCCTAAATCCCCTTGCGTGACAATCTCATTTGGCTGATACATCAGCATTACACGATAAAACATGCTAGATAATCAGGCTAATGTTTATATTCAATAACTAAATTAATGTTTTAAACGGTTACGACAAGGAAAAGCAATAACTAGGATGCGGCTAATAACACAATGATACTCTGTAAAGAACAATCTTCCTCTGGTGATAGGGTTAATCATACGATTTGGTATTTAATACAGAAGGTTACTGAGTTGAAATTTCGAATGATGTGTATCTTATCATATTTCATGTGTCAAACTAGTGAATAGAGAAATATTTGTTCAACAGGAAACATAAAATTCAAATAAAAAGCAAACTGCAATGTCAGCCAACTTGGTTTTATCCATTGGAATTTAAGACATTTACAAGTAGACTGACAATCGCGAGTAAAACACAAGATCGACAATAGATGAATTATGAAATAGAATGATTATACATCCGTTGCACAAATATGTTAGGTCATAGGATCAAAGTAAACATGTGTAGGTATGGAATTGACTAACATAAAAATTGAATATTTATTACAATGTAATTCTGAATATAATAATAACGTGTCTCGCGTACTCTCACTGACAGAATATTGAAAACGGGTCCCTTGATCATTTAAAGTTAACGAGACGTTACAACAGCTAAATTTATAATTGAATAGTTTAAATCATATAACCACGAGGATTGCTCTATATGTTGTTTTTTCTAAACTTAAAGTGTAAACAGAAGTCTCATATATCATCATATACAGTATTCTATTTAAACATCCTGTTACACCAAACCATAACAATAGCACATTGACAATAGAAGTAACCCTTCAGTTTTCCAACTTTAACAAAAGGACAGTCAGTGTATTACTGGAACGTGGTGTGTTTGTTAACAATTGCTGTGCCGCAATAACGAACAGTCCAAGTAGATATAGGGCCGATAATAACTGATTATGTCATCGATAACTACCGTGTATTGATACGATGTAACGAATATCTAGTCTAACTATACAAACTCATTATACATACGACAGTATCTGATTAAACACGCGTGTTAAATTAAGTAATTATCTCACCTATTAGTGGTACTCAAGGCAAATACAATACATTTAATATTTTAAAAAATTACCATTGTTTCATTCCTGTTCATATAAACGTTAACATTTCAATAAATAAATATATATAAGTTATATGCTAACAATAATACAATATCAATGAAACCAGAGCAAACATTCTTCTCTTTCTCTTCTTCTGTTATATCAAAGTAAACTACGAGACATAACACGGGTACCTTTTACATTTAAATGCCAAATAGAAAGTAACATTTAGTATAATAATAACTGATATTATATACCATCTTCTATGGCCTAGTGATTAAGGCATTCGCATTGGAAGCGTGAGATCGATGGCTCGAATCCCGATTGAAATACTTTTTTTTTCTCTTATGCGGCCGGTTGCTCACCCAGCAGCTAGTTAAATTGAGAGTTACCGAATGTCTGACGCCTGGCAAGGACACCTTTCGGCAACAACCGTGTACAACATAAAGATATCATAAGCCAAGTGTGCAAATTGTCCTTCCAATAGAGGCAACACTATAATACACAAACACTTTACTTTTACTTTTATAATAATTATTTCAAAACATTTTACAAAACCCCACATGTGAAATTCTTGAGACTTCGACGTTCAGTACTTTATTGTTTTGGTGCATGCTTCTGTCAAATGTCTTCTGTTATAAACACAATTTTTGAAGAAGAAACTGAATAATGTATTAGCTGTACAAAAGTGATGTTTCAGTTTGTTTGTTAGTTTGTTATGTTGTGCCTGACGACTCTGAAATGTCTGAATTGACTGTGTTGGTTGTATGTGAACATTCCCAATTATTTTATGTAAGTCACACTTACTGAGATGAAAACATGATTCAGTTCTTGCTCTTTTTACTTTAAGATTATAATTAACAACAGTCCTTAATATCTCCCGATACAGTCAGGTTTTACACCAATAAATAGCTTGGAATTCCATGCAAAAGTTCATAAAATCCAAATAATCTGATCTGTCAGTCTACTTATGAGGAACTATATATTACAGGGTGTAAGTGCTGTTGCATATCCCATTATCCCGCATAAATAGATGCAATAAATCAAGCCTGCTGTTTTTTGTTTTGGTTGCGTTTTTTTTTCCAAGAGGTGATTTCATCAGATATATCTAAACTACGACATTTGCATATATATACAACAGACACACTGAATGTTATTGCAACATTTAAAAAGGTGAATAACTGGATCAACATTAACACGTATTTTTCTATTATTTAAGGCAGATAACACAAACGGTACGGTACATTATGTCAACAAATAAACAAGGAACCCGTTTGCGCAATTCTAGTACTATCAACGAGGTATTTTCCATCGTTTATTTAATGTTTCATCAACGTTTTATGATCAATATAAACACAGATCAGCATATGGAAAGATGAAAATATGCATTACAAATTGGTTTGCAATAACAAACATGCACTATTGGCAACGTCGTTTAATAACCCGAGTGCGTTATAAAATAATTGGCTGTCATTTTATTTTTTATTGTTAGTTTATTATCTGTTGGAATTATTGGAACTATTTTGAACACTAATATAAGGTTATTTTACAGTGTTTTGTACATTATTCCTTTATTGTACTAACACTGTAAAATGATCTTTTTATTCTATACATCAATCTGAAAGAAGTTTATGAAAAGTGTAAAATATCAAGATCATTTTAATTTACTAAACAGTAAGTTCAAAGCGGCAGACGAAGAGCGGCAGTTGCTGTCACAGATATTCGGATTTTCATCGTCGTGCGGAACATTTTGTCGGTTGTTTTTATCGTTGAAATTTCTTCTAAATTTAATTTTATTTTTTTAGTCGCCATCTTGAATATTGAATTGTACAATATAAAATTTATTGGATCCGATAAACTTTTACGTATTGTACGGTCACGTGCTAACATCTTGAATAGGTGATTGACTTTACACTAACAGGTATTGAAAAACATGTCATATATGCTTTTCAGGATAACTACGGGACAAAGACAAGTAATGTGTAACGTTTTAATCATAAGATAAACTTTGTTCTGAGATATCAACTCAGTTTATTTGTGTTTTTCACCAACTATCAGTTGTATGGAAAAAATAGAATGGTGGACCATTGATCACGTGACCAGCTATATGCTAGCCATTGTCTGGATGAATTGTTAGGATGTTCGTCATCAGACATTACTGCGTTGACTTGGGAGGACTTTTGACATTCTTTCGTTAGTTGAGACGAATGTTTAACATTTTTGCGCTGACTGGGGGAGGTTGTTCAGACGGAACGTTCACAGGCTGATTTATTAAGTTATCTAAATAATACATAGAATGTTCTAAACGTTGTTTTACGCAATACAGTTTGCCTTAGTGATCAATTCCTTTGAACAAGACCTAAAAGGCGTTTTTCCATGAATACTTTTTTATAATTTCATGACTTAATGTTGATCCTAAGCTACGGGTGGTCTTAGTAACTTTTATTTAATTTTTAATTAAAGTTAACTGAGACTTAGTTATCGGCATGACCCGTGTTTCATCATCTGATGGATCCTGAATGATATTTGAAATAATTATTGTACCACTATAAATATTTTATTTGTAGGTGATATTCAAAAGATGTTCTTTTGTTCGACCATGACCTTTCTCGATACGCGTTGTAAACAACAAAAAAGAACATCGTATGAAATAAATGGGTGAATATATTTATAAACAAAAGCAATTTCCCACAGGAAGCAAGTAATCGTGCTTTTTCGCTCGTGTCAACACTATAATAAATGTATTAAGCATATTCCCAAACATAAACAGCATGAAAGAAAAATAGTTTTCACGTCCAACAGTTTAGCGGAAATTCTAAAGTGTCTCTGACTGTTTCAAACTGTACAGTTGTCTAATAGTCAACAGTCGATATGCTTAAATAAATAATACATCATGTCAGAGCCATTCGATGTTAGATAAAGAATTGCACGTTTATATCTAAACGATGGTTAGACAGATTGCATAATCGTGTTTAGATATGCGTACAATGTCAATGAAATGCGTTTGTTCTTAATAATTGTGCACTATCTAAAGTGTTGATGATGTCTAAAATATATTTCTTTTTTTGAAAAGACTATTTCCAAAGACTCATTTAAGTAATCGTACAATACATTTACAAACTCGTCTCTTCCGGACAAAACTCAGAATTTAAGGATTTTCACTGACGTTTTAAAACATATTTAATTAGAGGCTTAATGACGCTATCAACATAGAGTCGGTGATAAACATATCTGTCACAATTACACTAGGAGCGTGTAATAACAGACAAACGAGGTATGATTGATAAGCTGTTTGTTTTCATTATACATGTAACAAAGACAAATCAGAAACAATATCTGACAAAAATAATCACTTGAAACAATAAAGACAATAAAGAGTGCCAAGAGATAAAAATAAATTAATAATGCTTTATTGAATCTAATACAACATGCAAAGCTTCTCACGATTCGTAGCATCGTCTATTGTCGAGTAACTCTGAATAGTATACATGATTCCAAAGTATCAGAAATAATAACAACAATAAGTCAAAGTACTAGACGACTTTATACGGCCGCCATATTAGATTTAATTTCTGATGCTGTTCTGATCGTAAGTAATATTTGATTTAAGTATCCCATTGGAAAAAAGAGCGCAAACAAAAATACAAAAAAATGTAAAATTTATTGTATTGAGTCTGTTTTAGTGTTTGTTAATTCCATTGTTTAAGTTTATTAAAACATGTTGGGAGTTTTAAAAAGCATTTAATGATCAGTTCTTACAAAAGACATAGTAATGAGCGGGAATGAAAATATTAGTTTTTACACGGTCTTGCTTAATAATGTAACGGCTAAAGGGCACATTAAATCGTGTAATGACAAAAACAACCGCCCTTAGGCGGCCAACTATCTGTTCGTTCAAATAACACGGTAATTTGGATTACTTTACTTTTGCAGGAGTCACTTTACAAAAACACCAAACTAGTATCTTTCAAATGCGCAACATACAAAACAAAATGCTTGATAAATACACAAAAGAAAACTATGACTTTGCAAAGGCCAAAACAGCAAGAGCATTGTTATTAATTTTACGACAAGATGCACGTAATTAACAATATCGAGAATCTCCAAGCGACCAGTAGGGCTTGAGGATAGATTCATTTGGCAGGTATTTGGGAAATTTAAGTATCAGGGAAGTTTGTTTGCAGGGTCTAATATCAAAATGAGAAATATGTTCATATACCAATTAATACACCAGCTTATTTGCAATACATTTCTTATCGTGTTTTGTCATTATATTATTTGTTTAACGATAGAGATTAGTTTTGTAACAAAACCTTTTTCTCTTATAATACATATTCATTTATGTATGCCTTATGTAAATTTCTATATTATAGAATAATGGTGGAATAATGGATTAAATTAAATAGCAAACTATACCTAGATTACAGAATATTAGCTTGGATCCCGCCTCCTTTATATTGAACTTGATATCCCGGCGGACTAATATTTTCAGAATGCGTACGTATAATTACGACATTATGTTGAAGTTTTAAAGCTCTCGGAGGTGAACTAACATTTCGTAACAAAAATTACACAACTAAGCTTAAATTACAACAAACCTCTCAAAAACAATTATATACAATCATATAGGGATGTACCATTGGGTGGTTAGATTACGGTAATACAAAATTTTCTAACATATGATCTTTGGCTTTTATTGTAATTTGTTGTTGAGATTAAATGGTTCACTTAATCATAGTAGTTTTCTTTATCTTCTTGTTTTATTCTTGTTAATATAGGAGACACTTGTTTTAGGCCAAATCGTCCCACTGGTGCAATAAGGTACCAAGAATATAAGAAGGCACTTGGTATCTTTTTGCACAAATGGGGCGAAATACAACGTTCATGGTAAACATTTATCGAAATAGACATTTCGGGCGTTGGTGGAATGAAAATGGACAGCTTAAATGTGCATCTGTATTGTTATTTTTTATTACATGATTATACGTATGGAAGTATTGAATATATCCCTACATGTTTACTTGTTGTTAACTTAAATGAGACCGCTGACATAATATTCATGTTGACTTCACTTTTAAGATTAAGTAAGCTTTATGAAGAACAGATGTCTTTATTTGTAAAAGTAGCAATAATATCAAATTCTACATAGTGAAAACCATAGAAAATAATTGATATAATATATTTCTAATGTTAAGGATAAAACAAAAAAAAAAAAAAAATAATAAGAAAAATGTGTTAAGCGTATTGGCTTTGCGATCCAAAATCTTTTGATAAAACGTGGGAAATTATATTTATATACTTATATACACAATACAGCTGTCATTTTTCAACAAATTCTGATATTAAAAAACAAGGGATTGACATTTTTACTAATTTAAAAGATAAGTGTTACTTCGTTAATACAGATTGAAATATGATTTAGTTTAACACTGTATATGGAAACCCTCTGTTCTTGGTTTTGTAATTCCTCTGGTATATTTTATATTATATTTTGTAGAAAACGGGGATTATGTAACGCATATTTCTTTCATAGTGATATATACGTTTGTCTTGTCTCTCGTGAAGAAGACATTTGTTACAAAACATTAAAGTACAGTCAGTGGTTTTGTTTGTAGAAATGCAGGGATATATTTCTATGTTATAATTAAAACAAGAGCTGTCGGAGGGACAAAGCGTTCGACTATTCAAATATTTGTCACAAAAGTACAACTTTGATTGAGACTGGTGACAAAACAAAGCAAATAAGAGTTATCTAGCTGATACAAGTGACACAATTTATAAGGTCATATAACTGCAATACCTTGTATGACATTTCAATCCAATACACGCAGTGACTGCTGAATTATAAAAATTCTAAGTCAAACAAAGGCCCTAACTTGCAACAAAGAATCTTAGTTATTGTAGTTGGGTTGATGACTGGAAAGGCTTATGTAAAGTTTCAATCAAATACATTGGGTGGTTGTTGTAAAATGGACTTGATGGTACTTGCACGCAAAACTTTAACAAGAATTTCTAAGTCAAAGAAGGGCAATTATTTGCATCATATTCATGCAAAAATTATCTTACTCAGTTATTAGAGTAGGGTTGATTACTGGAAAGGCTTGTGTAAAGTTGCGTGTCAATACATGCAATGGTAACTGAGATAGGGACTTGCATGCAAAACTTTAATCAAGGTGTACTCAGTACTGGTTCTGCCCAGGAAACTGACTCGCAAACGGTATTTAACGGTGTTGAGCTTTCTTCGCAATTGAGCTTAAATAAATAAATATATTCTAAATTGAAGTTATTTTAAATAACGTAGTCAAAACTTGAAATGATTCTTATCTGGAGCAGATGTATCCAATGTATAAATAGATGTTTTGGCCAGAAAAAAGACCAATAGTGTTTTGCTGCATTGTTATCAAAAGCTGACTTAAGCTATCGTACTTAACTAGAAGAAACCTTTAACGTCTAAGTACCACGTTATGACTATAGTTTAGACATTAGTTTGGTATTATACTTTTCATTTCTGTCCTGTTCAATGTATTATAGGGACTAACGAGCCTTTAATGTACATATTATATCACTGTCTGTCTTATATAACGCCAAACTGAAAAAAGTCGTGCACTCTGTAGTTAAGTATTTCAAAGTATGCCATATATTCTATAGTCCCGCAGTGTGATGTGATGCCGTATACTATTATGTACTGAAGAAACAGGTAACCAGCCTCTTTTGTTGTTGGTGGGTAATAAGGTGTTTAGCGACGCTTTCAACAATTGTATACTGCGACGGTGTCTACTTAAGACAGTATTCTAAGCGCTGCCACGCTTGAGTTTCATGCCGTAGACACATGGTACATACCAGACCTAGAACTATCCTCTAAGTGCTCGCCTCTTTTGAAATTCCAATAACAGATTTTGGCTATAATGTGAACACTGATTCGATATCTATTTCAATAATAATGAAAGTATTCCAATTTTTGTCAAATTGAGAAATACAGACTTAACCTAAATGTTCTTTCGTATTCAAATCCAAATTACAAGGATTTTGTTTTGAAATTGTTTGAGAAAATACATAAAATGTCAGGTAGCGGCTTAGCTGTTCCGTAATGTGCCGTATACTTATCTATATTACCTTGTATGCATATTTACGTATCATGTGTTTTATATTATAGTTCATATTTTTAAGGTATGTTGTGTCGAGTACTTAGCAATGTTATTACCCATGTATCTTGATGTGAACTGTATTTTAAAAAAGTTTAGTTTAGTTTATTCCAATGCTTCATGTATTCTATAATCACTCGATTAACTGTGAGGATATGAAGAAGAAAATCAACCTGATGTAACGTTTCGTGTTGTGTTTGCATTCGTTACACAAATATGGTTGGACGAATCCTTGATATCGGATGGTAATAAAATATATTCTCTCATTATGACTATATACTGAAAGGATAAAGAAATACTGTCATTATTATTGACAAAAGCATTGACGAAACATGTTTTACATATTACTTAATCTAAAATTGCATATATTGCTTATGATAGTGAGGCTCTGAAATCCATCCGTGTTTCTTCCTTTCAGTATAGATGCTTTACATCTACATGATACTCGTTTGGAAATAAAACAGTTTATATGTACAAAGCTTTACACACACCGATGATATAGACATTTATATTTTCCATTAGTGGTCATTTAAAGAATTTGTGTACATTTTAATACGCTGTATATCATAATTGACAGTTTGCTTTTAATTAACTAGATATAATGTTAAAGATAGTAACAAAATTCACAAAATGTATGATGAATCTAAGATATACAAATAAATATACTGTTCGCGAATGATATATACGGTGAATTCAAACACACCTGAAGCAATTGTTACATGATAACAGTGTATGTATTACATGATAACAGTGTATGTATTAAATGATAACAGTGTATGTATTGTTATTTTGTTCAAGATTCCTTAAATTCATGAAATACACATTTATACTCGACTAATTAAACAGTATGAATACAATCGGTTAATATACACCTACATCACATGTTTGTCAGGTGTGGTACATTCACTAGTTCAATTAACGTTTCGCACTTAATTACATCTTGCTGAAAATAAGGTTACCCATTCTTGAAAATGATACTCAATACAATTTTACTGTTTTTGTTATACATATAAAGATGTATCAGATATCAGATTTAAATGAGGAAGGAATTACAAACACGCATTTTAGCACTAGAAACAAACGAAATTCTTATTAATCATAAAAAACAATATAGGTAAGGTTTGGAAGAGTGTACAAACGAGCTTGCTAAATTAGTTCTGACTTTACATTCAGAAATAGCTACACATAATTTCTTTATGGTCTATAAAACCACACTTAACTATCTCGTGATATTTAAGTGAAATCTTTTAAAAACCAGGTAAACATAACATAAATAAAATACAGCTTGAGTGTTTTTATTAACATGAGAATATAATAGGCAATAAAAACCTCAAACGAAATATGTTTTGGATATTTTTGTTTATCACATTGTTCTCTTCTCAACTTAAAACATGTTTACAAAAACCTTTATTGCTAACAGGTTAGATATGAAACATGATAAAGTGATATTGTTAAAACTATACAACCAGACAATAAATACTCGTATTTCCAAACGGAAGACGCAGAATTCAAAGGTCGTGGACACTAAACCAACACACACACACACAATGTTACTTTGACGGGTAAATGTCGACGCGAAAACAAACATGTAACAACAGAATGATTAAATAACGTCTAACAGTAAGTGTATCATAATACGAAAATACGTGTACAGCAGGTACACAATAACAATAAAAACACAAGGCTGAATTTGATTGATAAATAGACTCTACACAAATTATAGTGGAACAACCAAATACTGTATGTTTTGTTTTTAAAATGGAAATGATTTTGCCTATATCTTCACAGAAGCATTGTTTGGTGAAGGAAGTTCAGATTTGTAAAAATGACTGGGTTCCACTGTCTTAAGGGGTCAGGAGGGGCCCCAAAAGGGTAAAAATTGGGAATTACTAAATTTGTTTTCTTAAGAACCGGTATGTCAGATTTGTTCATATTTTGCATAAATTATTCCTATGTGTAGGGGTTTGTTTGCAGATAAGAATTTAGAGGCTAAAATTTATAGGGGCCCTGTAAGGGGACTTAGAATTTTACATAGGGATACTATGGGAAAACAGAAAATTCTCTTTTTTTTTTCATTTATTCTGAAATCACTAGTCCAATTAAACTGAAACTTCACATGGATGTTTCTATTGCATAGGAAACTATACAAAAGATTTATTTTTTCTATCTAAAATTCAAAATGGCCACCATTACTAAAAATAGTCCAAAACTTAAAAAGTCTTCTTCTCATGAACGGTCCAACAGATTTTCAAAATGTTTATGTAGTAATGATGACCAACTATAGTTTTGTTAGATTTGTTCAAATGGTGTCCCTACAGTTAAAAATG
>CM055908.1:41458279-41761530 GCA_029582155.1 Panopea generosa
AACCACAATCCTAAAGAAAGAAAAGAAGAGAATAAGGATTAACTATATTTGCAACACATTACGCTTACAAATGGCACAAACTTTTAATGGTGGATGTATATATTTTATTAATTTAAGTATATTCATT
This sequence comes from Panopea generosa, assembly GCA_029582155.1. Classification (NCBI taxonomy): domain Eukaryota; kingdom Metazoa; phylum Mollusca; class Bivalvia; order Adapedonta; family Hiatellidae; genus Panopea; species Panopea generosa. The sequence continues at coordinate 41,458,407 of CM055908.1, forward strand.
TTACTACTGTAAGTAAATAGTTAATTTACTCTTAATTTGTTTTTTATGAATGGAGCTAAGCACGACCCAAATGAAACAACTCATTTGCGAAAGGTTTGTGATAATACCTCATACACTCAGTATTCCGCAATCACTCTGAATACTAATTATGGTACGCCATAGGAGTGATGCAATACCTACTTTATATGATACATGGGTGTTAAAATATAGTCTACCACCATACATAAATACATGTTATGTCTTTAAAAACGCAATTATGGGCACCTGTGAAATCCAGATATGACATGACTGATAAACCAAGATAAAACTTTCTTACTTTGTTTTTCAATTTCATCCCAACAATTACATCACTATTAAACACAAATGAAAATTTTTTGAGTTTGTAACATATGTGAAAAATATACAGCAGATCTGAGATGAAAATATATTCAATATTTATATACTTGCGGTATTAACTTTAAAAGCTGATATTACACATATTTTATAGCGTTAACTTTCAAAGGTGGCCACATAGTGTGACTAAGATCCACAGTTTTCGTTTTGCCCTGCCCAAGCACAACAGTAAACCCTCCATAAAGGTCCACAAATTTGGTTTGCACTGCCCAATCACAACAGTAAACCCTCCATTAAGGTCTACAGTTTTGGTTTTGCACTGCCCCCTTCCATTAAGGTCCTCATATTTGGTTTTGCACTACCCAAGCACAACAGTAAACCCTCCATTAAGGTCCTCATATTTGGTTTTGCACTACCCAAGCACAACAGTAAACCCTCCATTAAGGTCCACAGTTTTGGTTTTGCACTGCCCCCTACCATTAAGGTCCTCATATTTGGTTTTGCACTACCCAAGCACAACAGTAAACCCTCCATTAAGGTCCTCATATTTGGTTTTGCACTACCCAAGCACAACAGTAAACCCTCCATTAAGGTCCACAGATTTGGTTTTGCACTACCCAAGCACAACAGTAAACCCTCCATTAAGGTCCACAGTTTTGGTTTTGCACTGCCCCCTTCCATTAAGGTCCTCATATTTGGTTTTGCACTACCCAAGCACAACAGTAAACCCTCCATTAAGGTCCTCATATTTGGTTTTGCACTTCCCAAGCACAACAGTAAACCCTCCATTAAGGTCAACAGATTTGGTTTTGCACTTCCCAAGCACAACAGTAAACCCTCCATTAAGGTCCACAGTTGCGATTTTACATTGCCCGTTCCAGATCAATAACTCGTGCTGCTACTTTGCTGTATGGTTTGAATTTTCTTGCAGATATTTGCTATTATGGTGACTTGGAATGCTGTAACACGTATTGGTTTCAATTATATTACTTTTCATAAAGTGCTAAGATATTGCTAATAAGATTGGTCCATGTTTGTGTGTATATGTTTATGTCACTACATATCTTTATTTTGGACAAAAGGTCTCTTTTAACAATTTAAAATATTTTGAAATAATTTTTTATTGTTTAAAATTACTGTTCTTCCGCTCCGCAAGTAATTGGCAAATTATTTTTGACCAAGCTGGGCTCAAAACTTAGACTTCAGCGGTGACATTAACGACAGCGCCTTCGACCATTCAATAACAGAGTACCCTCTTTCAATTCATGATTTGAATATAAGATTTGATAAATGTGTCACCTCTTACGATATATCTTAGCTACAGTGCTTTTATTCTGATATGTGTTTATTGTGGTACCCTATAACCACACATGGGTTGATGAATTTACAATTTGAACTTTTACCAAAAAAAAATCATAAACTGGACATAACACCCATTTAGAAAATTTCTATCAATCTTTAGAGATGGAAAGTGGTCGTGTTCTACATCACGGGTTTCCATAAATAAGTATCCTCAAATATTCAAACACATTTAATTGAGCTCTGCACAGAAATATAACATCTGTAATTTACATGTATAACCCATCAACATCAAAATAGTGCATGCACAGAGCTTTTATTTAAATAGCGTTTAATATTTAAGTCTACAGCGACACTTATTGAGCTGATGCCATCTTTAAGACGAAACCAATTAAATTCCCATGCACTCAACAGCAAGGGTTGCAAGCAACTTTAAGTTGTAATACCGCAGTCTTCAACATGACCGAGTCAATTTGGTACTTACTAAAACAAAAAAGCAAAGAATGCGTAGCCTCGACATGAAAGGCGCTTTCGAAACGGTATGGCACGACGGATTATTTCACAAAATTGCTGATCGCGGAATGTCTGGAAAGTTATGGCGTATTATCAGAAAATTTTATGGACACCTTGATTGTATAATACGTATTATCCTCATACAGCTTGAACAATCAAAGTACAGCGCTAGCATATTCAGAGTAAAAGCGGGCAATCCTACTTTTGCTTATGGCATTGCCTTAATAGCAACTAGTCCTAGATCTACAGAATCTACTCAACATTGTTTACAGCTATTATATAACATGATAATGTGATATTAAAGCGTCTAAATCATGCACTATGACATTCGGTTGCAAACGTGATAGACTATTATCAAAACTTTTATTTGGTGACCGGTACCTCGAGAATGTCAAACCTATATTCCATCTTGGCATTCGTCAGGACATGAAACTCAAAAGTAAAGATCGAAAAGTTGAAAGATGTTAGAAAGTCAGAAATGCGTTTAATGCCATGTTAGGCCTGGGTGTAAGACCGTCTAGTTTAAATCCACTTACCTCAAAAATCCTACATGAAAAAAATAATAATCCATTTTGCACTTTACGGCTGCGAATTATGGAACAACGGAATGAAACACGATCCATACATAACAGCAATATGTATTGAAAGTAATATAGGGCTTTTCAAAAGGAAGACGGGCCGACATGTGTGAGTCTATGCTTGACTTAAAACGCCTTACAGCTGAAATAATCGAAAAACGCAATCTAACTTTCACCGAAATCTACTTTCGTTATCACCGAGTACGATTTTCACAAGCCGCTATATACAGTTTATTTCTGGTTCGAAGGTTACACAGAAGGGCATCATCCTTGATATATGTCAGATACGTTAAAAGTATTAATTCCAACACATTTTTGAATAATTCCTTGAAAGACACCAACTCACTGCCAATTAAATTTTTATGGTGAAATCAAACTGGTAAATAGATTCAGTTACCACACACGAAACCTCGTTATGGAAACAAGAATAAGCAATGACCCAGACTTCATAATATTCAAAATAATCCATCAAGAATTCAAATCTGCAATACTGTGGGCAGTACCCACAAACAAGGTGGAACTAATAATGGCAACTAAGGTAGCTCAACTCTGGGTGGATGTACCGTGTATGCAGGAATATCAACTGGTGTGCAATATGTCAAATACCTTTCATAATTAAGGCAGTACACATTATATCAAATTATAAATGCATACTGCAAAAAATAGTGCAAAATGTAAACGCTGCTGTAAAACAAGAACTAGAATACATGGATCCATTATCATTTACATGCACAATACTAAGTCAGCATCTCAGGATATTTATCAACGAGGAATCACAAATATGCATCTCTCTTCTTGCACTGGAGTTTGCGAGTGCGTGTCTTGACATGTTCTCTTATACCATTCAAAACATGTGAAAAAAAATTAACCGTAACGAGCGATGACGTGTCAGATGTTGAGTAATAAATAATAAGAGGTGTGTAATATTTGATAAGACATGTATTGATAATATGACAGATCAAAACCCTGTCCTTATCCCTCTGCGACATACTCTCTTTGTTTCCCTTCCCTCTAAGTTCTCTTCCTTATCCATAGTTTCTCTTTTCCACTTTCCTAATATATCTTCTCTCTACTTCTTTTGTAAAACTTTAATATCAACTATTGCATGTATTGTTACTGTTTTTTATGTATAATTACATGTTTTTAAACTGTATTCTATATTCATAATCTCCTATTATGGAGGAAATAAAGATATTGAACTGAATTGAATTGAACGTACGTAAAAGGCAGAGCTACCATATGATTTAATTTAAGTACTTTCATGAATTAGTATATCTCTGGGTTTCATTGGCTCAGTACATGATACATGTTCATATCATGTGTAGATTCAAAAAATAAAATAATTACTTGTTTAACTTAAGTGTATATACTGCCACAAATTGTAGTTGTATGGTATTTAGTATCGCCTCTAACATTTTTCAGTCATATCGCGACGATGTTTACTTGAGACGGTATTCTGAGCGCTGCCAACCTGTAGCATCATGTCGCAAACACATGGCATGAGATCGCATCCAGTCCCACCGGAGCAACCTGGCCTAGAACTTTCCTCTTAATGCTTTAATTGTTACATATAGTCCAAAAAATATATCGATTTCAATGTCATAATAATACGTTCATTATATAAAACGGTGAGTCCATTATTTTCACTTTAAGGTCTCACTACACAGTTGAATTTTGTTCTTTGTTCTATATAAAATAAGGTCTAGGATTTCAATGGTAAAAAAAGAATTCCACATAGAATTTTTTTAAAGTATTTTATTTCATAACAGGAATGTATACCCACATAAAAATGAACCATAACTGGTAGGTTTACCACGCTGTTTTTTTAAAAGATGGTGCAGTGACAACCTGAGATTTGTTGAAGAGAAGTCCTCAAATGCTCATAAATACATGTACATGCATATGTTTGAATCGTATAAAAGTCACTTTTTTAACACCAGTGATGTCTTATTGCAGTATATGCTATGCCAACTTTTGCTCTACTCATCTGCAGCAAGAAATCACAACCACTATAAACCATTTTAAAAATATTTCATAACTAAAGTTCATATGCCATTTTTAAGCGTAAGAATCTTGCTACCGTGGGAAAAAAGGGGCATAACTGTGTAGTGAGACGTTAAAGGAGAGAGCGTGCGCCACTTTGTCGACAAAATTTGACTCGCGACAACTTTAAATAATTATCTGAACAAAAGGTGCATTAAAAAGTTGATTTATGTAGATATTAATGACTGATTGCGTCAGACAAACTTCATATTTTTAGTAAAAAATGGCCCTTTTCACCACAAAAAGGTCCCATTACATTTAAATGACATATGTTGAAATCCTATTAAAGTCACTTTTTTAACAACCGTGATTGCAGTATATGCTATGCCAACTTTTGCTCTACTCATCTGCAGCAATAAATCACAGCCACTATCAACCATTTTGAAAATATTTTATATTCAATGTACATAGGCCTTTTTTATGCGTAAGAATCTTGCTACCGTGGTAAATAAGGGGCGTCACTGCGTAGTGAGACGTATAACGGTGAGAAACAGTCGACATGTCACACATTAACAATGTAAATACAAGTAGATATTATACATAGTTATATGTATACACAAGTTTCAGATATATATTTACATTAGTGACGTACTCCTTTGTTGCGGGTTCGGTCCACACCTTGATGGCTCTCATAAATAACACTAACATCAGCTCTGGGTTTTCATAACTATCGAGGTAATACAAATTAGTATGGATTAACACATTCGTTACACCTACAATATTGAAATGTGGTGTTCATGTACGATAAAAGCATACATGTGTCTGTCATTTTGATCTTAGGGGACATTTTACAATAACGATAAAAAAGGGGTCACCAAACTTTTATGGTGAGTTGAACTGTAAAAAGATAAATGCGGGCTCCAACGTTAACTTGACTTCAGTTGGTTCATTAACCGACTCAGGTATTCGATTACAATAACTAGGTACAAGGTGCTGAATAATTTATTGCTATTGCGATGATAGAGCATGAACTGATAATGATATATGTGTCATGTTTTGGTTTAAACATTTTTTGTTTGAAATATTTTATCGTATTGTTCAGTATTACATATAATTATACAAACAGTTCAGTCAAAGGATTGGAACAAATAATATAATTACACAAACGATGATGACAAGAGTGGAGTTCTAGTGTAGTATACATGTACAAGATAACAACATCTAAAGTAAATATCAGACTTAAAGATGAATGAGAGAAAACGAAAAATATGAATACAATAGAATATAGTATGTAAAATACATAATGGGTGTGGGAGCGACATTGGGTTGGGTGCATTTAGTAATGTTCATATCAGTTAATACGATTTAAGTGACGTTAGAAACGACGTATTTTTTCAATGTAATTACTGTAAATGATACCATTTGTATCGACTGAAGAAGTTTCATCTCCAAAGAGAAGTAAAGGGGTAATTTTTCGAAGATGGGATAGTAGTAATCTGTTGGTCTGTCATGAGAAGATAAGGACTTCATGTTACAATGTTTACGTAAACTTGCTTTGCACTTTTTATGTCGGTCTATATCTATGAACGACCAACAAATGAACATCATTTCTTGAATGTGTTGTAACCATAACAACAAAGAAAAAGCCTTAGTACACTCAGCATTTATTTTTTTGACTATATTTTTTTCTAAGTAAGTAAATAGTTTATTAAAGTGACAAGTGCATAGACAAATCAATATAGATCATATTAACAATAAATGAAAATGAAGCACCCGGCCCAATGGGCCCATAAGTCACTATCGACAACATTTAAACATGATATCAACAGTAAAGGTGATAATAATTTCATGTAAACACAGCGGTTATATTATATATAAATGAGTTTTACAATATAAATCAAATTATTAATTATCATTTTATTAAGTTAACAAATAATACTGCATACATGAATGTAGTTATTACTTATTGTAAGCTGAGTACTATACTTATAGAAGCACTCGGTTTCAATCATGATACTAAATGCCCTTTGCTGGCTATTAATCATTTTGATAAAAGCGTACGTGTGTTAAAAGAGAGAGGCTTACAGTGATATTCTGTTTTAATAATACAGTACAGCAACACCAGTAGAGTGACAATTAGTCATCTTAGGCTTTGGTTTAATATTAGCTGTAATGTATGCCTATGCACGCTTTGTAACAGGCAATGTAATAAAATACAGCAACAACAGTAGAGTGACAATAAGCCATCTTAGGACTTTAGTTTAATTATAGCTGTATTTTATGCCTATTCACGCTTTGTAACTGGCAATGTTTATATAATACAGCAACAATAGTAGAGTGACAATAAGCCATCTTAGGATTTTGGTTTTATTTTAGCTGTAATTTTTGCCTATGCACGCTTTTTAATAGGCAATGTCATAAAATACAGCAAAAGTAGTAGAGTGAAAATAAGCCATCTTAGTACTTTGGTTTAATTTTAACTGTAATTTATACCTATGCACACTTTGTTACAGGCAATGTAATAAAATAAAGCAACAATGGTAGACTGACAATAAGCCATCTTAGTGCTTTAGTTTAATTTTAGCTGTAATTTATATCTATGCACACTTTTTAACAGGCAATGTAATAAAATAAAGCAACAATAATATAGTGGCAATAAGCCATCTTAATTATTCGGTTTAATTTTGCTGTAATTTATAACTATGTACACTTTGTATCATGCAATGTAATAAAATACAGCAACAAAAATAGAGTGACAATAAGCCACATTATGACTTTGATTTTATTTTAACTGTAATTTATGCCTATGCACGCTTTTTAACAGGCAATGTAATACAATTAGGAACAAGATTAGAGTGACAATAAGTCATCTTAGGACTTTGGTTGAATTTTAGCTGTAGTTTATAACTATGCACATTTTGTAACAGGCAATATAATAAAATACAACAACAAAAGTAGAGTGAAAATAAGCCATCTTAGTACTTTGGTTTAATTTTAGCTGTAATTTATACCTATGCACACTTTATAACAGGCAATGTTTATATAATAAAACAAAAGTAGTAGAGTGACAATAAGCCATATTAGGACTTTGATTTTATTTAAGCTGTAATTTATATCTATGCACATTTTGTAACAGGCAATGTTATAAAATACAGCAACAATAGTAGAGTGACAATAAACCATCTTAGAACTTTGGTTTAATTTTAGCTGTAATTAATACCTATGCACGCTTTGTAACAGGCAACGTAATAAAATACAGCAACAAGTGTAGAGTGACAGTAAGCCATCTTAGGACTTTAGTTTAATTTTAGCTGTGTACGCTTTGTAACAGGCATTGTAATAAAATATACCAACAAAAATGGAGTGACAATACGCCATATTATGACTTTGATTTTATTTTAACTGTAATTTATGCCTATGCACGCTTTTTAACAGGCAATGTAATAAAATTAGAAACAAGATTAGAGTGACAATAAGTCATCTTAGGATTTCGGTTGACTTTTAGCTGTAATTTATAACTATGCACATTTTGTAACAGGCAATGTTATAAAATACAGCAACAAAAGTAGAGTGACAAATGTAATAAAATACAGCAACAAAAGTAGAGTGACAATAAGCAATCTTAGGATTTTGGTTTAATTTGAGCTGTAATTTATACCTATGCATACTTTGTAACAGGCAATGTTAATATAATACAGCAACAAGAGTAGAGTGACAATAAGCCATCTTAGGACTTTGGTTTTATTTTAGCTGTAATTTATATCTATGCACACTTTGTAACAAGCAATATCATAAAATACAGCAACAGTAGTAGAGTGACAATAAGCCATCTTAGTACTTTGGTTAAATTTTTGCTGTTATTTATACCTATGCACACTTTGTAACAGGCAATGTTTATATAATACAGCAACAATAGTAGAGTGACAATAAGCCATCTTAGGACTTTGGTTTTATTTGAGCTGTAATTTATATCTATGCACACTTTGTAACAGGCAATGTCATAAAATACAGCAACAACAGTAGAGGGACAATAAGCCATCTTAGTACTTTGGTTAAATTTTTGATGTAATTTATATCTATGCACACTTTGTAACAGGCAATGTCATAAAATACAGCAACAACATTAGAGTGACAATAAGCCATCTTAGGACTTTGGTTTTATTCTATCTGTAATTTATATCTATGCACACTTTGTAACAGGCAATGTCATAAAATACAGCAACAACATTAGAGTGACAATAAGCCATCTTAGGACTTTGGTTTTATTTTAGCTGTAATTTATATCTATGCACACTTTGTAACAGGCAATGTCATAAAATACAGCAACAATACTAGAGTGACAATAAGCCATCTTAATTATTCGGTTTACTTTTAGCTGTAATTTATACCTATGTACACTTTGTATCATGCAATGTAATAAAATACAGCAACAAGAGTAGAATGACAATAAACAATCTTAATTATTCGGTTTACTTTTAGCTGTAATTTATAACTATGTACACGTTGTATCATGCAATGTAATAAAATACAGCAACAAGAGTAGAGTGACAATATGCCATTTTAGGACTTTGGTTTAAATTTAGCTGTAATCTATTCCTATGAACGCTTTGTAACTGGCAATATAATAACATACAGCAACAAGAGTATGGTGGCAATAAGCCATCTCAGGACTTTCGCTTAATTTTAGCTGTAATTTATACCTATGCACGCTTTGTTACAGGCAACGTAATAACATACAGCAACAAGAGCAGAGTGCCAATAAGCCATGTTAGGACTTTGGTTTCATTTTAGCTGTATTTTATGCCTATGCACGCTTTGTAACAGGCAATTGTAATAAAATAAAGCAACATGAGTAGAGTGACAATACGCCACATTATGAATTTGGTTTAATTTTAGCTTTATGTACACTTTGTAACAGGCAATGTAATATAATACAGCAACAAGAGTAGAGTGACAATAAGCCATCTTAGGACTTCGGTTTAATTTTAGCTGTAATTTATCCCTATGCACACTTTGTAACAGGCAATGTTATAAAATACAGCAACAAGAGTAGAGTGACAATAAGCCATCTTAGTAATTCGGTTTAATTTTAGCTGTAATTTATAACTATGTACGCTTTGTAACAGGCAATGTAATAAAATACAGCAACAAGAGTAGAGTGACAATAAGCCATCTTAGGTAATTGGTTTAATTTTAGCTGTAATTTATACCTTTGCACGCTTTGTAACTGGCAATGTAATAAAAAACAGCAACAAGAGTAGAGTGACAATAAGCCATCTTAGGAATTTGGTTTAATTTTAGCTGTAATTTATACCTTTGCACGCTTTGTAACTGGCAATGTAATAAAAAACAGCAACAAGAGTAGAGTGGCAATTAGCCATCTTAGGAATTTGGTTTAATTTTAGCTGTAATTTATACCTTTGCACGCTTTGTAACTGGCATTGTAATAAAAAACAGCAACAAGAGTAGAGTGGCAATAAGCCATCTTAGTACTTTGGTTCAATTTTAGCTGTAATTTATACCTATGCACGCTTTGTTACAGGCAATGTTATAAAATACAGCAACAAGAATAGAGTGACATAACAACTGGTAATACGTTACACACAATATTTAAATCAAATATTTGCTCAAGGCCTTAAATATGAAACAACAATAAATTGATATATTGTGTAAGCCTATCTTATACAAATACTAATGGCGCCCAACGCCATATTGACACCAACACAGACATCGCTGTCAATGTTATTAATGTTTACCCATATCATATATAAGATAAATGTATCCTACCGAGACCAATTAATCACGGGATGGGGAAGATTTGACGGGTAATCATACACTTTACAGTTTCAAGACAGCAGCGAGCAAGATAGAGGTTTGTCTTTGATGAGTGCCAAGATCATCAGCGATTAGAGTCGTGTCTGGTTCACCGTATATTATATATATAGTATACTTGAGCCGGTATCAAGTCATTTATCATCAAAACTATATTAAAATAGAGTATGGTTTATAAAAGGATAGTATGATAGTATGGCGAAACTACTTTAAATTACACACATGCCTTCATTTGACGACGCGGCGAAGATCACGGTCCCTTGATTGATAGTTAGGCATAATCGACTGAGCTAATTGGACCCGCCTTTACTTTATATATTCATCACCTTACACATCTAATACTTTATCTCAAATGTTTTCACTTAGTACACTTATCTCAACTCTGATTAATACAATACTGTATCTCATTTTTGAATAACAGAATGCGTTATACAATTAACTCAACTTTGAATACTGGAATACTAACACTGGTTAACACAATGTAAGTGTACGCGTATTTGAATATTGACTCTTAACGTTCTGTCACGTTATAGCGTAATTACGTCGACCTTCGTCGGTGGCTCTATATCAGGTTTTAACGATATTAGCAGATCGGTCCTGGTAATTATGTGGGGAAATTTACCATGCATGCCGTGCACCTTTCTAGTGACTGCGCGGTTTCCAAACGCCATGCATCTTTTAACTTTGCGTGTCATGTATATTGTAGAGACCTTAACTAGAAAATCCCATGTCATCTTATAATCAATATATATTATTTTATGTGATATGTTTAACCAGTGCCTGGTTTTAGAATGTCAATTACTGCTGAACAGTTGTTGGCATGATAACCAGGCAGCGATCCGTTGTAAACTTTTGTTGTAGTTGTCATAGATTATTAAAGAGAAATTATTAATAGCTGTGTCTGGAGTCTTTATGTTTTCTGTGCCAATTTTCTGAAAAATATTTATTTTAAATTGCTCAAACAACAAAACTATTAGGATAAACTTATGAGATTGATTCTAGATAAAAAAGAATTGAAATGTTAAACAGGAATACGGAGCATGTTAAAGGGAATTTATCAGGAGTTTTCAAACTTTTTAAATTGGCTAAAATCATATTTTCCCAATATATCATGCATATATATACTCTCTGATCCCATACTGCCAAAAGGACATCTTGTTAAACATGTCAAAATAATATATATATAAAAGGGATTTCCAAACTTGTGTTACACGCCTAGGTTAGACTAAAATAAATCTCTCGCTGAAAATTGCAACATGTTTTGTGACGTATAAAATGAGTCACGTGATTTCATTTTGATTTCAATTTGATCCGTTATGTACAGAGACGGATCCAGGATTTCAGTTTAGAAGGGTGTAACACCAAATCGGAACGGGCACACGTGTTTTACAGTAGAAATATAGTGGATTTTAATAAAAATATGAGTTTATGAGGGAGTTGGTGGGTGGTGTGTGTGTGGGGGGGGGGGGGGGGGGAGGGGTTGGGGATGTCTATTTTTAGAATGGGGATTTCGTTTCAAGTTTACAACTTCAATACAGATATCGATTTTGTCACGTTTTGGTGGATTTGACATATCAAACTATTCAGGTTTTATTTATTAATTTTAACGATATGGTTTTTATCCATTCTAAATATTATTTTATCTTTTAAGACAATTATAGCGTTTTTCCCTGTTATACTGTCTTTAAATGTTTTGCTCGTTTTAGGTAACACATTTTGAATTATGTAAATATCTTTTAGATTTTGTCTAATTTCTCAGCCAATGAAATCACTCAGTTTTTCCAAAATAGAACATTTCATTTCATATTGAAACTTCCATTTCCCATTCCGTGAAAAAATGATTTTAACTATTTGTAAACCAGTAACCATGTGCCTACATGGCTATAATGTTGGGGCTGTTGAAACACTATCATCTAAACGACACTGGAGGTGTAGACCGACAGGACCCGAATATCAGATCAAGGTAGGGAGGGTCATGGTCTATTTTTTTCTTAAACTGTTTTGCTAGTAAATTAGTTAAATGTATCGAAAATAAGTGTATAGAAATGTATAACTGTAGCAGAAGTCGAGGGATCAGATCTATTGGGTTTGAACAGCAAATAATGTTTAAACAATTTATCTACATTGTATGACATATTAGCAATCTAATCCTGGGCCAACAAATGGCCACATGTCAATGCCCTTGTTGAGTACATTACTTTTTGTATTGCAACCCGTATGGTTCCGGGTAAGAATTATTGTCGATCTCTGCAGGGTAGTAATCCAGCGAATGGATGTTATGTTCATTTTATCATTTTTTGTCAAGTTTATTATTGTGATGAAATAACCAACCCCTGTGTGGTTCTAGAGAGCCATATGAGTGATAGCAAAAATAGGTTCACTGTGGCTCTATGTTGTAAGAAGCAACAATTTGGGTAATACGATATAATTTTCAGAAACTCTGCAGTTCTGCAGGTATCAAAGTTCTAGGCTTACTCTTCATAATCATTTGTTAATGTGTTTTGATATGTTTGTTAATTTGTTGTTGTTTTTTTTACATGTAAAATGAGCCTGGAATTTGTCTTTCTGTTGACGTCGAATAACTTATACTATGTTGGTACGCCGTAAACCCACATTCATTCATTCATTAATTAATTAATTAATTCATTCATTCATTCATTCATTCATTCATTCATTCATTCATTCATTCATTCATTCATTCATTCATTCATTTATTCATTCATTCATTTTAATTGTATTGCAATAGTGTGTTGTATAGTGATGTAATTAATTCATCGAATTTTGCCATATTTGTTTTAGAAAACTGGCTAGATGTGAAGTCGATTATGACGTAATGGACGTCACAAATGTTAATGTTATTGCGACTTAAAGCAACCGGCAGCGTATCAAAGCCGTAACTATCCGTGTGCAAACTTAAGGATTGAACACATTTTCGCCGGTATATATAATAGATCAATGAAAAACAGGGTGGTGAAGTAATAATTTAAATAAAATATAGACTATTAACTTCATTCATTGAACATTTTACATGCAACGAACAAAAGTTTACACACATTTACTTTGCACGTGCTACGTACACGAACATAGCTCTTGCACGTTATCAAATAAAAAATATTTTTGAAATGAATTTAAACTGGAAACGAAAGAATCTTATTATATATTACACCAAATAGGCATGTACCAGTGTTTTATATCATTTCTTGTATATATCATAACATGTACATATTATTACTTGAATATATCATTACTTGTATCTATCATTACTTGTATCTATCATTACTTGTATATACCATTACTTATATATATCACTACTTGTATATATCATTACTTGTATATATAATTACTTGTATACTTCGTAACTTGTATCTATCATTACTTGTATATATCATTACTTGTATGCATAGTTACTTGTATATATCAATACTTGTAAATATCATTACTTGTATCTATCATTACTTGTGTATATCATTGTTCGTATACATCATTTCTTGTAAATGTATCTATTATTACGTGTATATATCATTACTTGTTTATATCATTACTTGTATCAATGATTACTTGTATATATCATTCCTTGTATACATCATTACTTGAACATGTATCTATCATTAGATGTATATATCATTACTTGTAAATATCATTTTATGTATCTATCATTACTTGTACATGTATCTATCATTACGTGTATATATCATTACTTGTATGCATCATTACTTGTATCAATGATTACTTGTATATATCATTCCTTGTATACATCATTACTTAAACATGTATCTATCATTAGATGTATATATCATTACTTGTATATATCATTATATGTATCTTGTATCTATCATTACTTGCATACATCATTACTTGTACAATTATCTATTATTACGTGTATATATCATTACTTGTATATACCGAATTATGTATTCATTCTACTCATTAAGTCGATAATTGTATTTCCTGAATAATGTATTCATTCTACTCCTCAAGTCAATAATTGCGATTTTTATTCAAAACCTAATTGATATTATCAGCTTGTAATCTTTGCAATACTCAATTTGAATATTAGTAAATAGTTGTTAAGAAAGGTAGATAAATCTAACGAAACTATTCAACTATACAAACAAGAGTTAGCTTCTCGTTAATATGATGAACTTCAGTATCCTTGAGCAAGACATCTTTAAGGCATATGATTAGTACTGGCTCTACACAAGAAGACTTCGAGGATGATTTGCCAATGTTTCACAATCGAAGTAAAATAAATAAGTTTAAACTATTGCATTGAATTGAAATAATAACGGAAATAACGTAACATTGTAATGTATCAAAGTACTACAGTTATGAAGTCATATCTTGCTATCATCACTTGTAAAGTGAAAACGTTAGATAACTCGTAGATGATTTTCCAATAAAATCTTCAGGCATTGTTTCCCTTACCTTATATTATCAACAATTTGCACTGAGTGGTCTAGAACTAAAACATATCACTTGTCTACATAAAAGCCATGTGGAATATGCTCGCTAGGTTTATCGGAATAATATGGACACAAGATAATACAGAATACATATTTTTCCAAATCGTTTTACTTAAGTTATTATTCTGTATTTGTTTGGAAAAACTTTTCAAAATATCTAAGCGTGTTTTAATTATATTATGAAATGTATATCAGTTGTAACGAACGAATGCGTTTTATGATAATATTATAATTGATATAATGGTAATGTTTTTCTGCTAGACATGTTTTATTAACGCAACGTTTTTGTGCTTCTGTTTTTACATATATTATTAACAATGTACTCGAGTTTTGATATGGTGATTCCAGAGTAACACTGAATCATGCTCCAAACTGTAAAATGTCAGAAATTTACCACCGATAGTAAAACGGGCCACAGGAGCAATACCGACCGACCGGTCCAAGCCTAACATTCACATCACATAATATATTTCTATAAGAAAGCTGACCAAGTACTTGTGGAATGATGCCGACTCATACCATATGCATTCTTAGGTATTCGTCAACTAATGAAACTTGAACTTATCTCAACAACGTGTATGTGACGGGAATGGTGTTAAACACAACTAACAGAAAGTATGAACAATTAACGACAGACTTATAACTGGTTAGAAATATGTAGGAAATGTAGATAATAAGTTGGTCAATAGAGGATAATTTTTGATACATTTTATATAAAAAATACATTTTCTACAGTATAGACTAGTGTATCTTGAAGTTTTTGTTATCACAGGGTATAAAAAGGTAGATAAAAAGAATAACAATCGGCGTCAGTTTGTCACTCAAAGTATTTTCTAAGACTGTTTGACTTAATCATACCTCTCTCGGACCTGGGTATTCACGCTTCCATCGTCAAGACATAAGTTTGTAATGTTATACTAGGTCATTCTTATGAATATATAAATTGTTTTTTCAGAAGGAGGAAGTTCGGGATTCGAGGTTGGGCTGAAGATGCTCATGTCTATGCCGACGACAAAAGAATTGAAGTCAGTTGTCACCAAGAAGAAAGGGAAAAGAAAAGGTATGTTTACGGTTATATAGTATCATTCTAGTTGCAAAAATACTACAAGTTAGTATGTCTAACTTGTAGTTTTCCTGTTAAGCCGAAACTATGCATTGCGACCGGATTGACAGTATGGACGCAGACAGCTTGACATATATTCAACCCTGCTATAACAAGACCAACATGTATATGGTATTTGAACTTCTCATACTTAATAATCAAAACAATGCTTTGTGTAGTTTAGTGGTATTTGCGAAAAGCATCATGTCTGTAAAAGAAGGTTCTTTTCTAATTGGCGTAATTTTAGGATTGCTGCACAGATAGACCAGAGCAACTTAAAACGAGTGATGTCTCGCCTTGGTCAATGTATAATAGAGAATGTCATAACCTGCCAATATCAATATTGTTGAGAACGTTTTGTCGAGATTTAGTAACTTTTTAGCTCATATCCGTCGTCATCCGTAGTCGTCGTCTGAAATGTCTTTAAATGACTTCTCTTTTCTGAAACCACTAAATAAATGTTATTTAAACTTACGTTGTTCATTGGAAGATGCAAGTTTTCGTGGCCATTTCAAATATCATAGTTTCCATTACTTAAAATATACTAAAACTTCAAATTATACTAAAAATTTCAAACATTTGTCTCATTTGATTTAAATGTTTATAGGGTGATACGATTATGCAAACATATTCAATTACATATGGTAAATGGCTTTGCCATTTGTTTACAGGAACTGATAAATACTATTTTTAGTTTTCAGAAACTGATAAATACTATATTCAGTTTACAGGAACTTATAAATACCATATTCAGTTTACAGGAACTGATAAATACTATATTTAGTTTACAGGAGCTTATAAATACCATATTCAGTTTACAGGAACTGATAAATACCATATACAGTTTACAGGAACTTATAAATACCATATACAGTTTACAGGAACTTATAAATACCATATACAGTTTACAGGAACTGATAAATACCATATTCAGTTTACAGGAGCTAATAAATACCATATTCAGTTTTCAGGAACTGATAAATACCATATACCATATTCAGTTTTCAGGAACTGATAAATACTATATACAGTTTTAAGGAACTGACAAATCCACATTGCGTACACACAGCATGTACCGTCATACTATTAAACGGCACTATTTGATTACCAAATATCCAACATATTGTGGGTTTATATCTGCATGCTTTATAACACAAACATACACGCCTAATTAGTCCGTTACAAATATAATTGACTGCCAACACTACTGTTATGTTTTTCCCACTCACCTTAAACAGTAATAAAGGCCGTGCCCGCTGTAATACAGCTAGGCCATCACTAATCCGAACTGTCACTTTTTATTGATTTTGGGGAAGTTATGAGTTGAGTCTAGTAATATTGACTCATGCGATATTACACAAATTTAATCCCATGTGACAAGCATTTTATTATATATTTCTTCAGAACAATATATAAAAAGGTGCTTGAAGTATAATATATATAATTTTATTGGTAATAAATAAAAGCGATGGTTCTGCATAGTTTGATATGTTTGTATGTTATAAACATACATAACTTCTAAAATCAGTTGTAACTTTGTCGTTCAATATAAATGTCGCCGTGTAAATGCATACGGCGTCATGGCGCTAAACAGTACACTACGGTGTGTGACGTCACGTCAGAGTACCGTCTTCTTACGCAGTACATAGTTTTAATCATACCGGAATAGCTGACTTAAAACACGATATTTTTTATATAAATATACTTTTTTGTGTCTGAAGGGCACATCATAATTTGTTTTCAGATTTCAATTGATTTTTTTTTAAGTAATTTTATCATACGTCCATGTTTGTATCATCGTAATCGTTATTTGACTTTTTGAACATTATTATTGATCTTTTTTATTTTCAAGAAGAAGAAATGATGTATTCCAAAAGCACTCGGGTTTTTTAAAAATATTGTTGGTATATTATAGGATTAATTTTTTTTCCATTTTTTTTATGCATGTGAAAAGAATGTCGAATCACGCACAAATCGAATAAAGTCCAAGGGACTTTATCGTCCCATTGGTGCAATAAGGTACCAAGTGTATATAAAATAAGAAGGCACTTGGTACCTTCTTGCACCAATGGGACGTTATATCAGATTTGTTCGTGATTCGACACTTTTTACACATGCAACCATAAAAAAATGAATTTAATCCTTAAAACTCCAATCCTGATGATAATATTTAATTTGAGACTCCTCAAGTGAATGAAAAAAAAAATAACTATACGCTGCAAAGAAAACGCGTAAGAATACATCACCTCTTTCCTGGTTGACATCAAATTCTCTACATCTAATATCCAATAATATCGTCTATTTCCATTATCAGATGAACTCGGTTATTTTAGTTGGTTTATTGTAAAATGACGAAATATTTTGAGGTAAAAAAATTAAACACCTGCCTTTTATCTCTCGATTTAGACAAATAAAAAATCAATAACTCAAGGAAATACCCACACAGTGAAGACGCTGACATCATAATTTAGTTTTTGTCTACACAATTATTTTAAAAATGTGTCAATATTTACGAAGGTCATATAAATCCACGTTGGTTGATGGAGAATCCGAATTTGGCACGTTTTAAACGACTTTTACATGCAAGGTATGTGTATTTACATTGTCTCACGATCGTTTGCTACTGAACTTCAACTACATGTACAGGTTTTTATTTTATTTTTCCTGTTGAATAAATTGGTCTGTAGAAATTTTTGTCAACGGCTAGCATTCACGTTCGGTAAACATTGTGTTCAACTGTACAACATACATCTCAAATCTGAACATTTTGTGACCTAATTCATTGTTTCTGGTCTGATTGTGGCGCCCGGTTAAATCGCTGAGAGAAATCTTTAAAACAATAAACCGAATAAAACAGCAAGGACTAGAGCTTACATTTGTTTTTGTTGTATTTTATTATTTAAATAAACGTCGAACCGTTGTGCACATCATTTAAGTTCGTATATTGTTAAACCGACTGCTTCTTTGTTTACGCGAGAAACGTAAAAGTAGTCCGACTCCAGGGTTTTATTGAAAAATAAAAGTCTTTTAAAAATTGACGTTGTCCAATGAAACTGCTTTAAAGACATATATGATAATGAGATTGGAATAATTACTTTATAATCTCTGTTGTATATAAACATATATATGTGTAAACCGCCGATGTTTTAGATGGTTTTGCTAAAGGTATTTGTTGCTGTTCTTTAATTTTATTTTTATTTTTACTTTTATATAAGGAATTTGTAACAAATATACGCAACGTTTACTGGAATCAGCTTTAATGGCGCTAGTTGCCCACCAAGTTCCATAGGCCATTTTTGCCTAAAATATCACTTGGTTAGTAATTGTTTATTTTCAACAAGTACAAAGTAGTTTCTTTAATCGTAACATGGCAATAATTAGTTAACTAAAATTATGTTCAATCGATCTGGTCGTTTTAATGTTTATTAATTTTCGTTCCCGACGTAAGGGCTTTTGACCGTCTCTGTTTCGTTTAATTAACCTGGCGATAAAGTAGGTTTTATTGGAATTGTATTAGAGAATAATAGCGAAAATTGACTATGGCTTTCAGTTTGATTAATACATCGGAATGACTGCTTTTTATATCGATTTTCTCATCAAGAAGAACCTTAGTAGTTTGAAATTCATGTTTCCTCTCAACTAAGATGACAAAACCAAGTTCATTGCCCCCAAACCATTCATTGATTTTGATATGTTTGCGGTCGCCATTACCTTAACAACAATCAGTTTTTATTCACTGTTCAGTTATCATGACACAGTTTATATTCACTGTTCAGTTATCATGATACAGTTTTTATTCACTGTTCAGTTTTCGTGACACAGATTTATTATCAGTATTCGTATATCATTGAAAAATGAGAAAACGTTTAAACGAAAGCTTGTTAGAATAGAATAGATAAAGAGAGTTAAATGGTTTATTCTCCACACCAAGGTACATGTATATATTATTTTAGTGTAAATTGAGCCTTTATAAAGAATCGTGTGGTTTAGTATACCAGATATGTAAAACTTATTTTTGAAAAACAAAAATAAATATAGATTTATTGATTTCAGTGAAAATTAAATGTACCATTGAGATTCGTGACAGTATTCGTCATGTTCTAATGCTCGGACACAGAAGCCAACGTCTTATTAATAGTTAGTTTACCCGGCTTCTTCCACTTATGTTCAAGAACAAGTTTGAGCCCTCTTCAAGCGTATAAAGTACGCTCATGTAGTCTGCGTTTCAGGATTCCAACACATACCATAGTCCATAGGGGCTGCGTCAGGGGACTTAGGCATCCACTCCTCTGAAATTATGAAATTGACTTTCCTAGTTTTAAGATAGCTCAGTGTCTGTTTGTAATAATAGACACGCTGTCTTGATGGAACATATTCTTGGCTTGGTCTCCTGGGGACAGTTTAGGCACATCGTTGTTTTTTCCATATAATAAGAGTTTACTTAGCTTTAGTTTCTGTCATGATAACTCGTATCTCAGTTTTAGCTCAGTCGTATTTCAGTCTTACCTCAGTCGTATCTCAGTTGTATCTCATTCTAATCTCAGTACTAGCTTAGTCGTATCTCAGTCTTATCTCAGTCTTACCTCAGTCTTATTAGTCTTACCTCAGTCGTATCTCAGTCTTAACACAGTTCTACCTCAGTCTTACCTCAGTCTTATCTCAGTCTTACCTCAGTCTTGTCTCAGTCTTACCTCAGTCTTATCTCAGTCCTATCAGTCTTACCTTAGTGTTATCTCAGTCTTACTTCAGTCGTATCTCAGTTTTACCTTAGTCTTACTTGAGTCGTATCTCAGTCTTATCTCAGTCTTACTTCAGTCTTATCTCAGTCTTACATCAGTCTTACCTCAGTCGTATCTCAGTCTTACATCAGTCTTACCTCATTCTTATCTCAGTCTTATATCAGTCTTACCTCAGTCGTATCTCAGTCTTACATCAATCTTACCTCATTCTTATCTCAGTCTTATCTCAGTCTTACCTGAGTCTCAGCTCTATACGACACACCAACCCGAGACATCAGTAAATCCTTCAACGAAAGAATCACATATAACGAACAGTTTCTCACGATCATTGTCAGCTTTTCTTATGTGGCATACTCTTCTACAACCAAAGCTTTCACCTAAATAGAGGATAGCATCTTCGGAAGAAACGTAGTTTCTCCACCGCCCATTCGCTATTCAGATACAGCCTCCAGGAATGTGCATTTTGTTTGTTGATTTGTACTGTGTTGAAACATTGATTTTTCCCGTAATTGTGCTTCCAAAATTATTGTAATGACACAGTGAATAGTTTCAAGTTTCGATGACCTCTGTCTTTGTGTCGGTGGAGATCATACGAGCGTAGGCCTAATCACCATTACTAATCGTTATCGAACTTTATCTCCATTCCTTAAAAGTATTTTTATTGCGCTATAATAATTATTTCTATTATTAATATTCCGTATTGAGCCCAAAGAAATGTTATATCCGATAATAATAATAATAATAATAATAATAATATTAATAATAATAATAATAATAATTATAATAATAATAATGATGATGATAATAATAATAATAAAGACTTTAATAAACGAGAGAACTCATTTGAGCGAATAGAATCTTCCATGAGACCATTAACATATTTACAAAGCACAACATTAATCTAACATATAAACAAAAGAAGTAAACAAGTATACATATATATATATATATATATATATATATATATATATATATATATATATATATGTGTGTGTGTGTGTGTGTGTGTGTGAAAGTATATCAATTTTGATGACAGCTACCCGATTTATAAGAATTGCTTACAATTTTTACTCCATTGTAAATATATTTTAATGCTCCGATACGAATGTTTAGTCTTCAGAGGTCAAGCACTATACTGTCTAATGTACATTTGGTGGTACCATTTTGAATTGTTGCCAAATAAAGCACATTTATCGGTAAGCTCAGTGTTTTAAAGTGATCAAAATAAGAACCGTATGTGCCATAAGTTATGGAGCGAAGTGGAATATTGGTGCAAAGTGGTCCGTTATTACCCCGTGATAGATCTGCATGGGCCGCCGCCATCCCGCCGCAAACCACACAATAATAGTATGTACAGAATTTTAACACGAGTATTATGAAGGGCATGTTATAGAAAAAGAAGTTCAAAGCCTTACGCGATGCAGTACATGTGTTTGTATTGAAATTAAACGGGCATCTATATCAACAATGACAATATAAAACATGTATCACGTATGGTGCAATACTGATATAACCATGTATACGTTATTGTATAATGATGGAGTGAAACAGAGAGGAAATGAATCTCGTTTTAGAAAAATAAGCTATTACGAATGTCGATTGGATTATTTAGACCACGCTTATATCATTGATAACGTCGTAATTCGTGTCAGTTGTGTCGTTATGATAAAGATGCTTAATTATGTCCTGCGTTCTTCTTGACAAGCTCATTAACTACTTCCGGTAAAATGCCAATCTTATCACTGCACCTGAAACATCTACTGGGAATTTGAAGTTTATATCATAACTCAAGTCCGAAGTTTTAATGTCCAACTGGGCCTAAATTGATGAATAATTTTAGTCTGAGAGTTGAGACTCAAAATCTTACATTTTGTAAAACCCATGTTAATATACAATTATGTATCATAAATGTGATTTTGTAACAGTTTCTATTAAATAATCAATAAAACTGATTGTTTCTACAGTTAGATACAGTAATTTGTTTGTTTAATAGATGTAATTTGAATTTTAAATGTTTGATATTTGTAGCCTGAATCTAAATCTCTAAACTTAGAATATTGAAAAACTTCAGAACAAAATTATTGAAATCAGCGTTCAAGTACTCCTCAAGGGCTTGTCCAAAAGTGGAACAACATACCACAAGCCGGATTATTTCAAAGAATATCCACTCAATGAGACGTCGCTGTTGTACGTGCTTCAATGCATAAAGAGGCCTACACGATACTGATTTTGTCAATTTAGGTAACGAACGAACTTAGCATCCATTCTTCTTCAATTATATAATACAATTTTGGAAATTAGTTGTTTTCCCTCTGTCTGGGGCAAAACATTTTATGTCCTTTTCATAAAGCCGTATCTTTAAATGAGCCGAACAATTACCGTGGAAATAGATGAAGTGCAGTCGGGATTCAAGAAAAACTACTCCGCCAACTATAGACAATTTATTTACACTACATGCAATTATTCAAAATATTTAAGTAATAAAAGGTGGACAGTTTTATTGTCTATTTATAGATTTTTCTAAAGTTTTTGACAAGAAAGACCATATATAACTTTTTAATAGTCTAATTATGAAAGGCATAGGAGGAAAATATCTGAAACTACTTTAAGCAATGTATAACTGTCTTTATTCATGCATACATACAGATAGAACTAATTATACACAGTTTTTCAAATGTAGTTTTGGTCGAAAAGGCTTTTAATTAAGTATGATAATGTTCAATCTATATATTGATGAATTAAAACAAAGCTGTACTCATGGAATTCATGTAACTGATGAAGTTGATGATATATTTGCTCTTCTGTATGCAGACAATTTGTCCAACTGTGCTGACACAGTTAGACAAATACAAATACAAATTAATGTAATTTCAAATTTTTGTTATAGAACTTGGATGTCTATTAATCTAAGGAAAACAAAGATTATTGTTTTTATAAATGGCGGCTACCTTAGAGGTAATGAAACATGGACATTCAATGGGAATGAAATTGAAACTGTTTCTTGTTATAAATATATCGGTCTCATTATGACACCATAACTAATTTGGTCAAAAGCTAAAGAAACATTAGCAGTACAAAGTAAAAAAAGCTATTATTTCTATTTCTAAACTTCAGCGAAATGTTGGAACTTTTGAATATCAGGAGCTGTTTAAACATTTTGATACGATGGTCTTACCAATTCTTACGTATGGATCTGAAATTTGGGGGTATGAATATTCTAAAGATATAGAAAATGTTCATATTCAATGTTGTAATAGATATCTTAAACTTTATAAAAATATGTTTCATCCTTTTTCTTTAGGTGAATGCGGAAGATATCCGTTGTATGTTAATTATTATTGTAAATGTATAAAGTATTGGTTAAAGCTTACCGATATGTATCATAATAGAAACCCTAAACAATGTTATATTATGTAAGGAAAATTTGATGATGTTGGTATAATGACTTGGTTTACACATGTTAAATCTTTACTTTTTAGATTTGGTTTTGGTTTTGACTTGATTTCAAATTATGCTGAAAATAAAAATTTGTGTCCATATTATTCAAACAACGTGTTATTGACTGTACTGTACAAGATTGGTGATCGGATATGTCTCAGTCACACAAAGCTGTCTATTATGAAAACTTTAAATCTCTTTTAAATGTTGAAAAATATCTTACTTTATCAATACTTCTAAAGTTTAAAATTGCTTTTGAAAAAATTAGATGCTCAGCTCATAAATTATATGGAAGACTGGAAGACACAATAATGTTGTTACAAAGATAGAATTTGTATACTTTGTGCAGCTGGAGAATACCATGTATGCATCGAATGTTCCATATACACAACTAATTAAGTGTCAGTGATGACTTTTTCAAATTTTAATATTATTCAGTTGGGTGGTATGTTGGAACTTATAAGCGTATAACCCAGCTTTCCAGTTGTTCCATTGCGGTTAACTTTTGATATGTTTTCCTGAAATATATGTAAATAAAAATAATAGTTTAGAAATATTCTGTTGCAATTTTATCTAATTTAACCTATAATAGTTATAGATTGACTCGTTAAAATAGGTGGTTGGGGTAATTTCACATACTCAAAGGGCACATTTTCAATACACCACGGTTCCAACTAATTTAAAATATATTATTTCAATGACAAAAAAAACAACAAACTGATAGTTGAAAACCGGTATCACACCAAAATAACATCATTAGCGGTAAAAACTTCATTTATATACTAGTGTTAGTGGTGGCCTTTACAAAGCTTAAACATGTTTCAGTTAGGTGATTTTTTTAACTATAATAATGATAATAAAAATAATAATGCAGACTTTTATTAACGAGATAACCCATTTGAATAAATTCAATCTTCCATAAGGCCCTCAACATACTTACAAAATACAATATTATTTAACATATAAACAAAAGAAGTAAACAAGTATATACATATAAGTGCAATAATGTATATCATTTTTGATGAGAGCTACCCGATTTATTAGAGTTGCTAAGAATTTTAACTCCATTGTAAATTTGAACTGATTAATAGAATTTCTATTGTTTATATAAGACGGAATAGACTGGGTCCACAAACAAGAGCCTGAATATGCAAACGGATTTCGAAACATTTCAGAGTTAGGTGTAGGAGAATACAACTGTAGACTAGAGGATGGCCGTAATGTGCGAGTATAAACATTGGCTGTTAGAGTAAATAATGTTTTTGAGATATATAGGAGCCTGATCATCTAATGATTTATACACGAGTACTACTTTCACTAGTAAATATAAGCTTTCCACTCGTCTAATTGCGGTAAACTATTGATATGTTCTGCAGCAATATATGTTAATACAAAAAAACAGCTTAGAAACATTCTGTTTCTAATTTGTCCGGGTTGACCTTAAATAACCGTAGATTGACTGAACTAATATTGTACTGAAATGTTTCATTTGTGTGTTTTCTCTTATGCGCCATTTTCACGTCAGTTTTATTATAATAAAAATTGATAAAAACGAGAACTGGGTTAATAAACTAGTTTGAGTATCGGGCTTGCGTCAAAACTGTCCTGGGCACTGTCAGATTATAACTAAATTTCGCGACGTTGCACTTCGTAATTATAGTGGGAAACTATATGATATATGTGGAAGCATCAAAACGGCTCCATGCAATACCATTATACAGAACAATGTCGTATACAGAGTAATAGTGTCTTCTCACTTATTTTATTCCACAGAAATATTCATATAAAATAATTATACAATTAAAGAAGACAAAACTATAAAATAAATCAATTTCAATCTTTAATACACGACGGGGTATTTTAGATGCTTACCTATTAATATACTTCTGTTTGATAGTTACAGTTGTTATTCTCGTTATAATTTGTCATAAAGTTTGATTTTGAATAATGTTCAGAGTCTTTCTTTTCTTTATTCAATGTATAACTGATATCCGTGTTCTTAGCGGTGGAGGTACATTTGGATGTTACGTTTTCCAATTTATAACTTTTAAGAGAGCGGTGAGCACGTACATGAGATCGGTAATGTATTACATAGTCATATTATATAGTATGGAAATGAGCAGATTATAAATTAACTCAGTTACACGGTATTGAGGCCTCTCCAGGATTCTAAGGGAATATTTCAGGATATTTTCAAAATTTTTAAATTGGCTAAAAACTTTTTTCCCCAATATTCCTTGCTTATACAACTCTATGACCCCGTATTGCAAATATATATTTATTTAAACATAATAATGTTTATACTGAAACAGGCTCTCCTAATTTGGACTTTGCGTCTAGGTTACGATGTTTTCTTTTTATTGTCTCAAAAAAGAAATACTTACAGCGCCATCTGTTAACTCGAAACACCACTAGTGGTTTAGTACTCACACGAACACTTACACGCTCCAAGTTAAAAGCTGATATAAAACGGGTTGTTAATTTATCTTGAAATAAATATCACTATACTTACATCTTGCATATCGACATCAAAAATCATTTTACTTATATTTTATATTAATAAAATGTTTTATATGATAATTGTAAATATGAATGCTACCTAAATTAAAATCGCGCCTTGCAGAAACATTTGATATCGTTTGTGTAAAATAATGTCATGTCCTTTTGTATTATTAAGCTGCGGTATTTTAATTAAAACCACAACAATCAACATGTCCGTCGGATTGTGTTGTTTAATTAGACGTTGCTACATTCACGTTTAATGATTAGGTATATATCACAACAAATGTATGCATGAACATTCTGTATATTACGTTTATAACTTTGTAATTAGTATAAATATAGGTATGCCATTGCCGAGTGGTCTAAGTCGATTTCTTCCAAAGACCCCGTACCTTCCGCCCTTGTGGTCATATGTTAGAGCCCTGGTCTGAGTTTCACAAAAAAAACTTACTACAAAAATCGTCGTATGCTTAAACCAACAATTATTCATTTTTTTTTTTAAATTTCATTCAAGTGAAGCCAAGTTGGCTCAAATTGTGCAGAAAGTTATATATTTTCTGAAAATACAATCATCTAAAATGTCGGTCAAAATTTGAACACATAACGGAAAAATTGTCTAATTGACTTTGTGAAACGCAGCCCTTCCCGGAAGCAAAACCAAGTGATAATTTTAGCCAATAACTTGAAGATTGGACATGTTTTTTTTCCGGATTCCTTCAGCGGTATTTCTATAACAATAAAACTTGATATGCCGAATGTGTCATTTGTTGACAAAGTCATTAAACTCCATTAAACAAATGATTAATTTATTATTGTCTTCCGGGTAAATGTCATCGGTGAGTCATAGTAATACTTAAATTGATTAACTTTTATCTTCAAAGGCGTTTATGAATCAAGTATCAAATATTAAATTTAAATGATAAATATAAAAGGTAGAGTGAGAGTGATTACAGCACTGCATAGTTCTGTATGTGATCCATGCAAAATGCATGCTATTGCATTTATTTTTAGTTTAATAATAGTGTTAATATGCAATTCATTTCTACATCACATAATTGCAACTGTAAAAGCAGTATAAGATATAATACTTGTTTCAATTTACACACATTATACACAAATAGTATATAATTACATTTTAAATATCAAATGTTAGTTAACACTTCTGTATACAATTATGAACGGTTCAGAAAAAAAACCTGACAGCTTTTGTTAAGATGTCTCCCATATAACAAATGACCACTGTATTTGGTTCTGTATTGTTCTAGAAATATTTTAATTTTGCTTAAATGGACAACGAAAGTTCATGTGTGCGTGTGTGTTGAGCGACGCAACATCAATGGAATATAATTTTTATTTTACAATTAGTTTCTATAACAACAGTATAATTATTGCAAATATTTCACATATTTTACAATTACTGTTCCTATAGAAATTGACTACTTTGTACTTGAAGTCTGTAAAAAGCTCTCGACATTTTATTTCTCTGACAAAGAAAGCCATATGTATCAATTTTGAAGATTTTATATGGATGCGTTTGATTGAGAGCTGTGCTGGCGATATTTGGTTTGTAATAATATGCCTTATCCCATTACATTTCCCAAATAAAATATAGGTATAATAACATGGACACGAATGTAGACATGGTAGACGGATATATGATTTCGAAAGGGACATGACGTTACGTCATCATAACTGTTGTTAAAATGGATGTCACATAGCTCTAGCAATGTTTTAACTTTTGTACATGTACTTCGCTGAATGTTTGTTTTCCATTTTATACATATCATATAAACAAACATTTAAAACAGAGTAGAAGATTAGAAAAATATGTCTAAAGATAGTAGGATAAAATGACACGTAATGAAAAAATCAGTTAACTTTGGACAAACTAAATCGCCAGTGGTAGGTGAAGTGTTCTCGTGTCTCACAATACAACATATCGTCAGGGGTAGGTGAAGTGTTCTCGTGTGTCACAATACAACATATCGTCAGTGGTAGGTGAAGTGTTCTCGTGTGTCACAATACAACATATCGTCAGTGGTAGGTGAAGTGTTCTCGTGTGTCACAATACAACATATCGTCAGTGGTAGGTGAAGTGTTCTCGTGTGTCACAATACAACATATCGTCAGTGGTAGGTGAAGTGTTCTCGTGTGTCACAATACAACATATCGTCAGTGATAGGTGAAGTGTCCTCGTGTGTCACAATACAACATATCGCTAGTGGTAGGTGAAGTGTTCTCGTGTGTCACAATACAACATATCGTCAGTGGTAGGTGAAGTGTTCTCGTGTGTCACAACACAACATATCGTCAGTGGTAGGTGAAGTGTTCTCGTGTGTCACAATACAACATATCGTCAGTGGTAGGTGAAGTGTTCTCGTGTGTCACAAGCTCGTGTGATAAGCTGTACAGAAAATAGAAAACATGCACAATAAATTGAAAACTATAATTCTTGAGGAATATCTTTTGTAAGTTAAGTTAATGAAATAAAATAACTACCTTATAAGAAAACATAAAAAACATGTCTATTTTGAATGTATTTTAAGTTGATGAAAGTCAGTTTGAAAGATAAACACAGTTTTATTTTACTGAATTTGTTTCTTAACGTTTAAACAATGTCATTACAGCATAGTTTCTACAAGGGCACCAAGAATACTTCTCTAATTCAAACCTTTATCTCTAAATATCCTGTTAAAATACCATCCATTCCATGATGGCTAAGCATTTGTAAAA
Organism: Panopea generosa; assembly: GCA_029582155.1. Classification (NCBI taxonomy): domain Eukaryota; kingdom Metazoa; phylum Mollusca; class Bivalvia; order Adapedonta; family Hiatellidae; genus Panopea; species Panopea generosa. The sequence goes on from CM055908.1 coordinate 41,487,922, forward strand.
ACATCTTTTTTTTTATGCGTTGATCAAGGCTGACCTAATAGTGTATTCTTATTTATGTTTCAAACTAACCAGTCGACAACACACTAATACTGGATATTCAATTATATATATATAGCAATAAATGTTGCGAACAGGTTTCGTTATATTTTACTGGCACCCTATGTTCATATCATTTCCAGCAACGCGAAGTGGCATTAACAAGTAAATGGAGAAAATGCCGCGAAATATTGTTCCTTTTATACTTAGTCTCGCCAGATACTATATTGAATTTCAAGTAATAATTGGGGAAAGCAATACTGAAATATGAAATGGAATTAAATGTGTTTAAAAAGATAATGAATTGAGTTTTTGGTCGTCTGCCGTATAAAATACACTCCGATGTTGACGGGTGTGGCGATTACTGAAGAAGTTCCTGGTCAATGCAATACAATGTATTTGGTAACAAAGATACATTGTAGAAATAATTTATATAAAAATAATGCATCTATGCGTTAACGGTGAGAGTGGATAACTCGAAAAGTGTTTTAACGTAAATGTCTTGTACGATTCTGATGATAATATTAAATATTAAAGCTAATTATGTTCTGTATTCGTTTATTTAAACATATTTGATCAAGTAGGTTACATATATCGACATACACAAACCTGCGTAAGCAGTAAACTTTAATGTCTTGAGTTGTCCATTAAGCAGTCATATTTTATATTTCTTGTTTCCATGCTTTCATATATAGCAAATTAAATTGTTTTAACCAGTAACCTGTAGTAGTTATTATTTTAGCATTGTTTTCCATCACGTGTGTACCATGCATACAGCTACCAGCACACGTGATGTTATATGTAATAGCGGTTATCAGGGGAAAAAACGAATATGGTTATCGACAAGTGACGGAAACAACTTCGTAAATACAAACAGCTTATGGTACCACTTGAACAAATATTGGCGCAAACTGACATTAACGTATGGGAATAGTTTTATTTTTTTTTGTTTATTCCATTATATACATGTATTTGTTGGTGTTATTTAATACAAAATAAAATATGCTGTTCAAATACTAGGAAATGTTAGGAAAACAAAGCGTTTAGCCCGTGCAATCAATACCGTTAAATGAATTGATTTAGTGAAAGGACAAATTGGATGGATGTTTTATTTCTGAATATGTTTTGTTTCTTTAAACATGCGTTTTCGATCAAGAACCGACATCTCATTAGCTGGCAATGTGTTTCTAATGCACTTGTGTCTTATTTTACCGTATAATGATCTGCAAAAAGGCTACCACAAGCATGCAATGTCCGTCCTTGATGCAGGAATACTGAGTTGTGGCATGTACACAAACACAACTTAGAACATATGTGAGCAGCAGCAGAGGAAGCAATGAGAGAATACACCCACCATAACCTCATTAACACAATCAATATATGGACATAATTCATGAAACACATGTAAATATTTTTACGCCCGCCTTTGTGTATTTTTGAAACTATAGTTATTACAATATATATCGGGAAGTATAAATGTTTTACTCAAATGTCTTAGTACATACTCTAATTATACTCCGAGAATGGGAAACTATTGTAAAGACAAGGAAAATGAAGAAGGTTGTTAGATACGCCGTAAGATAAGGAAATGTTTGGGTTGTGGATACGCTGTAAGACAAGGAAACGATTGGGGTTGTTATATACGCTGTAAGACAAGGCAATGATTTGGGTTGTCAGAAACGCCGTAAGACAAGGAAAATATTTGGGTTGTTAGATACGCTGTACGACAAGGAAAATGAAGAGGGCTGTTAGATACGCTGTAAGATAAGAAAATGTTTGGGTTGTTAGATACGCTGTAAGACAAGGAAAATATTTTGGTTGTTAGATACTCTGTAAGACAAGGAAAATGAAGAGGGTTGTTAGATACGCTGTAAGACAAGGAAAATGAAGAGGGTTGTTAGATACTCTGTAAGACAAGGAAAATGAAGAGGGTTGTTAGATACGCTGTAAGACAAGGAAATGGTTTTGGTTGTTAGATATGCCGTAAGACAAGGAAATGATTTGGGTTGTTAGATACGATGTAAGACAAGTAAATGATTTGGGTTGTTATATACGTTGTAAGACAAGAAAAATTATTTAGGTTGCTAGATACACTGTAAGACAATTGGTTGTTAGATACGCTGTAAGACAAGGAAATGATTTGGGTTGTTAGACACGCTGTAAGTTAAGGACATGATTTGGTTGTTAGATACGATGTAAGACAAGGGAATGATTTGAGTTGTTAGATATGCTGTAAGACAAGGAAAATGATTTTGGCTGTTAGATACGATGTAAGACAAGGAAATGATTTGGACTGTTAGATACGCTGTAAATCAAGAAAATGATTTGGGCTGTTAGATACGCTGTAAGTCAAGGAAATGATTTGGGCTGTTAGATATGCTGTAAGACAAGGAAATGATTTTGGGCTGTTAGATACGATGTAAGACAAGGAGATTATTTTGGCTGTCAGATACGATGTAAGACAAGGAAAACATTTTGGCTATTAGATACACTGTAAGACAAGGACATGGTTTGGGCTGTGAGATACGCTGTAAGACAAGGAAACGATTAGGGCTGTTAGATACGCTTTAAGACAAGGAAATGTTTGGGCTGTTAGATACAATGTAAGACAAAGAAATGATTTGGGCTGTTAGATACGATGTAAGACAAGGAAATGATTTCGGCTGTTAGATACGATGTAAAAGGTCGAGATCACGATTACCAAAACTTCAACAAAACCGTTTAAACGCAACAACTCGGCTGACAGCTTCCTGTAAGAGTGTATGATGAACTTGTGTGTATATGTTCCGGGTGTGAAAGTAAAGCTTGCGATTGGTTGATCACTGTAACTAAATATAGAAACAAAGTGTTCCGCTCAATATATTAAGGATTTGTGATTGGAATTGTGTATATATTGTTCCAAACACGACAAATATTCTTGAAATTGGTTTTAAGAATGTAACTACTACTAAAACAGAAAAAAATGGCTTACTTCAATACATTTAGTTTATACGTATTTATATTAGCTCGATTATGAAGACAGATCAAAGCTTATATGAATCTCTCTCGGATCCTGGGTATAACGTTTAACATACATTACATTCAAATATCAAATGTTTGCACTCTTGTTTATAAATATCTTAGAATAGTCGAGCACAATATCCTTCCGAAAACTCTTGTGATGTAATTATGTCAGGACATTTTCTTTTTTAAAATTAACTTAAAGCGATGAATGTAATTACACTGAGGGAAATGTATTCCCTATCGGGACTGCTTTATAATCATTGTCAGCAGACGCTAATTCAAATAGTCCGAACGCTACATCTAATGATTATAAAGGGAATCAAAGTGAAATATGTAACAGCGTTAATGTGTTGCCATACGATACCATATAATCATGCAGATAACATAATTGTGTTTAAATGATTGTCGTCTGTTCTTTTATTCGGGTCCATGGATACACTGGGAGGGTAATATGGAGCGAGACAATTAATGCAGGCGACTTTAGTCGTTCATGAGTTATATAACAGCAAGTACTACGCTTTTGCTTTTAGAGGTAATCGGTTGAAGAATGGATTCGAAACGACGCCATGTGGTATGATAGTCCAACATCATCTTCACTACATCATTGGCCCGCTTTATATAACTTAAATTAAAAAATAATAGATAACATATTTGACTTTTCAGCCATGTTCAACAAATATAAAGCAATCATTGAACTTCCTTGCAACTGAACGGAAGAGTAACTTGTTTACTTATTGGTCTTAATACCAAATATATGAAAGGAACAGATATTGTTGTAAATTGTTCATATTGGTAGCTGGTTGGTTGTTGAAGATGTTGTAAAAATGATATAGGTTTTTAAATACGTCGTAGGGCAATGACTATGATTTGAGTTGTTGAAAATGTTGTAGGGCAATGACTGTGATTTGAGTTGTTAAATATGTTGTAGGGCAATGACAATGATTTGAGTTGTTGAATGTGTTGTAGGGCAATGACTATGAATTGAGTTGTTGAATATGTTGTAGGGCAATGACTATGATTTGAGTTGTTGAATATGTTGTAGGACAATGACTATGATTTGAGTTGTTGAATATGTTGTAGGGCAATGACAATGATTTGAGTTGTTAAATATGTTTTAGGGCAATGCCAATGATTTGAGATGTTAAATATGTTGTAGGGCAATGACTATGATTTGAGTTGTTGAATATGTTGTGGGGCAATGACTATGATTTGAGTTGTTGAATATGTTTTAGGGCAATGAAAATGATTTGGGTTGTTGAATATGTTGTAGGGCAATGACAATTATTTGAGTTGTTAAATATGTTTTAGGGCAATGACAATGATTTGAGTTGTTGAATATGTTTTAGGGCAATGACTATGATTTGAGTTGTTGAATATGTTTTAGGGCAATGACTATGATTTGCGTTGTTGAATATGTTGTTGGGCAATGACTATGATTTGAGTTGTTGAATATGTTTTAGGGCAATGACAATGATTTGAGTTGTTGAATATGTTGTAGGGCAATGATTATGATTTGAGTTGTTGAATATGTTGTAGGGCAATGACTATGATTTGAGCTGTTTAATATGTTGTAGGGCAATGACTATGATTTGAGCTGTTAAATATGTTTTAGGGCAATGACTATGATTTGAGTTGTTAAATATGTTTTAGGGCAATGACTATGATTTGCGTTGTTAAATATGTTTTAGGGCAATGACTATGATTTGAGTTGTTGAATATGTTGTAGGGCAATGACTATGATTTGAGTTGTTGAATACGTCGTAGGGCAATGACAATGATTTGAGTTGTTGAATATGTTGTAGGGCAATGACTATGATTTGAGTTGTTAAATATGTTTTAGGGCAATGACTATGATTTGAGTTGTTGAATATGTTGTAGGGCAATGACAATGATTTGAGTTGTTGAATATGTTGTAGGGCAATGACTATGATTTGAGTTGTTGAATATGTTGTAGGGCAATGACTATGATTTGAGTTGTTAAATATGTTGTAGGGCAATGACTATGATTTGAGTTGTTAAATATGTTGTAGGGCAATGACAATGATTTGAGTTGTTAAATATGTTTAAGGGCAATGACTATGATTTGCGTTGTTGAATATGTTTTAGGGCAATGACTATGATTTGAGTTGTTGAATATGTTGTAGGGCAATGACTATGATTTGAGTTGTTAAATATGTTGTAGGGCAATGACAATGATTTGGGTTGTTAAAAACGCCGTAAGGCATTGATAATGATCTGGGCTGTTAAATATGTTGTAGGTCATCGACAATGATTTGGCTTATTAAATACTTTGTAGGGCAATGACAATGATTTGGCTTGTTAAATAAGTTGTAGGGCATTGACAATGATTTGGATTGCTAAATACGTTGTAGGGCAATGACAATGATTTGGCTTGTTAAATACGTTGCAGGGCATTGACAATGGTTTGGATTGTTAAATACGTTGCAGGGCATTGACAATGATTTGGCTTGTTAAATAAGTTTTAGGGCAATGACAATGATTTGGTTTGTTAAATACTTTGCAGGGCATTGACAATGATTTGGCTTGTTAAATACGTTGCAGGGCAATGACAATGATTTGGCTTGTTAAATACATTACAGGGCATTGACAATGATTTAGCTTGTTAAATACGTTGCAGGGCATTGACAATGATTTGGCTTGTTAAATACGTTGCAGGGCATTGACAATGATTTGGCTTGTTAAATATGTTGTAGGGCAATGACACTGATTTGGCTTGTTAAATACGTCGTAAAGCATTGATAATGATTTGGATTGCTAAATACGTTGTAGGGCAATGACAATGATTTGGCTTGTTAAATACGTTGCAGTGCATTGACAATGATTTGGATTGTTAAATACGTTGCAGGGCATTGACAATGACTTGGCTTGTTAAATAAGTTGCAGGGCAATGACAATTATTTGGCTTGTTAAATACGTTGCAGGGCAATGACAATGATTTGGCTTGTTAAATACGTTGCAGGGCATTGACAATGATTTGACTTGTTAAATACGTTGCAGGGCATTGACAATGATTTGGCTTGTTAAATACGTTGTTGGGCATTGACAATGATTTGGATTGTTGAATATGTTGTAGGGCATTGACAATGATTTGGATTGTTAAATACGTTGTAGGGCAATGACAATGATTTGGCTTGTTAAATACGTTGCAGGGCATTGACAATGATTTGGCTTGTTAAATACGTTGTAGGGCAATGACAATGATTTGGCTTGTTAAATACGTTGAAGGGCATTGACAATGATTTGGCTTGTTAAATACGTTGTTGGGCAATGACAATGATTTGGCTTGTTAAATACGTTGCAAGGCATTGACAATGATTTGGCTTGTTGAATACGTTGTAGGGCAATGACAATGATTTCGCTTGTTAAATACGTTGCAGGGCATTGACAATGATTTGGCTTGTTAAATACGTTGTAGGGCAATGACAATGATTTGGCTTGTTAAATACGTTGCAGGGCATTGACAATGATTTGGCTTGTTAAATACGTTGGAGGGCATTGACAATGATCTGGCTTGTTAAATACGTTGCAGGGCAATGACAATGATATGGCTTGTTAAATACGTTGCAGGGCATTGACAATGATCTGGCTTGTTAAATACGTTGCAGGGCAATAACAATGATATGGCTTGTTAAATACGTTGCAGGGCATTGACAATGATTTGGCTTTTTAAATACGTTGCAGGGCAATGACAATTATTTGGCTTGTTAAATACGTTGCAGGGCATTGGCAATGATTTGGATTGTTGAATACCTTGTAGGGCAATGACAATGATTTGGCTTGTTAAATACGTTGCAGGGCAATGACTATGATTTTGATTGTTAAATACGTTGCATGGCAATGCTAATGATTTGGCTTGTGAAATACGTTGTAGGGCAATGACAATGATTTGGCTTGTGAAATACGTTGTAGGGCATTGACAATGATTTGAGTTGTTAAATACGTTGTAGGGCATTGACAATGCTTTGGATTGTTGAATATGTTGTAGGGCAATGACAATGATTTGGATGGTAAAATACTTTGTAGGGCAATGACAATGATTTGGCTTGTTAAATACGTTGCAGGGCATTGACAATGATTTGGCCTGTGAAATACGTTGCAGGGCATTGACAATAATTTGCATTGTTGAATATGTTGTAGGGCAATGACAATGATTTGGCTTGTTAAATACGTTGTAGGGCAATGACAATGATTTGGCTTGTTAAATACGTTGCAGGGCATTGACAATGATTTGGATTGTTGAATACGTTTCAGGGCAATGACAATGATTTGGCTTGTTAAATACGTTGCAGGGCAATGACAATGATTTGGATTGTTAAATACGTTGCAGGGCAATGACAATGATTTGATTGTTGAATATGTTGCAAGGCATTGACAATGATTTGGATTGTTAAATACGTTGCAGGGCAATGACAATGATTTGGATTGTAAAATACGTTGCAGGGCAATGACAATGATTTGGCTTGTTAAATACGTTGCAGGTCATTGACAATGATTTGGATTGTTAAATACGTTGCAGGGCATTGACAATGATTTGGATTGTTGAATATGTTATAGGGCAATGACAATGATTTGGATTGTTGAACATGTTGTAGAGCAATGACAATGATTTGGCTTGTTAAATACTTTGTAGGGCATTGACAATGATTTGGCTTGTGAAATACGTTGTAGGACATTGACAATGATTTGAGTTGTTAAATACGTTGTAGGGCATTGACAATGATTTGGATTGTTAAATACGTTGTAGGGCAATGCCAATGATTTGGCTTGTTAAATACGTTGCAGGGCATTGACAATGATTTGGCTTGTTAAATACGTTGCAGGGCAATGACAATGATTTGGATTGTTGAATATGGTGCAGGGCATTGACAATGTTTTAGATTGTTAAATACGTTGTAGGGCATTGACAATTATTTGGATTGTTGAATATGTTGTAGGGCAATGACAATTTGGCTTGTAAAATACGTTGCAGGGCAATGACAATGATTTGGCTGGTTAAATACGTTGCAGGGCATTGACAATGATTTGGATTGTTGAATATGTTGTAGGGCAATGACAATGATTTGGATTGTTGAATATGTTGTAGGGCAATGACTATGATTTGAGTTGTTGAATATGTTGTAGGACAATGACTATGATTTGAGTTGTTGAATATGTTGTAGGGCAATGACAATGATTTGGCTTGTTAAATATGTTGTATGGCAATGACAATGATTTGGATTGTTGAATATGTTGAAGGGCAATGACAATGATTTGGCTTGTTAAATACGTTGAAGGGCATTGACAATGATTTGGATTGTTGAATATGTTGTAGGGCATCGACAATGATTTGGCTTGTTAAATACGTTGTAGGGCAATGGCAATGATTTGGCTTGTGAAATATGTTGTAGGGTAATGACAATGATTTGGCTTGTTAAATACGTTGCAGGGCAATGACAATGATTTGGATTGTTAAATACGTTGTAGGGCAATGACAATGATTTGGTTTGTTAAAACCTAGGACAATTAGATTTTAATATGAATAAGAAGATAGAGATAATGGTTTTGCGGGTGAAGGTTAAGGTCACTATTACTACAACCAACATTTAACTTTGCATACACACCATCAATGTGTTTGGATATATGTCGTCTGTCCTTTTGAAATTAAACTTTGTATTTTCAACAAAATATTCATTACTTTGTACTCTGTTTGTGACAGGCACGTGAAAAAAAAATTAAATGACATGATAATGATAATTAACAAATGTTACATGCATGACGTGATTTGACTCTGGCTGTTTAGATAGCTCCGTATTTTCCCCCAAATTCTGTTATTAATTCTTGTTCTTTTACGATCATGTAACCAATTCACTGAGTCCCGAAAATACAAACTGTTTGCAGTTTGCACGGAAGGAACGGCACGTACATGTACTTGCATTAGCATACCTCACATGAACAGTCTCAACAAAAACCCATTTTTCTTTCTTTTCATTTTTGCGTTTCAAATAATTATGTTATGAGATAATATTCTTACCTGATAAATAAGAATAAAAAGAATACTGCTCCGGTCCACAGGGCGACATAACAAGTGAAGTATACCGTTGGCAATTGTAAACATTAACGACCTATAGGGCGACATAACAAGTGAAGTATACCGTTGGCAATTGTAAACATTAACGGCCCATAGGGCGACATAACAAGTGAAGTATACCGTTGGCAATTGTAAACATTAACGGCCCATAGGGCGACATAACAAGTGAAGTCTACTGTTGGCAATTGTTAACATTAACGGCCCATAGGGCGACATAACAAGTGAAGTCTACCGTTGGCAATTGTAAGTATTAGCAAACGCAAGTAAATTGAGCAAAATAAAAACTGATCTTTGAAAAAAAGTTAAAGTTTTTATGTAGTGTTTTGATCTGGTGTTCAACTTGGTATCATTAATTTAACGTGTCCATGTATCGATTAATGTGAAGGTTTCGGGTTCATGCTATAAAGCGAACAAATATTCAAAGCGAAAACAACAAAAGTGTAATTTCTTGTAACTATGTTCTGTCTTGACTCTTTTCCAAATGTTGTTTCCAAATGACAGTCGGTTGTTATGACACTGAAATAAAAAAAAAACACATAATATGATAAAAGGGTCCGATGGGAGCACAGAACGCAACCAACAGATGAATATTTCTATTGTAATAAATATGTTCATAAAGTCTTACTTTATCTGAACATCTTTGTGAGCAAAATGTCAAATAATTTCACGAATATCGTCTAATTACTGTACCAAATTAAGCATAACTGTAACAAGATATGGATGGAGGATTGAAATAAAACACGTGTTGGTGTACATAATATTATGTAATTTAACATGATATGTGCTGATATCGGAAATAACAATACTTGTAAACAGTATAAAGCTGCTTTGTAGTTTCTCGTCCAACGGAAGACACACAACTGTTCTTATCAGCGGCAGAACAAATACACGAATATGATATCAGTATATTACTTTTAACGTTTCCTTTGTCCGGAAACTGAGAACGAAGTAATGAAATATTTAAATGCATTGTATGGTGTTTATTAGGCTAACTAGTTTCGATTCGTGCGTACATGTTCTCGTTTTATAAAAACTGTGTTTGTTTAATACGTCGATATATGCATATGTTTGAGGTGGTATCATTATATATTGATTTTATCATATTATAATTGTTATTATGTTTACTATTGTTGTTGTTGTTGCTGCTGCTGTTATCATTAATAGCATAATCAGCAGCATTCGCATAATCATCATCACCATCATCATCATCGTCATCAACATCATTATTATTATCATTATTTTATCATAGAAATATTGTTAAAATATTATTAATATTATTATAAGTGGTAGTTGTAGTAGAAGTAGTAGTTGTAGTTGTAGTAGTAGTAGTAGTAGTAAGTAGGTGTAGTAGTAGTAGTAGTAGTAGTAGTAGTAGTACATGTAGTAGTAGTAGTAGTAGTAGTAGTAGTAGTAGTAGTAGTAGTAGTAGTAGTAGTAGTAGTAGTAGTAGTAAGTAGTATTAGTAGTAAGTAGTAGTAAGTATTAGTAAGAAGGAGTAGTAGTAGTAGTAGTAGTAGTAGTAGTTGTAGCAGTATGTAGTAGTAGTAGTAGTAGTAGTAGTAGTAGTAGTAGTAGTAGTAGTAGTAGTAGTAGTAGTAGTAGTAGTAGTAGTAGTAGTAGTAGTAATAGTAATAGTAGTAGTAGTAGTAAGTAGTAGTAGTAGTAGTAGTAGTAGTAGTAACAGTAGTAGTAGTACATGTAGTAGTAGTAGTAGTAGTAGTAGTAGTAGTAGTAGTAATACTAATAGAAGTAGTAAAAGTATTGTAGATCTGCCAAAATCTATGATATAAGAACGTATTTTTTGCGGAAGAAAAATCTTTAATCACACATGTATTGTATAACGTGCGTGGCACAACATCTGAAAATAGTTACTTTATGTTATACATACTCTGCACACGCATTGAGCCTTTACTACTTAAGGATTAAAAGCCGAATTTTGAGTTTTTATCGAATGCTTCACGAATATTAAACGGGCCAAATGTTTTTTATCACCCGATGTAAACTCAAAATTCGGCTTTTAATCCTTACATTTACGTTATATTCTCCAGCTATTTTAGATAAAACTATTGAGTTATTTTTGCCATTTTGATATTTAAAAAGAAAATTATACACATTAAACCGCAAAGCCAATGTCACGAATGTAACGGCGACGTTGTCAACATACTGAAAAAGTGCACGCATTTGTAAGACAACTTACGGCAAATGTTAGGGCAACGTGACGTCTCACCAGCAAAACAAAATCGTGCTGAAATGGAAACTGGTCCTTTTTAGCTCTGCCCAGCTACAAATGTTTTCATTGGGAAATGAAATGCAGTAAATCTATATAGTTCATTTAGGCTATTTGCAGTTGGAATGTTAATAATATACCTTTAGAAGTATATCACAATTAAAGGTTACTGTAGGAACGAGTACAGTCGGAGTCATGGCACTTGAATCGTCAGGTATTGCGTTAATTGATGTTGTGAGAATTCTAACACCCACAATTCTTATTTGATCTCTATTAAACTTACACAGTAGTTGAGACTAAGCAATTTCGATAAAGTTATAGTCGTGGTCCTTGAATCGTCCACATTATTTATACGCACTCTAAATACTTCTAATTTTCACGGATCTGGCTCGATCTGATACTTACTGATGGCGTTATGACCCTTGAGGTGTAAGCAGTCCGCCATTGACGCTTGTTTATTATTCTATAGTAAATAAAAATGGTTACAGGCTTGTCATTCATAGAGAGACCAAAATAAAAGAAGTGAAACTTACATTTTATTGTTTGTCAACCTCTGCACTACCAAAATATGATGAGAAAAGTAGGAACCATATGTAATTGTTTTCTGTTCAGTGTGTACACTGTTGACAAAGTGAAATTAGACTTCCGAAATCATGTATTTAAAGCATCATTTTTTTCTAAATTCACAATTCAAACATGACTATTCTTTCAAAATCTTCAACATACACCAATAATGCCATTCAAATAAGAAATGAGCAATAAAATAAGGAAATAAATTTTTATAGAAAAAAAAACAAGGATTTTTTATAACCACAATTATGTGACTACTCCACAGAAATATATCCAGTTTGCAATGATGCTATACCTTGAATCTTAAAAATTAATGCCAAATTTTGCCTTGTGTTCTATCTACCACTTACATTTTGACTGGATCAGCACCAAAATTACGTAATACCATAGGATATCATATAAAATCTAAAACAACAACTTATGACATTATTATCAGTTTGTGTTCCTTAAAATATATAAAACTTGTTTGACCACAGTTGAGCGATAAAGGACCAATGTAACCCTTGTTTTGTCATAAATGCAATCAGAATTCTACATTTAAGATGACCATATTTTTTGCGAAGTCTTTGACTAAAGATGTAAAATCAAATTTAGTATATATTTTATGTCAGCTTGACAAATATGAAAAGAGGCATTGAGTGTTTCTCTTCTTGTTGTTAATTCATTCAAATCCGGTATGCAAAACTAATCTACTCAGGAAGGTATGATACGTGATGTGTATAATGTGCAAGAACATCTTTCCAAGATGATATAAAACTTATACAATGAATATAATGGATATAATAATAATATTTTACAACTAAAACATGCGGGAATTATTATATCAACGTTCTTTGATAAAGATAATTATATTGCGGAGATGATTTCCATATCGGTCTGCTTTATAATCAGTGTCAGCAGACGATACATTAAATACTCTTCACGTAACACCTTATATTACAGGAGGATTACATTTGAAATATGTAACAGCGTTAATGTGTTGCCGTATGATACCTTCTAATTATGACATAAACTCACTTAGATACTTGCCGTCTGCTCTTTCTATAGAATTTATTGAAACACTCAGATGGTTAAAAGAAGCGTGAGGTATTTCAACAGATAGCGAAAGCTGGGATTTATTTTAATACCTGTATTGTTTCATACTTATTAATTTAATTTTATTTGCTGATTCCTAAGATTCAAATTTCTTGATACATGTAGAACCGTTATTGACTGTTGGTTTCAGAGGCAATCGGGTCGAGCGTGAGCTCGAGTCCGTGACCTCATGGCATCAGCGATTAAACAATGTATGCTGTGCCACTTGCACTATAATGATAAGGAAATGTCGGGTGAGTATCAGAGCGCCATTACCAATTAATGTGTAAGCGATGTTAACAGTTTCAAAATATGTTTGTTAAAGTATTTTATAAAAGATATTGTCAAAATTAATGATTACATTAACAACATTAATGAAATACCTTTATATTCATATTCTAAAACTGTAAATATCGCTTACAATACTTTTTTATAATTAAATTTGGATGTAAAAATCACCAGTCGTTCAGTATACATATAAAGTTGGATAATCGACATGTTTCATTGACAGCTTGCATGAGGTCAATTGTTTGACCTCATAGTGTGTTATTGTCAGTCACTTGACTTATTAATTATTGTATTTTATCATTTTGATAATGTTTAGTTTGAACTTTTGATATATTACACTGTCAAAAGTTCGCGTACAGCAGGTTAAAAATAGAATTAGTTTACATGTTTTATGGGCATTTAGCGAAGAGAGTGGACATCTGAAGAGGAAGTATACCTGTAAATTAATGACAGGTATATAAATTAAGGAGGATTTCATGACCATTTAGCGGAAGTAGTTTCAGGTTAAGCTCTCAAGCTGCAAGTTTTAAAAGGCAGATCAGTTTGACTTCGGGGTGGAGGGGGATGTTTAAGACGCCAGTTAACTTTGGGAAGGCGAGATGAAAGGTCGAGTTTTAGTTAGAGAGATTACTTCGGGAAGGCGAGATGAAAGGTCGAGTTTTAGTTCGAGAGATTACTTCGGGAAGGCGAGATGAAAGGTCGAGTTTTCGTTAGAGAGATTACTTTAGGAGGCGAATATGTTAAGGCAGTTGGGTTTTAAGTAGGAAAGTTATACTAAGATGGAGAATGGTTTTGAACTATATTTTAGAAACGTGCATATGTGTAAATAGAATTTATTAAAGTTTAAAGTGACGATTGTAATAACGTAAGAAATAAATATAAACATTGTGTGTGTATAGAAAGTCTTGCTTTTTGTGTTAGTTATGTGTGATGTTGAAACAATAGCTTTTGTATAAAAATATATAAATCATTAATGATTAAAACTGACAATACACACTAGTGTATTCCAATGAATTGTTCGTTACTTTGTCCGTAAATGACATTGTTGGATAAATTAAACTGATAATATATAATAAAGTGGAAATGCATGTTACATTTGGATAAAGATGTGGCGTATGTAAACACTCGGCTCATACCACTGACAGTGTTTTACTATTTCTGGCTCTTTTGGGCTCATGAGCTCATTCAAAGTGGTTCTAATATACTGAACAAAAAAATGCTATGTTTAAGGGCAAATATATCGATATATGAAAATAAAGTTTAAAATATTTGAGAGTATTTTAAGGTGCATTTGAATGGAAAACATTATGGCTCTACTGTAACGGAAAAATGATGAAATTTTTGGTCATTTGTGGTAAGGGTTTAAAACAAAACACATCTGCACTTAAACATAGCAGAGAATCTCTTGTGTTTGGTCATGTATATCTTGAGAAATCTTAGGCATAAATATTACTAGGAAAACTCATTGAATGTTTTTAACGTCTTTTTCTTATTGACAATATAGTCTATAAAATCAGACTGAAAGTTTGATTTGATAAACACTAAACATACTTGTCCGTGCATGCACCACAAAATCGACTTTAACATTGTCTATGTTGTCTAACACGCACGTGCTAGTTACAATTGGTTTTATCGAGTTTACACTAATTTATTTTAGCTCGATTGTGATGAAAGCTTCGGGCTTATATGAACCCCTCTCGAGTCCACTTTGTGTACAGCCAGTAGTCTAAGTGTTGTTTTATGAGTACTGTTGGGTCGACCTAGTGCTCGAACTTGCATCCTCTAGCGTTAGTGGCCAATATTATATCCGTAACACAACCGCCCCGGATTTTATTTGACACTTAATCGTTCGTCCGAAACTATGCAGGTCATTTTACACGTTCATTCCTTTTTAAAACATTAAAACTATATGTATGGGAATGGGAATTTTTTGTTCAGTATAGACTACTGCTAACATGACGATGAGGGTATTGTATTTGTTGTATTTAACATTTCCTCGCTAGAACTGATTAAATAATCTATTGTTCTTTCCTGTTAATTTGTACCAGTAATAATTAAATCTGTATCAGTGTTAACCAACTAGTACACACACCATAACTTGATTATTAATGTCAGTTATGAAAAGGACATGATCAAATGTTATTTTGTTATAAAGCCCCCTTATTACTGGAGAGATGTGTTTGATAACGAGGCTAGGGTAGGGGAGTTGATATCCCGGGCTTCAGTCTCAGTTTGACATCAAAATAACGTCTAATGTAATCATACAGTGTGTTTTGAATGTTCGAAGAGCATGACAACACTTTAATGGAACGTTTGTTATCAGTTACGTCACATAACTAATCACCTTATCAAAGTTAACGTCTGCAAGAAATAAACTATCGTGTTAAAAACTATAATAATTGCCAATTATCACGATGTGTAACTTGTCTGCTATCACAAATGATGTTCAAGGTTAAACTGTGAAAATATCAAATTATGGCACAAACTTCGTTTATCATTCACAAGGACTTTTTAAGTTTTTAGTATCTCCAATATTCCTCTTTTGACCTTAAATTTGGTCATGCGTTATGTCTGATATTAATAGTTTTGTATTCATTGATTTTTCTGATTCTTTTTATATGCATTGCCGCGCACAAAATTTCAAATTACATATAATTCGAAACATTTGGTTAAACATTATTTCATTTAAAAATATTTTGAATAAAAGAGAACCCAACCAGAAGGGACCGGGCGTCTTTATTTCATTAAGAATTTGTTTGAACGTCAATTTAGGATCACGTTAACTAATATCAGATACAATTTTGAGGCATTAAGTAATGGCATTAGAGTGTCGTATTGTGAAGAGCTAGTATCCGTTATGTTCTTAGATGTAGTACACAGGCAGTAGTTACAGATGGGAGGATAATATGTACATCTTATCAGTTTTGCATCAAAGCTGCAACCGCCATGTTATTAACCAAGCGATCTTCAAAAATGCCTTGAGATAAGCTTTTTATTAACCAGCCTTATATATGAATAAAGAAAATGTAGCAATGTAACTTGAGAAGAGCTGACTTTCGTGCTGTGCGTCTGTTATTCTGAGCTTTTGGCCTGCGGCTTGCTCCAATGGTAAAAGTATCAATGCTGGTTTGCTGATGATATCCACTTTTGGATGTTTGCTAACTCAAAAGTACGAAGTATAAGAAAGCATGCGCATGAATAGTAGTTAAAGGTGAACTGCATTTAACAGCTTAAGATCGTGATTATTTAGCCAAAAATACAACATAATAATGTTTATATTATTTTGAAAAACTTTATACCTTAATGAACCTTGACCCATAGTAGCAACTATGTACACGCCATTACACTACGCCATAAAGTATAAATTGTATGCTAAAATAGTATCAAGCATCACATAACCTAATTTGGGGTTTGATTCTAAACCCCGGCCAGTTGCGGTTGAACCAGCTATATTCCGGCTGCAGGGAAAAGGCAAATGTGATATGTGTCATAATGTTGTTTAAATGGACGTATCTTAATCATTATGCATTTTGTTATTTTATAAGAAAATATCAGTAAAACTTGGCTTTATTTAGGGACTGAAACCTTTTCATTTGCCGATATGTCTTCCGATACGCTTTTTGTTACATTGCATTTTGGCATTTTCTTCATGATATTAACATTCAATACATAAAAATACAATTCACTTTTTTTATTTCTTTTATATTTACAAAGAAAAATGTGTCTTTATTTTAAAAGATTAAGTTTAGCTCAGTTTTTCTCTGTTTCTCAAGAATAACTTAATGTTATAGTGACTAAACTTCATAAACGCATTCAAGTCATGTTACACAAACAATGTATATAGCTAAGTTACCAACTTAAATAATTTTGTTTAGTCCGTGTTTGAATATTTTAAATATTTTTTATATTAACGAATCATTTAATTGTTACTGGAAAACCATACAGCACAATTCGCCTATAAAAGACAATTGGAAATAAAGTATAACTTGTGCGAATTAACTCTCGAGTAAGATAACCTGTTTTCTCGTAATGTGTCGACGTTTGTAGCATACTGCCCGATACATCATAACTTCGACCTCAAAAGTACACGTTCAAGCCTTTGATGTAATTATGTTTTAAAACCAAATCACATTACTACGATTTCAAATTTTTATATGGGTTTGTTTTATGTAATTGATAACTGGTTGATAAAGTTCATGGCGAAGTTTATAAATTAATATGTTTATTTGTTAGAATTCAAAAACTATTTACTATATTAATTCAAATGATATACCTGAAGTTTATCAATATTTATTTAAAAATAAATGTGAAATAAAATACAATATATGAGCATATTTCTGTCAAAATATCCACCTCGCGCTATAATAACTAACTGATGTGTCTAAGTCCACATATCACTCGGAGCTAGTGACGTCATCTGGGGAAACACATTGTTTATATGCAAAGTAGTAGCCTTGTTGCGATTTCGGCTTTGCGCATTTATCAGAGAAAGGAAAAAGCAACAAAATAAAAACAATACATATATCAACTATATATATAATATATAAATGACCAACATTACCTCTTGCCAGAGTCAGAAAACACCGAATTCGTTACAGATCAGCCACGTGATTAAAACTAGTGCGGAGTACTAATATACCATTGAGTATACATAGCAAGGTTTATGAGAAACTGAAAATTCAACAAAAAAATATAACGTAGTATTTGTTTGTTTATTATTGTGACAGGGCCGGCCACAATTGGTTTATGCAACCTTTATGTTACTTCCCGAAACCTATCGTTGATAGACATCAGACTGTCAGACATTCGGTACCCAACAATTTAACTAGCTGCTGGGTAAGCAACCAGCCGCATAAAAAGTGCTTCCATCAGGATCCGAACCTTCGACCTACCACTTCCGAGGCCGACTCCTTAACCACTAGACCACGGAATACGGTTTTATTAAACAAAATAAAACCGTAAAAATGTAATATGACAAAAAAACTTACTGTCTAAACATTAACGTACAGATATGTATATTTCAGAAGGAAAACATACATTTTAGTATAGAATAAGCTGATTCAATTGATGATAGGACTCTTTTAATACAGCTAAAAATAAATAAATGATTACATAAATATATTTATATACACCATATACGACTTACAGTCTCGACGTAATTGATTGGTATCTATCAGATACGCAACACGATCTATCAGATACGCAACACGATTTTAAGAACGTGCGTGTCTCTGAGATGCTTTATTGGCGTTTCATTGAATTATTTAAAATAAACTGTGTGTGGTTTAAAAAGAATTCTACCAAATATCGGATATGAAATCATCGTGTGCTTGTGTTTTCAATATTAAGACTATGCGACTGGGTGATGACGATGGAATATGTGTGATATTACAAGTGCATATGATATAAACGACATAGTTGACGTTGGTAAAAATGTATTAAATACTAAAGTACCTGGTGTGTGCATTTATTTTTTTTTGCAATGATGATGAATATTTTGTATTATAAGTGCATATGACATCAATGATACATCACCGTTTGCGGTTTTAATTCCATGGTGATTTTAGTATACTTGTAGGTAGGTACCTGGATAAACTGCGTATGCTTTAAGGTATTGGCAATTTATAACCAGATTTGTAATCATCGTTTTCTGAAATATTGATCACGTGTCTTGTTAATAATGGTGATATGAGTGTGATATAATGGGTGCATATATATAAATGATCACTATTCAATTCATGATGCAACTATTTTTGTAGGACGATTAAAGGATATGATGTTCATGGTTTGTTAATATACGCTTGCGTGATTTAAGAGTTTTTTCTTATTAGTTAGATGTACATGTAAGTACACACAACATTTACGTTATATTTTGACGACCAACAGTGGCAATACAATTTATTTTCTGCACTAGTCATTTTCAATAAGAATTCATTCTGTTTGTACCTACACAGTTCAAACTCTTGCATGGCGTTATAGCTAATACACATTTTATACTGTCATATATGAGATTAAATATCCCATAGAACGTTTGTAGTTTGTTGGCTATTATATCAAACATGCTTCAAAACAAATATTATGTTCAGAATGGCAGAATATATGAAAGACTGTTTGTCTAAATTGTATAGTAGTCCCTTACCGGTTTCTACTGAGGAAAGTTTAGTCTGAGCAGCGATAGCAATAACAAAAAACGTCAATAATCACATTGCAAACGTTTAGTCTGTTTAATTTATTTCTGAAAATGTTGAGGAATAGGTCGATTGTTCTCTTATGGTGGTTGAGGGTATCAAGGTGGTTACATGTTCGATTGTTACATGTATAACAACGACAATATGGTAAGAAGTGTCAATATCTGGATTTACAGTATTTAAGGTAGATTGATCAAATCTGACATGGAAATAGAACGGAATGATGAGGGCTTCGTATACTTGCGTTTTCAATATTAAAGAGCACATGCCTGGGCGCTCATGATGTATTTTATATAATGGTGAATGTTCCGTTGTGTGTTGTATTATTGATGATCTATGTGAACGTGTGGGCAGGTACATTGATAAATGGTTTCTGTTTTAAAGGACTTTGTATTATACTCTCATATTCGTAATCATCATTTTATATGTTTGGTTTTCTGAAGAAAAGAACATACCAAGTCTCCTGGTACTGCTGATGTAGAGTGTGATATGATAAATGATCATGTTTTTTCTCGGTTCATTAATAGGCGAATAATAGGATACAATGTTTGTGGCTTGAAAAACTTTGCATTCTATTGGATATGAAATCGCTCTATGCGTGTGCGTTTAGAATAATAGGCAATTTATCTTAATTGAGTTAAGTGAAATAAACTGTGTGTGGTTTGAAGAAGAAAATTAAACAAAATATCAATTGCACATGCCTACAATTTCAAAATGATAGACTGTTTGTCAAGTTAATGACGATAAAATAAGTATGTATTATGAGATAAATGATAGAATGCACCACTGCTGGCACATTTATTGATGATTTTATGTCGGCATGATAGAAATGTACGTGTGCATTATTTATGTTTTGGAATAAATTTGTTATGAATTGCAATGAAATCAACATGTCAAGCATATACTTAGAAATGTTCATATATCAAAATATTCGTTATATTTTCATGGCTGGAAATATTTTAATTTAAAAAATGATACAATAAGCAAATCTAAAAACATATTCTTCTAATATGAGAACGAATATACATTCCTTGTTTCGAGATAAATTCAAGCTTCAGAAAAACTGCATTTATATATTTTAAATTTCTAGCTATACATTAATATGTTTGATAGTAAGAAATACAAAATGTACTCCGTATTATATATTAGTACTATTGGACGAATAATAACAGGACGCATTTAACAATATAAGCTGTTCTCTTGTTTTTTAATCAAAAATCTTAGATGAACTATAATCTATTACCAAAAACAACACATTTGACTTACAGAATAGTTCAACCGTATCACACAGTCCGTAGTGCCGTCTTCACATGTTCAAGTTCCGAATTCTTATCTTTTTCGTTGGTCACAAGCGTTACTGCACGATGGAATAAGGTCCTATCCACTGATCGTTTGTGGTCTAGGTGGTGACTGGAATTGAAATTTAAATATTGTTCAGTGTGAGTACCCTTTCGGTATACAGTGACCCTTGTTGAACCGTCGTCATCGATGTGAATGCAGGTGTCCAGAAAGGGAGTTTACTATTCTCCTCACTCTTTGAAGCGACCATGATGTGTTCATCAATGCTGTTTATGTGCTTTGAGAATTCCTAGTCATGGTTCATGGAGTTTTGTCATTCTTATCCACATCCCTTAACCAAAGTGAGTTACCTCGAATGTATAATGCTCTCCTTGTATCACGTGATATTCCTATGTCACGTGATACTATGCGTGAATGGCCCAGCACAAAGCTGATGAAGACTGTGTTATACGGTCGAAATATTCTGTAAGACAAATGTTTTGTTCTGAGTAATGGATTATAATACATCTTGGAAGTATACAAATTACATTTCAGCTAACTCTGGAAGCATGCTTAATCAAACGATAAATTGAATTACGCTAATATAAACGAAGCAATAGTACTCACTTATAAAAAAAAAGAAAAAAAAAAAAGTAAACAAGTCGTTAATCACAAGTCACAGTATTAAAAGTAAAAGTTTACAAATAATAAAGCATTGGCAATAAACAAATCAATGACAATTGTCCATACTGAGTGTTATTTGTCTGCTATCGCGGCTGTCAGAAAGATTTAAACTGTACAAATATCAATTATATTGCATTCGATGTATCGGAGTCCACATGCACAATTGTATTGATCCAAAATTATTTCTACATTATTCAAAACATGCTGAATGAGGAACAGTGTGGTTGTAGTGATTCTTATTTAGTTGAACAATGTCTTCACTATCCCTGACAATATATAACGGCATTTCGAATTACATGAACATGTATGTAGAAAGGCTTTACACTTACCATTACGATATCGATGTGGTTTTACGTCAACATTTTAAAACAAGTAATAAAAATGCATAAAAAGATGCATATATTTTCAACATAACACAATCATATTGAGCAAACATGCAGTATATTCATTTGGGAATGACTGATAATACATAATTATTAGATAATAAACGGGAGAAAAGCAAGCCTGGGCTCAATCGTACACCAGGTTTGAGCTCCAGACAAGCACATTTGTTACTTACCGTTCAAATGCGGTTACAACAGTCATTCCTCTTATCGATATGTATCCTATTTATTAACATGATAGTTTGTGTATTGTCAATATCGATATGTATCCTACGTATTGTAATGATAGTTTGTGTATTTCCAATGTCGATAAGTATCCTACGTATTGTAATGATAGTTTGTGTATTTCCCTGTCTATATGTATCTTACTTATTAACATAATAGTTTGTGTATTTCCCCTGTCGATATGTATCCTACTTATTGTAATGATAGTTTGTGTATTTTCCCTGTCGATATGTATCCTACTTATTAACATGATAGTTTGTGTATTTCTCCTGTCGATATGTTCCCTACTTATTATACTGATAGTTTGTGTATTTCCCCTGTAGATATATATCCTACTTATTGTAATGATAGTTTGTGTATTTCTCCTGTCGATATGTAGTCTACTTATTATACTGATAGTTTGTGTATTTCTCCTGCCGATTTGTATCCTACTTATTATAATAATAGTTTGTGCATTTCTCCTGTATATATGTGTCCTACTTATTATAATGAAAATTTGTGTATTTCGCTTGTCTATATGTATCTTACTTATTAACATGATAGTTTGTGTATTTATTCTGTCGATATGTATCCTACTTATTATAATGATAGTTTGTGTATTTCTCCTGCATATATGTTTCCTACTTATTATAATGATAGTTTGTTTATTTCTCTTGTATATATGTATCCTACTTATTAACATGATAGTTTGTTTATTTCTTCTGTATATATATATATATATATATATATATATATATATATATCCTACTTTTTAACATGATTGTTTGTGTATTTCTCCTGTATATATATGTATCCTATTAATTAACATGATATTTATGTATTTCTCAAGTCGATATGTATCCTACTTATTATAATGATAGTTTGTGTATTTCTCCTGTCGATATGTATCCTACTTATTATAATGATAGTTTGTGTATTTCTCCTGTATATATGTATTCTACTTATTATAATAATAGTTTGTGAATTTCTCCTGTCTATATGTATCTTATTTATTATAATGATACTTTGTGTATTTCTCTTGTCTATATATATATTCTACTTATCATAATGATAGTTTGTGTATTTCTCCTGCATATATGTATCTTAATTATTATAATGATAGTTTGTGTATTTCTCCTGTCTAACGTATTCTACTTATCATAATGATAGTTTGTGTATTTCTCCTGTATATATGTGTCCCAATTATTATAATGATAGTTTGTGTATTTCTCTTGTACATATGTATCCTTATTATTGTAATGATAGTTTGTGTATTTCTCCTGTATATATTTATCCTACTAATTATAATGCTAGTTTGTGTATTTTTCCTGTTTATATGTATCTTACTTATATTACTGCTAGTTTTTGTATTTCTCCTGTATATATGTATCCTTCTAACTATAATGAGTTTCTGTATTTCTAATGTATATATGTATCCTACCTATTATAACGATAGTTTGTGTATTTCTGATGTGTATATGTATTTTACTTATTATAATGATAGTTTGTGTATTTCTCCTCTCTATATGTATCTTACTTATGATTATGCTAGTTTTTGTATTTCTCCTGTGTATATGTATCTTACTTATTTTAATGATAGTTTGTGTATTTCTTCTGTCTATATGTATATTACTGATTATAATGATAGTTTGTGTATTTCTCCTGTCTATATGTATCTTACTGATTATAATGATAGTTTGTGTATTTCTCCTGTTTATATGTATCTTACTGTTTATAATGCAAGTTTGTGTATTTCTCCTGTCTATATGTATCTTACTGTTTATAATGATAGTTTGTGTATTTCTCCTGTCTATATGTATCTTACTGAATATAATGATAGTTTGTGTATTTCTTCTGTCTATATGTATCTTACTGAATATTATGATAGTTTGTGTATTTCTCATGTCAATATGTATCTTACAGATTATAATGATAGTTTTTTTCTTTCTTGTCTTTATATATCTTACTGAATATAATGATAGTTCGTGTATTTCTCCTGTCTATATGTATCTTACTGAATATAATGATAGTTCGTGTATTTCTCCTGTCTATATGTATCTTACTGATTATAATGATAGTTTGTGTATTTCTCCTGTCTATATGTATCATTTAGATTATAATAATAGTTTGTGTATTTCTCCTGTTTATATGTATCTTACTGTTTATAATGCAAGTTTGTGTATTTCTCCTGTCAATATGTATCTTACTGTTTATAATGATAGTTTGTGTATTTCTCCTGTCTATATTTATCTTACTGATTATAATGATAGTTTGAGTATTTCTTCTGTCTATATGTATCTTACTGTTTATAATGATAGTTTGTGTATTTCTCCTGTCAATATCTATCTTACTGTTTATAATGATAGTTTGTGTATTTCTCCTGTCTATATATATCTTACTGATTATAATGATAGTTTGTGCATTTCTTTTGTCTATATGTATATTACTGATTATAATGATAGTTTGTGTATTTCTCCTGTTTATTTGTATCTTACTGATTATAATGATAGTTTGTGTATTTCTCCTGTTAATATGTATCTTACTGTTTATAATGCAAGTTTGTGTATTTCTCCTGTCTATATGTATCTTACTGTTTATAATGATAGTTTGTGTATTTCTCCTGTCTATATGTATCTTACTGAATATAATGATAGTTTGTGTATTTCTCCTGTCTATATGTATCTTACTGAATAGTATGATAGTTTGTGTATTTCTCATGTCAATATGTATCTTACAGATTTTAATGATAGTTTGTGTTTTTTTCCTGTCTATATATATCTTACTGAATATAATGATAGTTCGTGTATTTCTCCTGTCTATATGTATCTTACTGATTATAATGATAGTTTGTGTATTTCTTCTGTCTATATATATCTTACTGAACATAATGATAGTCCGTGTATTTCTCCTGTCTATATGTATCTTATTGATTATAATGATAGTTTGTGTATTTCTCCTGTCTATATGTATCATTTAGATTATAATTATAGTTTGTGTATTTCTCCTGTTTATATGTATCTTACTGTTTATAATGCAAGTTTGTGTATTTCTCCTGTCAATATGTAGCTGACTGTTTATAATGATAGTTTGTGTATTTCTCCTGTCTATATGTATCTTACTGATTATAATGATAGTTTGTGTATTTCTCCTGTTTATATGTATCTTACTGTTTACAATGCAAGTTTGTGTATTTCTCCTGTCTATATGTATCTTACTGTTTATAATGATAGTTTGTGTTTTCTCCTGTCTATTTGTATCTTACTGAATATTATGATAGTTTGTGTATTTCTCCTGTATATATGTATCTTACTGAATATAATGATAGTTTGTGTATTTCTCCTGTCTATATGTATCTTACTGAATGTAATGATAGTTTGTGTATTTCTCCTGTTTATATGTATCTTACTGATTATAATGATAGTTTGTGTATTTCTCCTGTTTATATGTATCTTACTGTTTATAATGCAAGTTTGTGTATTTCTCCTGTCTATATGTATCTTACTGTTTATAATGATAGTTTGTGTATTTCTCCTGTCTATATGTATCTTACTGAATATTATGATAGTTCGTGTATTTCTCATGTCAATATGTATCTTACAGATTATAATGATAGTTTGTGTTTTTTCCTGTCTATATATATCTTACTGAATATAATGATAGTTCGTGTATTTCTCCTATCTATATGTATCTTACTGATTATAATGATAGTTTGTGTATTTCTCCTGTCTATATGTATCATTTAGATTATAATTATAGTTTGTGTATTTCTCATGTTTATATGTATCTTACTGTTTATAATGCAAGTTTGTGTATTTCTCCTCTCTATATGTATCTTAGTGTTTATAATGATAGTTTGTGTATTTCTCCTGTCTATATGTATCTTACTGATTATAATGATAGTTTGTGTATTTCTCCTGTTTATATTTATCTTACTGTTTATAATGCAAGTTTGTGTATTTCTCCTGTCTATATGTATCTTACTGTTTATAATGATAGTTTGTGTTTTCTCCTGTCTATATGTATCTTACTGAATATAATGATAGTTTGTGTATTTCTCTTGTATAAAAGTATCTTACTGAATATAATGATAGTTTGTGTATTTCTCCTGTCTATATGTATCTTACTGAATATAATGATAGTTTGTGTATTTCTCCTGTTTATATGTATCTTACTGATTATAATGATAGTTTGTGTATTTCTCCTGTTTATATGTATCTTACTGTTTATAATGCAAGTTTGTGTGTTTCTCCTGTCTATATGTATCTTACTGTTTATAATGATAGTTTGTGTGTATTTCTCCTGTCTATATGTATCTTACTGAATATAATGATAGTTTGTGTATTTCTCCTGTCTATATGTATCTTACTGAATATTATGATAGTTTGTGTATTTCTCATGTCAATATGTATCTTACAGATTATAATGATAGTTTGTGTATTTCTCCTGTCTATATGTATCTTACTGATTATAATGATAGTTTGTGTATTTCTCCTGTCTATATGTATCATTTAGATTATAATGATAGTTTGTGTATTTCTCCTGTTTATATGTATCTTACTGTTTATAATCAAGTTTGTGTATTTCTCCTGTCAATATGTATCTTACTGTTTATAATGATAGTTTGTGTATTTCTCCTGTCAATATTTATCTTACTGTTTATAATTATAGCTTGTGTATTTCTCCTGTCTTTATGTATCTTACTGAATATAATGATAGTTTGTGTATTTCTCCTGTCTATATGTATCATTTAGATTATAATGATAGTTTGTGTATTTCTCCTGTTTATATGTATCTTACTGTTTATAATGCAAGTTTGTGTATTTCTCCTGTTATTATATATCTTACTGAATATAATGATAGTTTGTGTATTTCTCCTGTCTATATGTATCTTACTGATTATAATGATAGTTTGTGTATTTCTTCTGTGTATATATATATCTTACTGATTATAATGATAGTTCGTGTATTTCTCCTGTCTATATGTATCTTACTGATTATAATGATAGTTTGTGTATTTCTCCTGTCTATATGTATCATTTAGATTATAATGATAGTTTGTGTATTTCTCCTGTTTATATGTATCTTACTGTTTATAATGCAAGTTTGTGTATTTCTCCTATCAATATGTATCTTACTGTTTATAATGATAGTTTGTGTATTTCTCCTGTCTATATGTATCTTACTGATTATAATGATAGTTTGTGTATTTCTCCTGTTTATATGTATCTTACTGTTTATAATGCAAGTTTGTGTATTTCTCCTGTCTATATGTATCTTACTGTTTATAATGATAGTTTGTGTATTTTTCCTGTCTATATGTATCTTACTGAATATAATGATAGTTTGTGTATTTCTCCTGTCTATATGTATCTTACTGAATATAATGATAGTTTGTGTATTTCTCCTGTCTATATGTATATTACTGAATATAATGATAGTTTGTGTATTTCTCCTGTTTATATGTATCTTACTGATTATAATAATAGTTTGTGTATTTCTCCTGTCTATATATATCATACAGATTATAATGATAGTTTGTGTATTTCTCCTGTCTATATGTATCTTACTGAATATAATGATAGTTTGTGTATTTCTCCTGTCTATATATATCTTACTGATTATAATGATAGTTTGCGTATATATCCTGTCTATATATATCCTACTTATTATAATAAGAGCATGTGCAGATAAGGTTCATGGTTCATCCTTTTAAACTGTCTATTTTGATTGAAATGTCAGCATTACTATAATAAAGCTTGCAATAAATGTGAATGGTGTGTTTAACTCTTAGATGCGATGCAGCTGCTTTTTCACAGTGGTTTAATACCTTTGTAGGGTTTGGCATGTTGCTATTAAACTTTCAAGTATTTTTAAATCACTTCAGTCCTGTTTATTTATACACGCTACGTGGATCGGTAAGCTGTAATAACATCATTGTATTCCGAGACTAGAAATAGTTTATATTATCAAGAATGATATGACTGACGTCCCAAAGTATTAGCTTGGATTTGTAAAGAATGCAGCCATACTTGTTAACAGGATGTTCCTAAAATAACTAGTAAATATTATGTACAACAAACTCGATAATTTAAAATGGAAAGTTTGCATGATAAATGTTCAAATCATGGACTATGTTTCAAAACCTATGAGATACATATCTTTAGATACTGTTTGTTTTAAAGTCCGTGTAGCTGTATTCATTATTGTGGGGATCCTGGTACCAGATGTTAAAGGCCATCGCTGTCCTCTGTTGTGTGGAGGCCATGTATCTCGTCCCGTATAAGTTAAACCTAGGGTTGTTATTATAGCTGGTCAGTTTGGATCATGTTGTGTGGAGGCCATGTATCTCGTCCCGTATAAGTTTGACCCAGGGTTGTTATTATAGCTGGTCATTTTGGATCATGTTGTGTGGAGGCCATCTATCTCGTCCCGTATACGTTAGACACAGGGTTGTTATTATAGCTGGTCAGTTTGGATCATGTTGTGTGGAGGCCATGTATCTCGTCCCGTATACGTTAGACCAAGGGTTGTTATCATAACTGGTCAGTTTGGATCATGTTGTGTAGAGGCCATGTATCTCGTCCAGTATACGTTAGACCCAGGGTTGTTATGATAGCTGGTCAGTTTGTATCATGTTGTTTGGAGGCCATCAATCTAGTCCCGTATACGTTAGACACAGGGTTGTTATTATAGCTGGTCAGTTTGGATCATGTTGTGTGGAGGCCATCAGTCTCGTCCCGTATACTTAAGACATAGGGTTGTTATTATAGCTGAGGGTATTATACCCAGGGTTTTTATTACAGCTGGTCAGTTTGGATCATGTTTTGTGGAGGCCGAGTATCTCATCCCGTTTACGTTATACCCGGTGTTGTTATTATAGCTGTTAGTTTGGATCATGCTGTGTGGAGGCCATCAATTTCATCCCGTGTACGTTAGACCCAGAGTTGTTATTATAGCTGGTCAGTTTGAATCATGTTGTGTTGAGGCCTAGTATCTCATCCCGTTTACGTTATACCCAGGGTTGTTATTATAGCTGTTAGTTTGGATCATGCTGTGTGGAGGCCATCAATCTCGTCCCGTGTACGTTAGACCCAGAGTTGTTATTATAGCTGGTCAGTTTGAATCATGTTGTGTTGAGGCCTAGTATCTCATCCCGTTTACATTATACCCGGGGTTGTTATTATAGCTGTTAGTTTGGATCATGCTGTGTGGAGGCCATCAATCTCGTCCCGTGTACGTTAGACCCAGAGTTGTTATTATAGCTGGTAGTTTGGATCATGTTGTGTGGAGGCAATTAATCTCGTCACGTATACGTTAGACCCAGAGCTGTTATTATAGCTGGTCAATTTGGATCAATTTGGCCATGTATCTCGTCCTGTATACGTTAGACCCAGAGTTGTTTTATAGATTGTCAGTTTGGATCATGTTGTGTGGAGGCCATGTATCTCTTCCTGTAAACGTTAGATCCAGGGTTGTTTTTATAGCTGGTCAGTTTGGATCATGTTGTTTGGAGGCCATCAATCTCGTCCCGTATAAGTTAGACCCAGGGTTGTCCCGTATACGTTATACCCATAGTTGTTATTATAGCTGGTCAGTTTGGATCATGTTGTGTGGAGGCCATGTATCTCGTCCCGTATACGTTAGACACAGGGTTGTTATTATAGCTGGTCAGTTTGGATCATGTTGTGCGGAGGCCATCAATCTCGTCCCGTGTACGTTATACCCAGATTTGTTATTATAGCAAGTCAATTTGGATCATGTTGTGTGGAGGCCATCAGTCTCGTCCCGTATACGTTAGACCTAGAGTTGTTTTATAGCTGGTCAGTTTGGATCATGCTGTGTGGAGGTCATGTATCTCGTTCCATATACGTTAGACCCAGGGTTGTTATTATAGCTGGTCAGTTTGGATCATGTTGTGTGGAGGCCATCAGTCTCGTCCCGTATACGTTAGACCCAGGGTTGTTATTATAGCTGGTCAGTTTGTATCATGTTGTGTGGAGGCCATTAATCTCGTCCTGTATACGTTAGACCTAGGGTTGTTATTTTAACTGGTGAATTTGGATCATGTTGTGTGGTGGCCATGTATCTCGTCCCGTATACGTTAGACCCAGGGTTGTTATCATAACTGGTCAGTTTGGATCATGTTGTGTAGAGGCCATGTATCTCGTCCAGTATACGTTATACCTAGGGTTGTTATTATAACTGGTCGGTTTTGATAATGTTATGTGGAGGCCATCAATCACGTTCTGTATACGTTAGACCCAGAGTTGTTATTTTAGCTGGTCAGTTTGTATCATGCTGTGTTGAGGCCATGTATCTCGTCCCGTATATGTTAGACCCTGAGTTGTTATAATAGCTGGTAAGTTTGGATCATGTTGTTTGGAGGCCATCAATTTCGTCCCGTATACGTTAGACCCAGGGTTGTTATTATAGCTGGTCGGTTTGGATCATTTTTGTGGAGCCATCAATCTCGTCCCATTTACGTCATACCCAGAGTTGTTATCATAGCAGGTCAGTTTAGATCATGTTTTTGGAGGCCATGTATCTAGTCCCGTATACGTTAGACCCAGAGTTGTTATTATAGATGGTCAGTTCGGATCATGTTGTGTGGAGGCCATGTATCTCGTCCAGTATACGTTATACCCAGGGTTGTTATTAAAGCTGGTCAGTTTGGATCATGTTTTGTGGAGGCCATCAATGTCGTCCCGTTTACGTCATACCAAGAGTTGTTCTTATAGCAGGTCAGTTTAGATCATTATTTTTGGAGGCCATGTATCTTGTCCCGGATACGTTAGGCCCAGAGTTGTTTTTATAGTTGGTCAGTTTGGATCATGTTGTGTGGCGGCCATTAATCTCGTCCCGTGTACATTACACCAAGGATTGTTATTATAGCTGGTCAGTTTGGATCATGTTGTGTGGAAGCCATCAATGTCGTCTCGTATACGTTAGACCCAGAGTTGTTATTATAACTGGTCAGTTGGATCATGTTGTGTGGAGGCTATCAATCTCGTCCCGTGTACGTTACACCAAGGCTTGTTATTATAACTGGTTAGTTTGTATCATATTTTGTGTAGGCCATAAATCTCGTGAAACAAAAAGCAAACGCCGTTCTCATTCCGGTTGTAGTGTTACTTCTTCCTTTCGAGCAAAAACCATTTATAATATGGAATTTTAAGTTCTAGTAATCAGATATGTTTTGCTTGAATGCATTGTTGTAAAGTTGCATCTTGCATATTGTGTTACAAACTATACTTGCTCTTACTACGTGCAGTAAATTCATGCTAATGATAAGAAATGAACTAATCTTATTTTTTTCTCAAAAAAAATCATTTTCAGCTATGTCAAACATGATGCAGGAAATCTTTTATGTCTTATGTAAGTTTTGGCGGAAATAATGTATCAGGTATCGATTAAGACCGTATGTCAAATATTTTGCTTGACGAAGTAATGACAAGTAAACATGCATTTATGCAATAATAGAAATCATTAAATCCAATGCATGCATTAAATTATGTAAAGTAAAGTAATGACCGAATCATTGACTCCATATTTGTTTTTTCAACGTCCCTTTTCGTTTAATGACCGACACATAACAGACAAAGTGTTATATTTTCATCACTATAACGTCTTTAGCAGTATTGATCTGGAAAAAAGACTTTATTAAGAGCACGCTTTTCTCGGTGGAGAACATATTCTGAGTTGTAGTGTCTAGTTAACGTTGATCTGTATCATACAGGAGGATAATATGCTCCACTTCAAACTTGTTGTTTTTAATCAAATGTCACTACATCAAACCTTTATGATAAAAAAAATCATGTCATGCAACCAGACTGGCTATGTACCAGACATGTTACAGTGTCCGGGTGTGCTGTTTCTGTAGCATTTCATATATTGGTAAGAAATACTTAAGAAAATAAAATTAATGTAACTGTTGTACATCAGTTCGTATATGCCAATCAAATGAAGAAAGTACAAAAATAATTCATCATTGTTATAGAGTTTACTTGTCTAATTGGCAGGGACTGTTTGGTTTGATGGAATATTTGTAGCAAAAAAAAAAAATAGTTAAAGGATGCAAGCATTGAAATATTGTTGTATATTTATGTATCAATAAAAAAGAAAATTGTGTAAGCCACTTAATTCAGTGCATGCAATAAATGTACTATTTGGGTCTACAACGAGTTCACGATTGTATGACAAGTCTATACGTCAACACATTTGAATCATGAAACGTTGGAACTCCGTATATTCAATACATGCAATTATTAAGCGTAATGACACCTTATTAATTGTTTTTAAATTTGATGTCCTCTTTCGTTTAAACATCGACACTATAACGTCTCATACCGTATTGATCTGGTATAAGAAGCACTTTTCGCAAAGCACGCTCTGTTCCACCCAGCGAAGAACCTGAATGCAGGAATAAGTATGTCACACTTAGTCGCAACAAGTTAACTAAACAGGAGGTCAAAGGGCTCCTCTTTAATCGCGTTATTTGTGTTGACACTACATCAAACCTATAATTGTCACGTAATCAGTCTAGCGATATAATAACGAACCTATGTTCATTTGTATATGTTAGCTGTTTGTATCCATATCATATTGCAATAAGAAATGGGAAAACATTTTTTTATCGTTTTATAAAGTTTATTTATCTTATTGTCAGTATGATGTGGTGATCATAGCTGTGATTGGTCATCGATGTAGATTAGCTGCATAATTATGTGCCAGTTAACTATGTCAATGATATCACTCACTAAACCCAATAAATGCCATTAATTTAGTAGTGAATAAAGTCTCCTGCATCGTTATTTTGTTAAACATTGTCTGTTTACCGCGACACCGCATCTACTGCAGACTGGTTTATGGGTGTAGAAACTTGTAGAAATTATTGAATTTAATACTTACATTTAATTAAGCACCAACAAACATTGTTCTTGATGTCCTGTTTTTTTGTTTTTGTTCAACAGCACTGTATAAGGATTGGAATACTTCATTGAATTGAGAAAGTGTTACATTCTAATAATCATAATAACGTCTTTTATCGATCTGAGAAACGACAACAAGAGCAACAAGTGTTCATTTTCTGTAGTATGCGACAAACTTGTTGGAACAATTAAGTAAGTAAATAAACTTTCGCATCAGTTCTGATACAGCAGCTAATTGGAAATTGTTTCATCCTTGTTTTAAGGTTTATTTACCGTTTAGGCCGTGTGTTTTAGGAACAGCTGGAAGAAATGGAAAGTAGTCAAACGGTGAAGATCAACGCATGTAATTTATCAAGTAGAATGTTGATTCGGTAACTAAGGCTATGTTTGATATTTTCTGCCGTTCGAGTATATCTATCGTTCAATAGTTGACACCATATTAACGACATTGTCACAGATCCATCAGAATTACGTCTTTTATCATATTGATCTGAAAATAAACTTTGCCAAGAGCACGTTTCACTCGCCGATGGATGACCTAGATGTAGCAATAATGCCGTGATGTAGTATCCAGTTAATGTATACAATGCATCTTTTACAGATAGAATGTTAATGTGTTCAATTTCAAAAACTTGTCACTACGGGGGTTATGCAAAAACGTGCATTTTTAACGGTTCGGACTATTTTATTCGAATTTCCCTACAGGTAGCATGTTCATATACTATAAATTCTTGGAGGCATTCCATCTCGAGGTCAACTAATAAAAAACTAAAGGTCGCCCCTGTTACAGGGTAACATTAAACCCATGTCGGTCAGTCTAAATCCACCAGTAGTGTTTGCGTGTTATGTTTCTGTAGTATTTGACATGGCCTGGTTGGAGGTATCAGATACGAACTAAAATGATTCTACTTCAGCTTCTTATATGTCAATCAAATAAAGACAATGGGAAATATAAATCTATCTTTGTTGTAGAACATCCTTATCGTATTGGAAGCGATAACGTAAGTCTCGTTAAGCTGTGGTAGTTATGGGAAATATAAACCGCTTCATGAGTGATAGTGTTTTGCCATGGAATGTGTGATATAGTAAAATAAGGTTAATGGACAAGAAGTTTTCAATTTTGTTATTTAAACTGGTCGTTAGTTTGTTTGTTCTTTTTTGGTTTTACTTTTAACTTCTTTGATTGCCATCAATTGAACACTTGTTTTTCTGCACGAATAGCTTTTTTGGAAGTGTTCGCTGAATGGTGTGTAGTTATTACCACGTGATAAGTAACACTATTACAGTTTATTTTGATCTCTTAGTTTCCTCAGTTAATACATGTGTTTATCATGTTTTACTTTTAACAGCGTTGATTGTCATTAATAATCATCTGCCAGTCATCACACTTTTTGTGAAAGAAATCCATTAAATATTACAGTATATAACGTGTGTTAGTTTCATTAACGACTGGAATCAGGCTGATCCATGAGACAACACATATTAACAAAACAATGTGAAGTACTACACATTAACTTAATAGTAAGTTATAGTATCAGGTGTAGAAGGTGTATGTGGATGTACATTTGTACCACAATATTTAATATCTACATTTTTAATATAACAAAATGGCATATCAAGCACACGTAGAGCAGGTTAGATCGATAGACTTTGGACTGAAAAATCAATCATTTTGTATTTATGAAAGAAAACCTCACTTCCTGTTACATAACAACCAACACGTATATTTTATCAAGCTTGAATTTATATAATTTGACCTTCTTTTTTGTAAACATTTATCTCGTAATATTGATATAGATTGTAACTCTGTTGTGACTTTCTCGTGTTGCTATATAAACAATTGAAATACAAGCCACGCAGGCTAAGCATGGCGATTAAACATGCACATTGACGTATTTCATTGGCTTACAATTGTCTCTGATTTAAACGAACTTTTATATTTTGCTAAGCTCATTTCCGGTATAAATACCACGAGGTTACATTTCTTACTGTTCTCGTTATAATTATGGTATTACAGACACATTTGTCTGCACATTTGACCGTAATCGAAATGTACCAACGTATAATTACTACGGCTAAACAGGAGATGTTTTGTCATTGTGGTAAGCAGCAAAAATAACACTATTTCAAGACACGTACATACATGTAGGCGTATACATCAGTTATTTAACTACGTGTTCTATAAGATGGACAATATGTGACTGTTTATAAAATTATATCTAAACTAAATAATATTAAATCGCTGATGAAAATAACAAAATTATGTTAAAGTTTGGAATCCCGTTCCGAATATATAAATAATAGTAATTATAATAATAATTATGATAATGGTAATGATAATTGTAATGTGTTTTAAATGATAATAAATCATCATAATAACATTAATAATAATGACGATAATAATCATAATAGTAATAATAATAACAATAATAATCATTATAACAAAATAATAGCAATACTATTATAATGTTTGAATGGTCGCATGATTTAATTCAGAAATAAAACTATCTGCCATTTTGATAATTTATATTTTTGATATATAATTTTCTTTAAAAGCCATTTTAAATATCTGGTTCCCGATCTAAAAATAATTAAAGTACCATAAAGGAAACCTGGGGAACGATAGAAGACTAGCCATATAGCTTCATGTTTAACAGAGTAAGAAACACAAATGTTTAACACCTTGGCATTGACGCTGGGCTAGATAACAAATTGTTGTTGTGATGAGTAACTGTTTCTACAACTCTGCCGCATTAATACAATATATTAGGACGAGGATATCAGTGGTAACACATTACTGAAGTATCTCAACAATACCACAAACCATTAAATACGACATTGGGAGTTATTACTATGTTTTAATAGGTACCTTGTAAACACCTGTACCACACACCTGTACCACACACCTGTACCACATACCTGCACCACAAACCTGCACCACACACCTGTACCATACAATTGTACCACACACCTGTACCACATACCTGCACCACACACCAGCATTACACACCTGTACCACACACTAGTATCACACACATGTACCACACACCTATACCACACGAATGTACCACACATCGGTACCATGCACCAAACACCTGTACCATACACATGTACCACACACCTGTATGCCGTAACAATGCCCTTCATGATGACCTTGCTGTGTTTTCATTCATGATAGTTATCGATGTTTTAATTAGATTGTTCAGCTAGAAATGATATCATTTTAATTATTTCAACATACTATACCTAACATCAATTTCAATATCCACTAGCGCGGCGTATAGAGGACTTAAGATAACATGTAATGCTTCATACTGTACAGTACTTACTTTAATACAGAGATATAGGTTAACCAATAATAGACTATATAGTACAGGCCAGCGGGGCAAGGAGAATGAAGCGTGGTGCCTGTATCTTATAGCAGTATACATCGTTATAGATTCCCGTCAACAAATATTTGATAAACTCAGCTGAATGTGAAAAAAACATCTACTGTTTAGATTTGGTGATGTGCCGATACGCGGTAGTTATATAATAGCACTAAGGACAAAACAAGACACAGGTTATTATTAAATAGTACCTTGTTCCCGGCATGGTAAATAGCACCTGGTTCCTGGCATGGTAAATAGCACCTGGTTCCTGGCATGGTAAATAGCACCTGGTTCCTGGCATGATAATGGGATTTTAGGAGTCATGTAAGATCATCACCACATCACACGCGGCTCGCGTCTGTTTTTATGATTAACCAATGGAGACATGACGAGCTATCTACCTTTAGGAAATAAATGTTCGGAATAATGGAGAAAGAAGAATAATAAAAATTATATCGTCATATTCGCATGTTGCGAACGTGGGGCAGTGTACTTGATTCTGGATCGGGTATTATACAAGTGTTTTCGAGATAAATTAAAAGGATTATTTTCAGTACATTTTGACGTTGCTGTTGCGGGAAGCCTGGATTGGATTTATTGACGTTTTGTGGATATTTCATCAATAAAAAAGTAAGTAACATACTTTAAAGTAACAATTGTATCATGTAATTTTGCTATAGGGTACTATACATAATTTCTACATCATTATGTCTATGTGTTGCCTATGATTAGTATTATTTTCTATTGCGTTTTATTGTATTGCATAAGATATATCGGACCTTATACGATTCCAAAGTTGCCTTTTATTTAAGATGCATTATACCAGAAATTAGTATTTATGTGTGTACATCTGTTTATCAATATTATTTTCAGTGAGAAATAACGCGTGATGTATTTGTTTATACG
This sequence comes from Panopea generosa, assembly GCA_029582155.1. Lineage (NCBI taxonomy): Eukaryota > Metazoa > Mollusca > Bivalvia > Adapedonta > Hiatellidae > Panopea > Panopea generosa. Next base: position 41,525,150 of record CM055908.1, read on the forward strand.
TTTATATTTGTGACGTCCTATGTATGTATTATTTATAAGTTAAACGAAGGAATGTTCTGTTCTATTATGTTCTGTAACCACACTTACCATTAAAATTGAATGTGTTTCCACCGTTTTAACAAGAATCGCTGTATCTATAACAACACGTGTAACACGTGTAATAAAACATTGTTAATTACAACGGTAATCTAGTTTTCACCTGTGTTTTATATAATTGCCCATCAAAATGTCGAATGGAAATGAACATTTCTTCACATTTGGCATGATTCCTTCACCAATAAAATTGAACGCCATATAAAACAGGTTATGAATAAAAAAAATAGCGTTAAACACACTACCATATATATATATCTCTCTCTTTCTCTCTTTCTTTCTAAACACACTAATATATATATCTCTCTCTCTCTTTCTCTCTCTCTCTCTTTCTCTCTCCCTCTCCCTCCCTCTCTCTCTCTCTCTCTCTCTCTCTCTCTCTCTCTCTCTCTCCCTCTCTCTCTATATATATATATATGTTTCTCTATTGAAGTATTGAGATATCGAGATCCATGCCAGTTCACGTCTTACCTTTACTATGTAGTAATACTGTATTCATTTTCAAAGAAACCTTATCAACTAAACACACGTGCTAAATTTATTTTTTTTAAAATAATTAAAACAAGATTAACAGAACTTCATGTATCTCACACGAAATTGAAGCATCTGTTTTAATGGAATACCAATTAACAAATTATAGCAGACTAATTTCGATTTCTTTCCGACGATTAGTAACTACAGACACCATAAACATACTTATTAACGATTGAGGACCATCAGACATCATATACACCAACATACAGATAAACGATTAAGGACCATCAGACACCATATATACCAACATACAGATATACCATTAAGGACCTTCAGACACCATATATACCAACATACAGATAAACGATTAAGGACCATCAGACACCATATACACCAACATACAGATATACCATTAAGGACCATCAGACACCATAAACCAACATACAGATAAACGATTAAGGACCATAAGACACCATATATACCAACATACAGATAAACGATTAAGGACCATCAGACATCATATACACCAACATACAGATAAACGATTAAGGACCATCAGACACCATAAACCAACATACAGATAAACGATTAAGGACCATAAGACACCATATATACCAACATACAGATAAACGATTAAGGACCATCAGACACCATATACACCAACATACAGATAAACGATTAAGGACCATCAGACATCATATACACCAACATACATTTATACGATTAAGGACCATCAGACACCATAATTATACACTAACATACAGATATGCGATTAAGGACCATCAGACACTATATACACCAACATACAGGTATACGATTAAAGACCATCAGACACCATATACACCAATAAACAGATATACGTATAAGGACAGTCAGACACCATCAACATACAGATATACGATTAAGGACCATCTGACACCATAAAAACCAACATACAGATATACGAATAAGGACCATCAGAGACCATCAACATACAGATATACGAATAATTTCCATCAGACACCATCAACATACAGATATAAGATTAAGGACCATCAAACACCATATACATCAACATACAGATATACGATTAAGGACCATTAGACACCATCAACATACAGATATACGATTAAGGACCATTAGACACCATCAACATACAGATATACGATTAAGGACCATCAAACACCATATACATCAACATACAGATATACGATTAAGGGCCATTAGACACCATCAACATACAGATATACGATTAAGGACCATTAGACACCATAGACACCAACATACAGATGTACGATTAAGGACCATCAAACACCATATACATCAACATACAGATATACGATTAAGGACCATTAGACACCATCAACATACAGATATACGACTAAGGACCATTAGACACCATCAACATACAGATATACGATTAAGGACCATCAGACATCATCAACATACAGATAGTCAATTAAGGACAATCAGTCACCATCAACATACAGATATACGATTAAGGACCATCAGTCACCATCAAAATACTGATATACGATTAAGAACCATCAGTCACCATCAACATACAGATATACGATTAAGGACCATCATACACCATATACACCAACATATAGATATACGATTAAGGACCACCAGACACCATATACACCAGCATACATATATACGATTAAGGACCATTAGTCACCATTAACATACAGATATACGATAAAGGACCATCAAACACCATAGAAACCAACATATAGATATACGATTAAGGACCATCAGACACCATCAACATACAAATATACGATTAAGGACCATCCGACACCATAGACACCAACATACATATATACGATTAAGGACCATCAGACACCATCAACATACAGATATACGATTAAGGACCATCAGACACCATAGACACCAACATACAGATGTACGATTAAGGACAATCAGACACCATCAACTTACAGATATACGATTAAGGACCATCAGTCACCATAGACAACAACATAGAGATATGCGATTAAGGACCATCAAACACCATAGACACCAACATACATATATACGATTAAGGACCTTCAAACACCATATAAATCAACATACAGATATACGATTAAGGACCATCAGACACCATCAACATACAGATATACGATTAAGAACCATCAGTTACCATCAACATACAGATATACGATTAAGGACCATCAGTCACCATAGACAACAACATAAAGATATGCGATTAAGGACCATCAAACACCATAGACACCAACATACAGATATACGATTAAGGACCTTCAAACACCATATACATCAACATACAGATATACGATTAAGGACCATCAAACACCATAGACACCAACATACAGATATACGATTAAGGACCATCAAACACCATAGACACCAACATACAGATATAAGATTAAGGACCATTAGACACCATCAACATACAGATATACGATTTAGGACCATCAAACACCATATACACCAACATACAGATATATGACTAAGGACCTTCAGACACCATATACACCAACATACAGATATACGACTAAGGACCTTCAGACACCATAGACACCAACATACAGATATACGACTAAGGACCTTCAGACACCATATACACCAACATACAGATATATGACTAAGGACCTTCAGACACCATATACACCAACATACAGATATACGATTAAGGACAATCAGACACCATCAACTTACAGATATAAGATTAAGGACCTTCAGACACCATATACAACAACACATAGATATACGATTAAGGATCATCAGACACCATATATACCAACATATAGATATACGATTAAGGTCCATCAGACACCATCAACATACAGATATACGATTCAGGACCATCTGACACCATATACATACAGATATACGATTAAGGACCATCAGCCACCACCAACATACTGATATACGACTAAGGACCTTCAGACACCATATACAACAACATATTGATATACGATTAAGGACCATCAGACACAATCAGCATACAGATATACGATTCAGGACCATCTGACACCATATACACAAGCATACAGATATACGACTAAGGACCTTCAGACACCATATACACCAACATACAGATATACGAATAAGGACCATCATACACCATCAACATACAGATATACGATTAACGACTTTCTGATACCATAAACACCGACATACAGATATACGATTAAGAACTATAAGACACCATCAACATACAGATATACGAATAAGGACCATCAGACATCATCAACATACAGATGTACGATTAAGGACCATCATACACCATATACACCAACATACAGATATACGATTAAGGACCATCAGACACCATCAACATACAGATGTACGATTAAGGACCATCATACACCAATATACACCAACATACAGATATACGATTAAGGACCATCATACACCATATACACCAACATATAGATATACGATTAAGGACCACCAGACACCATATACACCAGCATACATATATACGATTAAGGACCATTAGTCACCATTAACATACAGATATACGATAAAGGACCATCAAACACCATTGAAACCAACATATAGATATACGATTAAGGACCATCAGACACCATCAACATACAAATATACGATTAAGGACCATCCGACACCATAGACACCAACATACATATATACGATTAAGGACCATCAGACACCATCAACATACAGATATACGATTAAGGACCATCAGACACCATAGACACCAACATACAGATGTACGATTAAGGACAATCAGACACCATCAACTTACAGATATACGATTAAGGACCATCAAGCACCATATACACCAACATACAGATATACGATTAAGGACCGTCAGACACCATCAACATATTGATATACGATTAAGGACCATCAGACACCATAGACATCAACATACAGATATACGATTAAGGACCATCAGACACCATCAACATACAGATATACGAGTAAGGACAATCAGACACCATAGACACCAACATACAGATATACGAGTAAGGACCATCATACACCATCAACATACAGATATACGATTAAGGACCATCAGTCACCATCAACATACAGATATACGATTAAGGACCATTAGACACCATCAACATACAGATATACGATTAAGGACCATCAGTCACCATCAACATACAGATATACGATTCAGGACCATCAGTCACCATCAACATACAGATTTACGATTAAGAACCATCAGACGTCATCAACATACAAATATACAATTGAGGACCATCAGCTACCACAGAACTACTATTCTAGACAAATGTAATTCAATTTAAACACTTGTATATACTGAAAAATGAGCTCATTAATTTCAATTACAATCGCAGCTGTACAATAATATCGGTTACACGTATTCATTTCTAGAAAGTCTGATAGTTCAAACACTATTCTTGTTCTCCCAACGAGCTGTTTGCTTACTTTGCTGATCGATATACAGATACAATAGAAGTATAAGAAGCTATTACCTTTTTGTTTGAACCATACCGTTAAACGGGTATTTAACTTGAAATTTCCAATGTAAATATATTCCAGCCGCCATTACACGAAATATACATTGTCCAGAACCTTCGAGTAGAAAGTTACTACAATATGAATATTGATTGTTTAAAATATTAATAATAAACGCTTAAACTCGTTATTAAAATATCTCATTAATGGCAAGTGTATACTTTTATTTCGAAAATGCACTGGTGTGTCACTTCAACACTCGATACATGGAGACAGTTATAAATTAATAAATTGGACATTTTACCAGATTTGCCACATAAAAGATAATGTCAGTAACAACATAAAACGTACAATCCTTAACTCTCTTACTCAGAAAAGCCAGTTAGACTTGTATTATAATAACGTAAAGATGTACGTAAATGTATATATAATATGAACTAAGGTATTGCCTCTCGGGTCGAACTTCAATAACATACGTATAGAACTCGCAAGCTGGGCAAGGATATTTTGTGAGCCAAAAATGCTACAGTGCTACACAATAATTATCTATTCACACATATATACCTTTGATAACACTAGCTGTTGAATCAATCAATATTTATATACTTTATCGATGAAAAAAGGACAGCCTTTTTAACGCCCCTGGATTTTAGGAACGCGCAAAATGTAAACAGCACTCGGAATACTTTTCATTTTACCCGCAATTATTTTGACTGAAAATTTGCAAAGCACATTTACCTCATATTAAGCACTATGTCGTCTGGTTGCGCATTTAAATTGTCAACTAAAACTTAGAAACATTTTTTAAAAAATTCTTCTTCATAAATTATTGTAATGAAGAAGAATTTTTGACACATGAGTGTTTAGCTATATTTCATTTGGAATAATAATACCAGGTGACTTATATGTCAAAGGTCGTTGCTCGGGTGATATCGTCGTGTCCGACCTCTATAACACTATATTAGTAATATCTGTTTTTGTATCATTCCTACTTTTTATACCTCAGCGGAGAGGAGTGACACGTGTCTTAATCACATGACCACGGACTTAGACATGGAAACACGGAATATGCTTACATCATATATATTATATATTGAATTTTCCTTTTTCAACGCCTATTCTCAATTTATATTATACAAATATTGACTTTGACTGAGGTGAATATGTAATTCTATGGAACTGAGAAAAGTGCTATTGACCGAGGAAGGAGTCAGAGGTCAATATCACTTTTTTTAGGTCCAAATATATTATAAGACACATGATTCCTACTTTTCTCATCATATTTTGTAGTGCAATGTTGACAAACAGTAAAATGTAAGTTTCATTTCTTTCATTTGGGTCTTTCACGCGTTTAAATTTTTATTATTACTATAAATTAAAGAACAAAAATCAATGGTGGGGTTATACAAACAACGTCGTGAAAGTTACACGCTTGTAAGAAATGGCATGCCTTTATAAACCTCAACAGCGGTCAGGTCTTTTCATGTGATCCCGTTTGATCAATAAGAATTGCGCATTTGATATGGGCATATGTTATTAGTAAATATTTAAGCAGAAATTGTGAAGTTTTTAAACAGATTATGTAATGTCTGCTTCTAAGTTTTAACCTCCGGTGATCCTTTCTGTCATTATTTACGAATCACTGCATTGGCCATCAACACTCTTCATGCTGATTGATTGGATTATGAAATATTTATACAATTTATGCAATCCAACGTCGGTTTTATAAAGACTACATTACGACTTCCTTAGTTTAAACATAATTGTATGCACTGCTTATAACAAATGGGAAAAAGACATTACAGACACATGTAAGCAAGAGGGTTAGGTCACAGGTTCTGCCAACATTGGTTGTGACCAGTCCCTCGTGCAAATAAAGTGCAATAATAACAGAAGTCAAACTACTTATAAGTTAACTCGTTCCAAAAACAAACGAACTATGATTTCAATAAATAAGTCTAGGATTTGGATTAAATGTAAGAGATAGATAGTAAAATGTAAGAGATAGATAGTAAAATGTAAATTTTTGAGGCGTTGGAAGAGTAAAAAAATCAATATTCAAAAAACAAAAAAAAACAAAAAAGTAATTACAGCTAAACAGCTCTATCAAATTCCTTTTCCGTGGCTAGCAATCAATTCATAACTTAGCAGCATGACTAAATGAATAACTCAGTAAATTAATTAATGACTGTCTTGGAGATTACGCATATACATACAGGTTATATGAGTTGTCATAAGTTATATGAAACTAACAGCACAGTTTATGTCCACTCTCCATACACAAAATAACAAGTTTAATAATAAAATCATAAAACTAGTAACTTGATTCAAGGAGAAATGCAGAGTTTTATAAAATAACATTCAATATTAACATTTCATATAACATTTCATACAATATACAACATTTCATTCAACATTTCCTACAACATTTCATACAACATTTCATACAACATACAACATTTCATACAATATTCCAAACAATATTTCATACAACATTTCATACAACCTTCCATACAACATTCCATACAACATTTCTTACAACATTCCATACAACATTCCATACAACATTCCATAAAACCTTCCATACAACATTCGATACAACATTTCCTACAACGTTTCCTACAACGTTTCATACAACATTTCATACAACATACAACATTTCATACAACATTTCATACAACATTCCATACAACATTCCATACAACATTTCCTACAACATTCCATACAACATTCCATACAACATTTCCTACAACATTCCATACAACATTCCAAACAACATTCCATACAACATTTCATACAATTTTTCATACAACATTTAACATTTCATACAACATTGCATACAACATTGCATACAACAGTCCATACAACATTTCATACAACATTTCATACAACATTTCATACAACATTTAACATTTTATACAAAGTTTCCTACAATATTTCATACAACATTCCATACAACATTTCCTACAACATTCCATACAACATTCCATACAACATTTCCTACAACATTCCATACAACATTCCAAACAACATTCCATACAACATTTCATACAATTTTTCATACAACATTTAACATTTCATACAACATTGCATACAACATTGCATACAACAGTCCATACAACATTTCATACAACATTTCATACAACATTTCATACAACATTTAACATTTTATACAAAGTTTCCTACAATATTTCATACAACATTCAATACAACATTTCATACAACATTCCATACAACATTCCATTCAACATTTCATACAACATTTCATACACCATTCCATACAACATTGCATACAACATTCCATACAATATTTCATACAACATTTCCTACAACATTTCCTACAACGTTTCCATACAACATTTCATACAACATTTAACATTTCATACACCTTTCCATACAACATTTCCTACAACATTTCATACAACATTTCATACAACGTTACCTACAATATTTCATACAACATTCCATACAACATTTCATACAACATTCCATACACCATTTCCTACAACATTTCATACACCATTTCATACAACATTTCATACACCATTTCATACACCATTCCATACAAAATTCCATACAACATTCCATATAACATTTCCTACAAAAGTTCATACAACATTTCATACAACGTTTCCTACAACATTTCATACAACGTTTCCTACAACATTCCATACAACATTTCCTACAACATTCCATACAATATTCCATACAAAATTCCATACAACATTCCATACAACATTCCATACAACATTTCATACAACATTTCCTACAAAATTTCATACAACATTTCATACAACATTTCATACAGCATTTCATACAACATTTCATACAACATTTCATACAACATTCCATACAACATTTCATACAACACTCCATACAACATTCCATACAACGTTGCCTACAACATTCGATACAACATTCCATACAACATTTCATACAACGTTTCCTACAACATTTCATACAACGTTTCCTACAACATTTCATACAACGTTTCCTACAACATTTCATACAACATTCCATACAACATTCCATACAACATTCCATACAACGTTTCATACAACATTTCATACAACGTTTCCTACAACATTCCATACAACATTTCCTACAACATTCCATACAATATTCCATACAAAATTCCATTCAACATTATAAACAACATTCCATACAACATTTCATACAACATTCCATACAACATTTCATACAACATTTCATCCAACGTTTCCTACAACGTTTCCTACAACATTCCATACAACATTTCATACAACATTTCATACAACGTTTCCTACAACATTCCATACAACATTTCCTACAACATTCCATACAACATTTCCTACAACGTTTCCTACAACATTCCATACAACATTTCATACAACATTTCATACAACGTTTTCTACAACATTTCATACAACATTTCATACAACGTTTCATACAACATTTCATACAACGTTTCCTACAACATTTCATACAACATTTCATACAACGTTTCATACAACATTTCATACAACGTTTCCTACAACATTTCATACAACGTTTCATACAACGTTTCATACAACATTTCATACAACGTTTCCTACAACATTCCATACAACATTTCTTACAACATTCCATACAACATTCCATACAACATTATATACAACATTCCATACAACATTTCACACAACACTCCATACAATATTCCATACAAAATTCCATACAACATTATATACAACATTCCATACAACATTTCATACAACACTCCATACAATATTCCATACAACATTCCATACAACATTTCATACAACATTCCATACAACATTTCATACAACATTTCATACAACGTTTCCAACAACGTTCCATACAACATTCTATACAACATTTCATACACCATTCCATACAACATTCCATACAACATTTCATATAACACTCCATACAATATTCCATACAACATTCCATACAACATTTCATACAACACTCCATACAATATGCCATACAACATTCCATACAACATTTCATACAACATTTCATACAACGTTTCCTACAATGTTTCATACAACATTCTTTACAACATTTCATACAACATTCCATACAACATTTCATACAACACTCCATAAAATATTCCATACAATATTCCATACAACATTATATACAACATTCCATACAACATTTCATACAACATTTCATACAACGTTTCCTACAACGTTTCATACAACATTCCATACAACATTTCATACAACACTCCATACAATATTCCATACAACATTCCATACAACATTTCATACAACATTTCATACAACGTTTCCTACAATGTTTCATACAACATTCTATACACCATTTCATACAACATTTCATACAACATTCCATACAACATTTCATACAACACTCCATACAACATTCCATACAACATTTCATACAACACTCCATACAACATTCCATAGAACATTTCATACAACACTCCATACAACATTTCAAACAACACTCCATACAACACTCCATACAATATTCCATACAACATTTCATACAACACTCCATACAACATTTCATACAACACTCCATACCACATTTCATACAACACTCCATACAACACTCCATACAATATTCCATACAACATTTCATACAACACTCCATATAACATTTCATACAACACTCCATACAACACTCAATACAACATTCCATACAACATTTCCTACAACAATCCATACAACACTCCATACAACACTCCATACAACACTCCATACAACACTCCATACAATATTCCATACAACATTCCATACAACATTTCATACAACATTCCATACAACATTCCATACAACATTCCATACAACATTCCATACAACATTCCATACAAAACTCCATACAACATTCCATACAACATTCAGCTTGAATAATTTCTGAGTTATTGCAGGATCTAGGTCGTATTCATGATTTTACAAATTTTGTTGCCAACTGCAATTTTTTTCCAACCGAAAAAAATAATGAATAATGTACATGAAATTCTTTTTGGTCTCTATCCACATTTGTAGATTTGATTATTTTTGTGTTATAGGATCCAGGTTGTATCTGTAATTTTACCACAGTACTATAAGTTTTTGTCGGCTGAAAAAAATGATTAAAGGATCTGCATGCTATCCTTATTTCTCTCTGTCCATTGGCAAAGTTTCACAAAAAGTAGCTTGGATACATTTGTGTAATCACAGAAGCCGGGTTATATCTTAAATTTTACTTTTTTGTTGTCACAGCAACCTTAATTTTTGTCCGACTGAAAATGTGACCTGCATTATCTCCTTATTGCCACCTGTCCACATCTATCTATCTATCTATCACATCTGTCCACATATATCTATCTATCACATCTATCCACATCTATCTATCATATCTGTCCACATCTATCTATCTGTCACATCTGTCCACAACTCTCTATCTATCACATCTGTCCACATCTATCTATCTATCTATCTATCTATCTATCTATCTATCTATCTATCTATCTATCTATCTATCTATCTATCTATCTATCTATCTATCTATCTATCTATCTATCTATCTATCTATCTATCTATCTATCTAATCTATCTATCTATCTATCTATCTATCTATCTATCTATCTATCTATCTATCTATCTATCTATCTATCTATCTATCTATCTATCTATCTATCTATCTATCTATCTATCTATCTATCTATCTATCTATCTATCTATCTATCTATCTATCTATCTATCTATCTATCTATCTATCTATCTATCTAATCTGTCCACATCTATCTATCTATCTATCTATCTATCTATCTATCTATCTATCTATCTATCTATCTATCTATCTATCTATCTATCTATCTATCTATCTATCTATCTATCTATCTATCTATCTATCTATCTATCTATCTATCTATCTATCTATCTATCTATCTATCTATCTATCTATCTATCTATCTATCTATCTATCTATCTATCTATCTATCTATCTATCTATCTATCTATCTATCTATCTATCTATCTATCTATCTATCTATCTATCTATCTATCACATCTGTCCACATCTATCTATCTATCACATCTGTCCACATCTATCTATCTATCTATTTATCACATCTGTCCACATCTATCTATCTGTCACATCTGTCCACATCTGTCTATCTGTCACATCTGTCCACATCTATGGTATCACTAGTTAGACTTTACAATAAACAACATAACGATCAGCATTACCAGGGTGAGTACGATATACAGATGTTTTATGAATATAGCATACTACATCAATAGCACATTAAACTAGATTGTTTCTTAGATAGTTACAATAATATCCAACGTTTTAGTCCTAAACAACATAAAATGTAAAATCTGGTATTTTATCAGATCAATATATAGCGTTCAAATAAGTCAACAATAATACTTGTTCACGAAGACTCGATATGTGAAGTAGTTGCACGTCTCTGTTCTCGGTTGTTAGCCCATATATAGTCAGGGTAAGTGTACGAGCAATTGTTGCCAATTCGAAATAAGTTTTAGAATAAAATTTCCAGTTTCAAAGTAAAATGTCTTATTATGTTTAATATTTACATATGAATTATGCTTAATTAGTCAGCTTAATTTAATTCGTACTTTTAAGTCAATCCAAGCATTAAAACAGTCTGGTTATGATACAATTATAAACAAAAAATACTGTTTGTATCCAACATTCATGACTCCCATAACCAATGTTGTAAATGACCACAAAATAAAACGACGAAAAATATAAATGACCTAATTTCTTTCTCAAAAAAAAGTAATCGATTGAATTATTCCAGGGCATTTTGTGTAAGGAGATTATTAAAGACATATGAAGGTTCTGTGGCGTTATAATACGGCACCGACTGTCTGCCGAATAACCATGATAAATACCTGTAGTATTAAGGCAATAACTGGTAAACAAGACCATGAAACAAGCTTAAGCCCATCAACATATCGAGGTAATCTAAAAGTAACTGGATCTATATGTTGTATATGAAATAAAGCTTATATTTAAAGAGATTTTATTACATTATTAAAGCACAATGCAGTGCACCGTCTACTAACTATTACTTTGCTGGCACCAGTGACGTAATTGGTGAGGTGAGTTGGCTTCATGGCAGCATACGTACGATGGTAGATTACCAGATCCATCAATATACACCGGTTATTACTCACAAATAATTGAAATGTCAAGCGGCTCCACTTCTATTCGATCGGCCGTTAGTCTCTTGGAAAAATGACATGAAGAAGTAATGGTATGTAATATGTAAAATGTCGCTACCAGCAGATCTGACACGACATCTGAAAATGTGAACTGAAAACTATCTTTATATCGCCAATTACATGGACTACTCATTCTCGATTGAGGTTATTCAAATTTAAATATTGTATAGAGTTAGATCCACACATAAGACATACAGTAAATTCAAGTTTATGTCAATTTTGCAATGTGCGTGTAGAAACAATGCAGCATATTTGGACTGTATACTACATGTATATTTCTGGACAAAATCTACGTTAGAAGGACCACCAGGCGACCAATCCGTATCTCTGCAGAGCATAGACTACTTCCCACATATCACAAGTGGGAGATTAATGGCCATAAAACAAAGTTCGTTAAAATCATCACATTGGCGTGGATTCGAGCGCACGATCCATGTTAAACAGTCACGCAAGTTATTTATTTTTGTATGGGAATGCCGGGAAAACCGGAAATTCTCATATATTATAGCAAACATTTAAACAATCATGAAATGTGGAGCATTGTTGTCCGTAATAGTTGAGAATGAATTCTTTAAATGGATTTGATATCTCCAAAGAACCAGAAAGAATAAAATTGTCAATATTTGAATATTTTCTCTCAAGAACTGATGAGCCAGGATTCGACCAGTATAAACAGAAGTTTTCGGTTTATTCAAATATAACGGCTAACGTTCATTTAAAACACTTAAAGGGAAATTAATCTTTACAGGTGATTGTTACGGAAAAACTTATAATTCTCATCTTTTTTCTCATTTAAAAAATTTGAAAAAAAAGTGAAATTTGAAATAAGGTGAGCGTCTTAGGCCTCTTTCTTTTTAGTATGTTGCTGATTTGGTTTGTATACGGATATTGACCCTGCAATATTTGGTTTGTGTATACGGATATTGAACCTGCAATGTTTGGTTTGTATATGGATATTGAACCTGCAATATTTGGTTTGTATACGGATATTGAACCTGCAATATTTGGTGTGTATATGGATATTGAACCTGCAAAATTTGGTTTGTATGTGGATATTGAACGAGCAATATTTGGTTTGTATATGTATATTGAACGTGCAATATTTGGTTTGTATGTGGATATTGAACGTGCAATATTTGGTTTGTATGTGGATATTGAACGTGCAATATTTGGTTTGTATGTGGACATTAGACTTGAAATATTTGGTTTGTATGTGGACATTGAACCTGCAATATTTGGTTTGTATATGGATATTGAACCTGCAATTTACCTTCCTGCTGACACCGTATGTGATGTGTTCGAACGCCGTAAACCCAAAATTCATTTATTCAATAATACATTCATTCATTCGCTTTTATTAAATATGATATTTTGTGTACAAACATATACTGAAGTACATTATATAATCAAACACCATTTTCCTTCATATAGCGTATACAAAATGTTGTATTTGATTATGGTTATGTGTGTTTTTTTGTATACAGAATGTTGTATTTGATTATGGTTATGTGTGTTTTTAATAAAACTTAAACAATATATTGATATTTCATTGACAAAATGTATTATTTAAGAAAAATCGATTGTTTTATGATGAAGTAACATTTTATATAGTTTCACAGTCAGATTCAGCATTTTTCAGTTATGTGCATCACGATCGCAAATTTGACATTTCTTTTACGCAAAATTTTCAATGAGTTCAAGATGCTAATTGCATGGAATAGTTTCATTTTTAAAAACTTTCATCATTTGTTATCTAATCAGTACCACTTCTTATTTTCCAAATTCAAGTGGTTATCAAAATTTATGTTTCATAGTTTTCACTGAATTCACCTTTTCTGACAGTTTGGAAGAATTTAATAGGAGTTCGGAGAACACATTTCCGCTCTTAAACCGACCGTGCGTCTGTTTGTTTAAACATATTTTGTTCAATTATGTACAGCATATTCTGCAACATACATTATAGAAAAAGGAATGTAACGAAAGAAAATAATTCTTATATAGTTTCTCTGCGTCATAAATCTATACAAAAAGGTACATATATATTAATAAAAAAAACAGTGTTCGAACAGATAAGAATGATATCACTGCCATCACTGCTGGGCGGTAGGAAGTCACCCAATAGTAGACAAGTTTATTCCACCAATGTACCAACACTTGTGTTGTTCTGTTCCAGGTTCCCATAATAAACAGTGGCAAAATATGTCTACAGTCATTCATGCAAGTCGCAAGATGTGACAATTTGAATATGTTATTATGTACTTGCTTAAACGGTAGTTTTACGTGTATCTATGTTCTACGTTCTATGTTCCATGATTTATGTTCTGTGTTTTATGTTTTACATCATATATTATATGTTCTATGTTTTATGTTCTGCGTTCTGCGTTTTATGTTCTACGTTCTATGTTTTGTCACTTCCTGTTGGCGTCATACTACCTGTAATGCTAGCCGTAAAACTCAGAATGTAACACGCTTTATTATCCCAGCGTGTAAAACGTTTCCCGTCATCATTTCCCGTCACCATAAATACGAAACGCGATCCTCATTAACAAAGTCAATATGCCTGTTGACGTGTTGACAAAACGTTCCATTTTTGTATTTGTTCGAAGCGATTGAATATTCGAAGGTCAATACATTGAGATTTGAAACGTGTTAGTTAGGCGGTTTAATTGTTCAATAAAATACAACTTTAGTGAATGGTAATTTTACCACAATGTAACATTTCATCGCCACATTATTTTATAGGAAAAAACTGTTTCAAAATAATACCGATACGTTCATTAAAACGTTTTATTTGCATGTTAGATTCAACTATTGTTGGAACAATAAACTATAGAGCCGATCTATCCGTCATAACTACAGGCCAGGGCTGGGATTGTTGATACATATAAACTGTTACCATTCAAAATAATACTTAGTGTAAAATCTTCATTTGTAAAAGTGGATGCTGTTATCGCAGGTAGCAAACTAAATGAATGGACAGCCAATAGAAGATACACAGCTTGTTGTGGGGCACGAGTGCATCTTATGACAATCCCCATACAAATAAAACTGTATAAATCGGTTTTATGGTCACCATGTGACGTCAAATAATTGTTGTTTTTTTGTTAATTATGCTCTTAAAACTTGTAATGGGTAGTCAACCTCTTTTATTGCGGTATTCATTTTAATTTAATTATGAAACATGCGTTTGGTGTTTACATAAAACAGAAAACACGTTACTGACGATGCTATATAGTAAATTATACATTAGTTGAGTTACATAAAAGGTGAACTTTTCACAGGAAATAAGCAAAATCTTTAGCTTTAACTCACCAAATGGAAGTTTTATCAATGCAGTTATTTTTAAGCCTTTAATTTACATTATTTGTTTTATTTTTCAGTTTTAAACCCAATAGTAACATACGTAAAATGTAGTCTGATTAATATTACATGTCAAACTGATTTCAATAAATGCTAATCCAATTGACCATTATGTGGGAAAGTTTGCCATTATGCGGGAAATTTTGCCAGTTATTTGAGGAAGGGCGGTAATTGTGTTAAGATTCATTCTGATGACAACTTCCACCAAAAACAACAACACAAGATATGCCATATATTAAAAACCCACACAAGATATGTCATATATAAAGTAATCTCACAGATATGGCATGTATGTCACATATAAAAACCCTCACTATTTATGCTATATATCAACTGCTATGTGTGAAAATGGCGTTTAAGATCTTTTGCCATGGGTTCAAATTTCCCGGTCTTATACTGCTGTCGTGTTGGAAACAGACATATATATTTATAATTCAGTAAATAGCCCCGCACATCCATTTGCACTATCTGGCCGGGCATACCAAAGACTTGAACAATGGTACTAGAAGCTTCCTCGTTTTGCGCTCAGCATTTAGAGGATTGTTCTAGTTCTGGTCGGCCTTGTGTCAGTATAATGTGACTGGGTGGGCATCATACCAGGTGTCTGCGGCATGATACTCCATTGTGACAGCGCTCAGACTACTGTTTCAAGTAAACACCGTCAGGATATAAATGAAACATTTGTTGAAAGTGACGCAAAACACTATACAACAAAAAACACTAATTATACCAGGTATGAGCAGATATGCTCTCATCTTTGTATTTTCAGCATACACTTGATTGTGTTCCACAGTTCTATCACAACTATCGAATATATCTGTATGTATGCAACAGAATGGATTATATTTTTCAAATAGTGAATCAATTTCACTTTCAAATTGGATTTTATATAGTATGCATACTATGACGCCACTGCCCTTAGTCAAATGGAAATATTCTAATCGCATCAATGGCTTCGTTATGGATGAGCTCCGTGTTTTAGAAATCGGAATTACTAGAAATAGAAATAATTTATAGTCAGGGCTAGATTCTGTGTATATGTGGGTGAACTCAGTGTAGAATAATATATGTATATACGGCTTTGCGCCACAATATACGTCCATTAGGAGTCTTAGTATTTATATACCAGAACAGCATACACAAACACACAATAGATAGTAGTAAAGTTGAGTTATGAAATTAAGTACGAAACAGTCATACATAATGAATGACAATAGAGATCGTCACATTGGACGGATCAGTAGACAAAATCGCCGTGTTATTTTGTATTTTCAAAAGTTTTATTTTTGTTTTGACATCTGAAAAACTTGAATATATATTAAAACGGATCCGGCTATTTGTTTTTTCAGTAACTCGTCGACTGTCAGTACAGTGGTAGTAAGTTCGAATTCCCTCTAAGCTACATATCTGTTATGACTGGCCATTAACGTTGAATCTCCAACTTCTGTATATGTGAGAAATGAGTCAATGACTTATGTCTAGTAGTGTTAACCGCCCATGGTAAAACGGCCGTTAAATTATGAGATACTGCAGAAAAGGTTATAAAACCCATACGACTAACCATACCAACACAGTACATTGTTTTACTTACGAACACTGACAAAGAGTGATTACACAATCCCAATAAATCTAACTGAAAACATAATTGTCTTTTCCAAACACGTAATTCAATAAATGTTTCCGTAGCAGTCTAAATCAGTCCCTGAAAAACAGATATAATTAATTTAAAACCACCATATTGTTTAATCAGTTTTGCTTAATCAAATACATTCATTGGTTCGAGAAATACGATGTTGCAAGAACTAAATATAATCCCACCGTTGACAAGAACCATATAATTCAGTTATGTTTAATACAGCTGATGAGTAAGATATGAAAATATGTTCGACAGAAGACATGGCATCAAGATTACACGGTTAGTATCACAACGGTACACTTTTATTGAATTGGGTTTAACGCCATTTTCAACACATTTCAGATTATATGTCACATATCCAGTTTTACTGGAGGAGGAAGACCTGACTGAGTCAGACTGAGTAGAACAACCGTCCTTCCACAAGTAACTGGAAACTTTCTCACATAAAGCTTTTGGAGCGAGTGGGACTCGAACCTACAACATTAGTGGTGAGAGGTAAGTGATCTTTAGACGACGCCTTAGACCACTTAGCCACGGAGAGTCGCATACAACGGTACACGTATTATCTTTGTATAAAATAACTATACTTATAATTAAACAGTTAACGACAAAATCTCTGACAAGGAACGGTCGATATCACAAGGTCAAACCTGATGTTCTAAATATGGTGACCTAGTGTTACGGGTGCATACAGTCTCGATCTTTTCCAGGTAGTCACTTCACAAAACGTGACGTCGAAAGCTGGCCGACATTTCAATTCCCTTTATATCTATATATGTAAACATGCATATTCGTAAACAATTTCAACTAAAATATATTTGAACATGCCCTCAATCTACTTAAATAAGCTCTAGATGGTATAATTTACCATTCGTACAACCAAGCAAATACATTCTTTGTACTTGACTACATTGTAGTGACTGTGTCGATGTAATGACGTGTCCCTTGTTTTTCTTTAATGCATATACATTGCAAATAATGTTTATCGGGGAAATAGTTTCAAAGGTTTTGTCAATAAATGTTTTTGGACCATGGTATTAGTTCGTGTGGTTAATGGCTTAGTCTCCAAGTATTTTGTCGCTGAGATTACACGTGTTCTTGTAGAAGAACGTGAATTCTTCCCAGACCCAGTCTGAGGTCTTCCTCAACCAATATTTATAACCTACAATGTGCTGGAGTTACCCCGATCAAAAAACATTAAAAACAGTTTTTATTAAATTTCATTTATATTCATATACAAATATAAAATGTTTACACATAATTTTTATACAAAATAAAAACCACAGATACTTACCAAACGAGAACATTATACTATAAATAACCTTAGTGTTAAAACGATCATTGATAAAGACTGTTGCTATGTCCTCTCTTTACAATTATGTATTGCACTTATGAATGTTCCAGGGCATTGTGGCTGAGTGGTTAAATATCACTCACCTGTCATCGCAAAGGTGGTAGGTTCGATCCTAGTTCAGCCAATATTGTGTGATAAAGTTTGTTTGTGACAACGTGTGTGTGTGTGTGATAACGTTTGCCAGTTACTTGCGGAAGAAGGGTGTTGTACTCAGATTTCATTTTGAGGGCTTCCTCAACCAGTAGAACTGGATGCCATATGTAGAAAAGGGCGGTATACACCATACACCAATATATCTACAGTTATTCCTTATATCAATTCTGTTCATTCTGTATGTTGACTGTCCATTGAACTATTACACAGTATCAGTTATAAATGTGATGTATCAAACCAAACGTATTGCTACAGACGTCAGTGAAAATTGCTAATTACAATACAATGCTCTGCACAGAGTAGGTCACCATAGAGGTTTTGTTTTGAGATACAATTATACGTGAATATATATACACATACTATTACTTATCTGTGCTTCTGTTAGTTGTTTCCCGGTACGTGGAAAATATCAGTCTGTAAGTCAGTCGGTTACTGCAGCAGACATATATTTCACAAATGATACGTCAATGCAATACACACGACTACTATTAAGTGTTATTATTGATTCGTTTACAGCAAATGTTTTTATTTACTATTGTTCAGTGTCTAAGGTCTGCTTGTACGTTACATACGTTTCTGTCCTAAAATCTAACATGGTACATGTATCAATGTGTCTTAGAAAATTGTTCTGTACATTTGAGTTTTTCGTTTTTATTTGAATGTTTAAGTTCCATAGTTGAACCGTTTTGTTATTGACCTTTCCAATATGTTGACTCAAACTATAACCTTTTCTTTATGCAGATATTATTATTCTACATATTAGATACTTATATTATGTTGTGGTTGCTATGCCATTGGGATGACTGGATGATTCGTCTCCTGTTCTATATATTAGATAGTTATATAATGTTGTGGTTGCTATGCCATTGGGATGACTCGATGCTTCGTCTCTTGTTCTATATATTATATATTATATTATGTTGTGGTAGCTATGTCATTGGAGTGACTGGATGATTCGTCTCCTATTCTATATATTATATAGTTATATAATGTTGTGGTAGCTATGTCATTGGAGTGACTGGATGATTCGTCTCCTATTCTATATATTATATAGTTATATTATGTTGTGGTAGCTATGTCATTGGAATGACTGGATGATTCGTCTCCTGTTCTATATATTATATAGTTATATTATGTTGTGGTAGCTATGTCATTGGAATGACTGGATGATTCGTCTCCTGTTCTATATATTATATAGTTATATTATGTTGTGGTAGCTATGTCATTGGAGTGACTGGATGATTCGTCTCCTATTCTATATATTATATAGTTATATAATGTTGTGGTAGCTATGTCATTGGAATGACTGGATGATTCGTCTCCTGTTCTATATATTATATAGTTATATTATGTTGTGGTAGCTATGTAATTGGAATGACTGGATGATTCGTCTCCTGTTCTATATATTATATAGTTATATTATGTTGTGGTAGCTATGTCATTGGAATGACTGGATGATTCGTCTCCTGTTCTATATATTAGATAGTTATATTATGTTGTGGTAGCTATGTCATTGGAATGACTGGATGATTCGTCTCCTGTTCTATATATTAGATAGTTATATTATGTTGTGGTAGCTATGTCATTGGAATGACTGGATGATTCGTCTCCTGTTCTATATATTAGATAGTTATATTATGTTGTGGTAGCTATGTCATTGGAGTGACTGGATGCTTCGTCTCCTGTTCTATATATTATATAGTTATATTATGTTGTGCTAGCTATGTCATTGGAGTGACTGGATGATTCGTCTCCTATTCTATATATTATATAGTTATATAATGTTGTGGTAGCTATGTCATTGGAATGACTGGATGATTCGTCTCCTGTTCTATATATTATATAGTTATATTATGTTGTGGTAGCTATGTCATTGGAATGACTGGATGATTCGTCTCCTGTTCTATATATTAGATAGTTATATTATGTTGTGGTAGCTAAGCAATGGAATGACTGGATGATTCGTCTCCTGTTTTATTTATTAGATAGTTATATTATGTTGTGGTAGCTATGTCATTGGAATGACTCGATGCTTCGTCTCCTGTTCTATATATTAGATAGTTATATTATGTTGTGGTAGCTATGTCATTGGAATGACTGGATGATTCGTCTCCTGTTCTATATATTAGATAGGTATATAATGTTGTGGTAGCTATGTCATTGGAATGACTAGATGATTCAACTCTTGTTTTATATATTAGATAGGTATATCATGTTGTGGTAGCTATGTCATTGGAATGACTGGATGATTCGTCTCCTGTTCTATATATTAGATAGTTATATTATGTTGTGGTAGCTATGTCATTGGAATGACTGGATGATTCGTCTCCCGTTCTATATATTAGAAAGTTATATAATGTTGTGGTAGCTATGTCATTGGAATGACTGGATGATTCGTCTCCTGTTCTATATATTAGATAGGTATATAATGTTGTGGAAGCTATGTCATTGGAAAGACTGGATGCTTCGTCTCCTGTTCTATATATTAGATAGTTATATTATGTTGTGGTAGCTATGTCATTGGAGTGACTGGATGATTCGTCTCCTGTTCTATATATTAGATAGTTATATTATGTTGTGGTAGCTATGTCATTGGAATGAATCGATGCTTCGTCTCCTGTTCTATATATTAGATAGTTATATTATGTTGTGGTAGCTATGTCATTGGAATGACTGGATGATTCATCTTCTGTTCTATATATTAGATAGGTATATAATGTTGTGGTAGCTATGTCATTGGAATGGCTAGATGATTCAACTCTTGTTCTATATATTAGATATGTATATCATGTTGTGGTAGCTATGTCATTGGGATGACTGGATGATTCGTCTCCTGTTCTATATATTATATAGTTATATTATGTTGTGATAGCTATGCCATTGGAATTGTTCGTTGGTTCGTCTTCTGTTCTATATATTAGATAGGTATATTATGATGTTGTAGCTATGTAATTGGAATGGTTCGTTGGTTTGTCTTCTGTTCTGTATATTAGATAGTTATAATATGTTGTGGTAGCTATGTCATTGGAATGGCTAGATGCTTCGTCTCCTGTTCTATATATTAGATAGTTATATTATGTTGTGGTAGTTATGTCATTGGAATGGTTCGTTGGTTCGTCTTCTGTTCTATATATTAGATAGTTATAATATGTTGTAGTAGCTATGCCATTGAAATGGCTGGATGATTCGTCTCCTGTTCTATATATTAGATAGTTATATAATGTTGTGGTAGCTATGTCATTGGAATGGTTCGTTGGTTCGTCTTCTGTTCTATATATTAGATAGGTATATTATGTTGTGGTAGCTGTGCCATTGGAATGGTTCGTTGGTTCGTCTCCTGTTCTATATATTAGATAGTTATATTATGTTGTGGTAGCTGTGCCATTGGAATGGCTTGTTGGTTTGTCTCCTGTTCTATATATTAGATAGGTATATTATGTTGTGATAGCTGTGCCATTGGAATGGTTCGTTGGTTCGTCTCCTGTTCTATATATTAGATAGGTATATTATGTTGTGGTAGCTGTGCCATTGGAATGGCTTGTTGGTTTGTCTCCTGTTCTATATATTAGATAGGTATATTATGTTGTGATAGCTGTGCCATTGGAATGGTTCTTTGGTTCGTCTCCTGTTCTATATAAAAGATGGGTATATTATGTTGTGGTAGCTATGCCATTGGAATGGTTCGTTGGTTTGTCTCCTGTTCTATATATTAGATAGTTATATTATGCTGTGGAAGCTATGCCATTGGAATGGTTCGTTGGTTTGTCTCCTGTTTTATATATTAGATAGTTATATTATGCTGTGGAAGCTATGCCATTGGAATGAGTGGTCGTTTCGTCTCTTATTCTATATATTAGATTGGTATATTAATTATGTTGTGATAGCTATGCCACTGAAATGGCTGAATATTTTTTTTTGACACGGTAAAATAATTTTGTGAAGTGATTTCGCTAAATTTTCTTAATAAAGTTGGTTTCCTTGTGTACGTGCAGAGTTATTTTTGATATGTATTCTTTCTTTAAACTGTTATATTTTACATAACTTCTATAAACCTTTTGAACTGAAAATATGCATTACGCCTAACAAGACCCTTATTTCTAAATACAAAACATGCGTACTTTCAGCAAGTAAAAGAAGAACAAACGTTTTTCAAAAAAAATCTTTTTCCAGCGCTTGGCGTACCATCGTTTTGCTTATACAACTATCAACAGTCCATCAGCAGGCAGTCATAACATGTGGTTATAGTACAAACGTATTGTTGTTGTCTTGCTTGACTCACTGCTGAAAGGCAATTACAATACAGAATCAGTAGGCACTAAATTATGTTTCCCCAATTCGCAAACCTAGTTCATGTTCCCCTATGGTGGTTTTGGTACTGACTGTTCCAAGGTGGTGGTCGCTGTCGTTTGTACTGTATGCTTGTATTATCGCTATTTTGTAAAAACTATAGCTGACGTAACTTTCAAAGTACACAATCACAGCTACTGCGCTATCACAACACATTACATGTACAAACCATAGAAAATACTACATACAAGACCAGTAGTCATTTAATTAAAACGCCAAGTATTTAAATTCTCGCTGAGGACCTTTGAACCTGGTTAACATGTGCACCCAACCTCGGTCTTTCCTATCATTACATCATAAACTGAGATGTAACATGCATTATACCTATAGATTTGATCACAACTTTGTTTAGGTAAAAAGAATCCAACAATTGTTACCACTCCAACAAACGTATGTAGATTCTGTCCCAAAAACGTTATAGTTTATGTGACACTTACAACAAACATATGTAAGTTCTGTCCCAAATATGTTATAGTTACGTTTATGTGACACTTACAAGAAACATATGTAAGTTCTGTCCCAAATATGTTATAGTTCCGTTTATGTGACACTTAAAAGAAAACGATAAATTATAGCTAGAATCTTAATTCAATTTTGGGGTAAAATTGTCGTTTTTGAAACTAAGAAAGGTCGTGTTAACTGTCAAATAACATATATTATGCATTCCATAGGGACCAAATTACAAATTGTAACTGTATGTAAAGTAATACATTTTATTTTTTTCCATTTTTTTTGGCTCGCATTCCTTTAAAAAGCTAAAAGCTATTGCCAGGACTCTGGCGTCGTCATCGTTGTCGTCGTCATTATTTTTCTGTACTTTAGGCTCTAAAACTTTAAGTTACATTTTTATTTTTATCGGATAGGACTTTTTTCATCATGTTTTTATTTTTTGGATTGTATTGATTCATCATCATGATAAATTATTACATCACTGATCCTTATGGTCTTAAAATATGTTTAGGTCATTCTCCCTGACTGCTGCTGCCATAGTAATTAATATTGGGAAACAATTTCATATTGATAGATTAGTTTAACCTCATAAATGCATCTTGTACATGTATATGCCATTATCACATTTCAATAGAATACAACACAAGTTGTTGTCTGAGGCTAAAGTTTACAAAAACATAATATGTGTATTCCAGTTACAGTCATTAAATCACGAAACAATCATCAATTTCTTTTGTGTATATATACACACTAGCGAATTTTTTTACTATTATAAATATGTCAAAATACAACTTATATTACATACAACTGACATACACTTTTTATTTTGTTTTTAGTTACACAAATAATTTACTATTTTGGCGGTTGTTGTTGGTTACTATCTACTCCGATTTCACTTAGAAATGCATTAGACTAAGTGTGTTGCTAAAGGTGATAATTTGCATTGTCATAATTTGATATAAATTTGAAGTAAATAGTCTGGCCGGGTACTTTTATTTACGCTGTCTCCTCATATAGTGCGATGACAGAGGAAATTCAAGAATCAAGATCATTATTGGAATATTCTGTTGCCGATAGTTCTAAGACGTTGATCCTTCTTGTCACCTCCTCATTCTGCATGCTGTGTACTTTTTATGTTATATTTTTTCATATTATAAAACAGACACGAGAACGACTATTGTCACGCCCACTGGCCACGTTGCATTGTGTTTCCAAGTATACACAATGTAATGTTTACTTATCGACCGTAAGCTTGTCTAAGGAAAATGTGTCTGAAAAAAAAAATATCGATCGCTGACTGGATCATCGCTTTGTTGATTGACAGCCCGCGAAGTAAATTGCGTGAAAATCTCTAGTTCGTTTCGCTATTTACATAGAAGTCACTGCACTGTTAACCGCCCTATCGAGAAACAGTTATTAAACTGGTTCACGTTTATAAATCGATCTGGTATTCCTGTATACGTACAAATGATACACAACAAGATTATTTGACTCACAGAAATTTACACGTTCTAACATATTTTGTTTGTAATTGCAGTACTCCTTTTGTTTTTAAATGATTGTTATTTCAAGCTGTGTTAATTTTGTTCTATAAATTATTTATATTAACAAAATTGATATTTGATATATATTGAGTTAAATATAATTATGCCTTATACTGGCACTAAATATTTTGTTCGCTCTTACAAAAAAAATATTACATTTTGTTAAGGATAACTGTATTATTGACAACCTTCGTCTCGGCTAACCGTTATTATCTCAAGTTCTATTACCGTCTTACTAAAGATAATGTGATATTTATATAGTATTTAACCAAATTGTATTGTATGGCCACTACTTATAAATAATTTGCAAAGAAGCTTGCAAGTAATCACACTGAGTGTCCCATTTTTACAGACATTAAGCTATGCGGGTACACACTCTTTCTTTAAATAAAGTAGCCGTACTTATTTTTTTTAGACAATATTGAAGGATGAACACTTGGCTGTCTGACGGGGCTGTTTTGGCTTAATGCCGAAATGCGTGCGGAGTTTCATCAGTAAACATATAGTTTCCATGTCTTTAGATGATTATGAATGTTCTTATTTTCTGATATCGTACGAAACTTCCCGACTACAGCTATATACTTTATATAAATCAATACGCGCCGATGGTAGATAATAATGCCTGCCATGTCATGTCCAATAGGATACGACCATTAGGATTAAAAACTAAAACTTTGGAACGAGTTTATCGAACCCATGACCTCGGCAGTGAGAGGTCAATTAAACGCATATACACAATAAACGTATCATTTGACAATTCGGTAGAACTGTAGAAGGGTTGTGGCGTTTTTACCTAATATTTGATGAATGGTTCATAACATTATAGTTGGGGTATCCGACATATTTATAGTTACACATGCAAATATACAAAATACAATTTTATGAAGATATCAATAAAGAAAACATTTTAGTCAATATACTAACGTTCTAGATTTTTACAGAATATAATTATATATATATTCTACGTTTAGCCATTGGGACAGCTTGCAGCAAAAAACATAACTCATAAACATTGATTATGTTTATAATCCTACAATAAACCATTGTATAATTTAACAGAAATGCAGACATATGACTGCAGATTGTCTGCGTTTGAAGAAATTACGATTGTTTGTAACTGCCTTGGGATTATAAAAGGGTAACAAAAGCAACTAGTGTATGCAAACCTTGGTCATAACAATATCACATTGAGTATGTAATAATCTGTAAAGTGAAATGAATTTTATCGTAACTATGAATGCAACACACTTAGAAATTGTAAATTTACCCGCTTGGCAAGGGACGAGGGCTCACAACTCTTCCATTAAAATAGAATTTAATTCATTCAAAGTTTACTTAAAACACATAAATGGTATCGCACCGACAACTACCGTTATGAAAATACCTCCATGATTACAGGCATGATACCGTCTAAATTTTGTTTCGTTCTAAATAATAAAAAAACAATCTTTGTTGAACAAGGGAGGTAAATGTTTCTTATAATGTGTTCGCCGTTTGATTTGTTTTTTTAAACATACTTAGGTTGATATAAAAATAACTATAAAATATATATGTCTTCAGTCCTCGACATTCAAATAAAACATGATACTCGTCCTCTAGAACTCCAACGTAATATATAATATATCTTGGAAAGGTTTACTCGGTTACTTCCCTTTACTCCTTTCTACATCAAGCTTTTGAAAAGAAACTCTTATTCTGGTCATTGTAACTCTAAATTTGTGTACTTTTATCTTTAACAAATATGGTTGTAGTGTAAAGAAAGGAAATTGTCTATAAAATATTGCTCTGCTTGAGTCATATAACCATGCATTCATAGATTATCTCTTAATCTCATTTTAAGGTTTAATTAAAACAATTAAATATGTCTATCTTCTTCACGTTATCAAATTTGTCTTTGACAAGAGAAGCGTCATACTTCATTATTGTTTTTACATTTTTCCTACAAAAATGACCGGAATAGAACGATTTATTGAGAGAATAGTAATGGCATAGAATAGTAAGTAGAATAGTAATGGCATAGAATAGTAAGTAGAATAGTAATGGCATAGAATTATAAAGCTACAGCACTATTTAAAGTCACAACTACTTAGTTTTAAACTAAATTCACAGCGTAATATTATATATATGAAAGTGCAAAAATAAATTTGCTTTTTCTTCGTTCGATAATATTGGACAAAAACGTGACATTTAAATGTTTACTTCCGAAAAAGCACAGCGGCTTCGTTTCAGTAACCATTAATGTATCAAAAGTGCACTGAGATTGTAATAGTGACGGATAAGTGATGAATCTGAAGTAATATTACACTAGGTTTATAAAAAACTAGATATGTCAACGAATTATTACACACCTGCACCGGTAAGTCATGTGATAAACCCATAAATCAGTTGTTAAACTAGAGTACTAACACCACCGAGTTAAACTAAAGTACTTACACCACCGAGTTAAACTAGAGTACTAACACCACCGAGTTAAACTAGAGAACTCACACCACCGAGTTTAACTAAAGTACTAACACCATCGAGTTAAACTAATGTACTTACACCACCGAGTTAAACTTGAGTACTAACACCACCGAGTTAAACTAGAGTACTTACACCACCGAGTTAAACTAGGGTACTAACACTACCGAGTTAAACTAAAGTACTAACACTACCGAGTTAAACTAGAGTACTAACACCACCGAGTTAAACTTGAGTACTAACGCCACCGAGTTAAACTAGAGTACTAACACCATCGAGTTTAACTAGAGTACTAACACCACCGAGTTAAACTAGAGTACTAACACCATCGAGTTAAACTAGAGTACTAACACCACCGAGTTAAACTAGAGTAATAACACCATCGAGTTAAACTAGAGTACTAACACCACCGAGTTAAACTAGAGTACTAACACCACCGAGTTAAACTAGAGTACTAACACCACCGAGTTAAACTAGAGTACTAACACCATCGAGTTAAACTAAAGTACTAACACTACCGAGTTAAACTAGAGTACTAACACCATCGAGTTAAACTAGAGTACTAACACTACCGAGTTAAACTAGAGTACTAACACCATCGAGTTAAACTAGAGTACTAACACTACCGAGTTAAACTAGAGTACTAACACTACCGAGTTAAACTAAAGTACTAACACTACCGAGTTAAACTAGAGTACTTACACCACCGAGTTAACCTAAAGTACTAACACTACCGAGTTAAACTAGAGTACTAACACTACCGAGTTAAACTAAAGTACTAACACTACCGAGTTAAACTAGAGTACTAACACCATCGAGTTAAACTAAAGTACTAACACTACCGAGTTAAACTAGAGTACTAACACTACCGAGTTAAACTAAAGTACTAACACTACCGAGTTAAACTAGAGTACTAACACCACCGAGTTAAACTAAAGTACTAACACTACCGAGTTAAACTAGAGTACTAACACTACCGAGTTAAACTAGAGTACTAACACCACCGAGTTAAACTAAAGTACTTACACCACCGAGTTAAACTAGAGTACTAACACCACCGAGTTAAACTAGAGAACTCACACCACCGAGTTTAACTAAAGTACTAACACTATCGAGTTAAACTAGAGTACTAACACCATCGAGTTAAACTAGAGTACTAACACCACCGAGTTAAACTAGAGTACTAACACTACCGAGTTAAACTAAAGTACTAACACCACCGAGTTAAACTAGAGTACTAACACCACCGAGTTAAACTAAAGTACTAACACTACCGAGTTAAACTAGAGTACTAACACTACCGAGTTAAACTAGAGTACTAACACCACCGAGTTAAACTAAAGTACTTACACTATCGAGTTAAACTAAAGTACTAACACTACCGAGTTAAACTAGAGTACTAACACTACCGAGTTAAACTTGAGTACTAACACTACCGAGTTAAACTTGAGTACTAACACTACCGAGTTAAACTTGAGTACTAACACTACCGAGTTAAACTAGAGTACTAACAAAACCGAGTTAAACTAGAGTACTAACACTACCGAGTTAAACTAGAGTACTAACACCACCGAGTTAAACTAGAGTACTAACACCACCGAGTTAAACTAGAGTACTTACACCACCGAGTTAAACTAGAGTACTTACACCACCGAGTTAAACTAGAGTACTAACACTACCGAGTTAAACTAAAGTACTAACACTACCGAGTTAAACTAGAGTACTAACACTACCGAGTTAAACTAGAGTACTAACACCACCGAGTTAAACTAAAGTACTTACACCACCGAGTTAAACTAGAGTACTAACACCACCGAGTTAAACTAGAGAACTCACACCACCGAGTTTAACTAAAGTACTAACACCATCGAGTTAAACTAAAGTACTAACACTACCGAGTTAAACTAGAGTACTAACACTACCGAGTTAAACTAGAGTACTAACACCACCGAGTTAAACTAAAGTACTTACACCACCGAGTTAAACTAGAGTACTAACACCACCGAGTTAAACTAAAGTACTTACACCACCGAGTTAAACTAGAGTACTAACACCACCGAGTTAAACTAGAGAACTCACACCACCGAGTTTAACTAAAGTACTAACACCATCGAGTTAAACTAAAGTACTAACACTACCGAGTTAAACTAGAGTACTAACACTACCGAGTTAAACTAGAGTACTAACACCACCGAGTTAAACTAAAGTACTTACACCACCGAGTTAAACTAGAGTACTAACACCACCGAGTTAAACTAGAGAACTCACACCACCGAGTTTAACTAAAGTACTAACACCATCGAGTTAAACTAATGTATTTACACCACCGAGTTAAACTTGAGTACTAACACCACCGAGTTAAACTAGAGTACTAACACTACCGAGTTAAACTAGAGTACTAACACTACCGAGTTAAACTAGAGTACTAACACTACCGAGTTAAACTAGAGTACTAACACCACCGAGTTAAACTAAAGTACTAACACCATCGAGTTAAACTAAAGTACTAACACTACCGAGTTAAACTAGAGTACTAACACTACCGAGTTAAACTAGAGTACTAACACTACCGAGTTAAACTAGAGTACTAACAAAACCGAGTTAAACTAGAGTACTAACACCACCGAGTTAAAATAGAGTACTAACACCATCGAGTTAAACTAAAGTACTAACAAAACCGAGTTAAACTAGAGAACTAACACCACCGAGTTAAACTAGAGTACTAACACCACCGAGTTAAACTAGAGAACTCACACCACCGAGTTTAACTAAAGTACTAACACCATCGAGTTAAACTTATGTACTTACACCACCGAGTTAAACTTGAGTACTAACACCACCGAGTTAAACTAGAGTACTAACACCACCGAGTTAAACTAGAGTACTAACACCATCGAGTTAAACTAAAGTACTAACAACACCGAGTTAAACTAGAGTACTAACACCATCGAGTTAAACTAAAGTACTAACAAAACCGAGTTAAACTAGAGTACTAACACCACCGAGTTAAACTAGAGTACTAACACTATCGAGTTAAACTAAAGTACTAACACTACCGAGTTAAACTAGAGTACTAACACCACCGAGTTAAACTAGAGTACTAACACTACCGAGTTAAACTAGAGAACTTATACAACCGATGCATCCCCCCACCTGTTACTCAAATTCCGTACGAAAATTCCGAGCATTTTTTTAACGACAAAAAACCGAGCATTTTTTTCTTATTTGACAGGACATCCATATAACTACATATATACAGGTAAATAACTTTATTAGAGAGTTACGGTGAAGGAAGAAGACTAACATGTGCATAACGTTTATTATAAATTTTTTTGAAAAGTGAAACAGATTTTCTCTCGTTTCTTATAGCTACGTCCTCAACATTGGTGTAGTCAAATTTTAAGACTTACTTAGAAATCACGCGTAGGCAATATATTATATATAAACTTCTATTAATGATAAAAATGCATCTGCGTATATAAAAAAAAGATTAAAATTCATGAAAGAGAAAAGTTTGTTGATAATTTCTATTATGAAAATGTACGGGATATTTTGTAATAAGTAATATAGGTTTCGTAGCAGTTTGCATTTTCGCGATATTTGGGGGGAAAAAGTTGGCATGTTAACGGTGCTCTCCTTTTTGAACTGTTTCGTTTTAAGATGTAACGATACGAAAAAGAGTGGGACTGGGCTCACTCGTAAACAACGTTTGAACTCGACAATAGGGATTTTGCTATTGCGGTGACACCTGCTGTCTCTATGTATGTATACTATTGCGGTGAAACCTGCTGTCTCTATGTATGTATGCTATTGCGGTGACACCTGCTGTCTCTATGTATGTATGCTGTTGCGATGACACCTGCTGTCTCTATGTATGTATGCTGTTGCGGTGCCACCTGCTGTCTCTATGTATGTATGCTATTGCGGTGACACCTGCTGTCTCTATGTATGTATGCTATTGCGGTGACACCTGCTGTCTCTATGTATGTATGCTGTTGCAGTGCCACCTGCTGTCTCTATGTATGTATGCTATTGCGATGCCACCTGCTGTCTCTCTGTATGTATGCTATTGCCGTGACACCTGCTGTCTCTATGTATGTATGCTATTGCGGTGACACTTGCTGTTTCTATGTATGTATGTACGCTATTGCGGTGACACCTGCTGTCTCTATGTATGTATGTTATTGCGGTGACACCTGCTGTCTCTATGTATGTAAGCTGTTACGATGACACCTGCTGTCTCTATGTATGTATGCTGTTGCAGTGCCACCTGCTGTCTCTATGTATGTATGCTATTGCGGTGACATCTGCTGTCTCTATGTATGTATGCTATTGCGGTGACACCTGCTGTCTCTATGTATGTATGCTATTGCGGTGACACCTGCTGTCTCTATGTATGAAAGTTGTTGCGGTGACACCTGCTGTCTCTATGTATGTATGCTGTTGCGGTGCCACCTGCTGTCTCTATGTATGTATGCTATTGCGGTGACACTTGCTGTCTCTATGTATGTATGCTGTTGCGGTGACACCTGATGTCTCTATGTATGTATGCTGTTGCGGTGACAACTGCTATCTCTATGTATGTATGCTGTTGCAGTGCCACCTGCTGTCTCTATGTATGTATGCTGTTACAGTGCCACCTGCTGTCTCTATGTATGTATGCTATTGTGGTGACACTTGCTGTCTTTATGTATGTATGCTATTGCAGTGCCACCTGCTGTCTCTATGTATGTATGCTGTTGCAGTGCCACCTGCTGTCTCTATGTATGTACATGTATGCTGTTGAAGTGACAACTGCTGTCTCTATGTATGTATGCTGTTGCGGTGACACCTGCTGTCTCTATGTATGTATGATGTTGCAGTGCCACCTGCTGTCTCTATGTATGTATGCTGTTGCAGTGCCACCTGCTGTCTCTATGTATGTACATGTATGCTGTTGAAGTGACAACTGCTGTCTCTATGTATGTATGCTGTTGCGGTGACACCTGCTGTCTCTATGTATGTATGATGTTGCAGTGCCACCTGCTGTATCTATGTATGTATGCTGTTGCAGTGCCACCTGCTGTATCTATGTATGTATGCTATTGCGGTGACACTTGCTGTATCTATGTATGTATGCTATTGCGGTGACACTTGCTGTATCTATGTATGTATACTGTTGCAGTGACACCTGCTGTCTCTCTGTATGTATACTGTTGCAGTGACACCTGCTATCTCTATGTATGTATGCTGTTGCAGACAACTGCTATCTCTATGTATGTATATTATTGCGGTGACACTTGCTGTTTCTATGTATGTATACTGTTGCAGTGACACCTGCTGTCTCTATGTATGTATGCTATTGCGGTGACACTTGCTGTTTCTATGTATGTATGCTATTGCGGTGACACTTGCTGTTTCTATGTATGTATACTGTTGCAGTGACACTTGCTGTCTCTATGTATGTATGCTATTGCGGTGACACTTGCTGTTTCTATGTATGTATGCTATTGCGGTGACACCTGCTGTTTCTATGTATGTATGCTATTGCGATGACACTTGCTGTCTCTGTGTATGTATACTGTTGCAGTGACACCTGCTGTCTCTCTGTATGTATACTGTTGCAGTGACACCTGCTGTCTCTATGTATGTATGCTGTTGCAGTGACAACTGCTATCTCTATGTATGTATGTTATTGCGGTGACACTTGCTGTCTCTATGTTTGTATGCTATTTGTTATAATTATGATCAGTTTATGTATTTGCTATGTTTTAGCTGTCGTTGTGGTTATATCTCTTTACTCTCATGTTAGGCATATATGTTCTATCTTATTTTCTATATATAATAATTAAGAGTTTACGGGATGTTGTATGTATGATTATATATGTGTATGTGTATATATGTATTAATTATGTGTCTGGTGTCGTAATGACTGTGTTGTTTTGCTTGCTATTTTACCTGTTTGACATATATTCTTTTGTTAATTTTGTAAACGAAATGTGAGTTTGTCTTACTGCTGGTTTCATTGTAAAATTTTGTACACAGCGATCTGCTCTCGTAGAAATGTTTTTCATTTTGTGTTTACCTTAACTATCACCATACAGCAGTACATGGTTATAGTCGATATTTCAATCTAACATATCGTTTACAGTGGGTGTAGTATTTTCCCGTCTTAGGGATATACGGAATCGAAAGAAAATGCTTCGACGCGGCTCTTCACGAAGGAGGTTGCAGTCATCGACATCAACCGGATCTACAAGTAAGTGCGTTTCAGTATATTACACATTTCATATACAAGCGTACATATGGGTTCGATCCCCGGTCGGTTCATACCAAAGACTTGAAAGATGTTTCCAGAAGCGGCGATCAGCACTTAGATAATTGTTCTAGTTCTGGTCCGCTGGTAGTGTAATGTGGATTAATGAGGTATCGTACAATATGTCTGTGGCATAACACTTCAGTGTGACAGCGCTCGGAATACTGTCTCAAGCAGACAACATCGCGATATGATTAAAAATAGTTGAAAGAGACGCTATAAACCATACAACAACACCATACAACAACACCAAACAACAACAAAATATTCCATGTTCAAACGAATATGAAGTGCATCACATTCCCCACTATAATGCCATTGTGTGTTCATATTTATTTTAGCAGAATATGTAAAGGAATTTGACTGTGATTTTTTTCTGTCTTTGGGATAAACATGGTCAATATGATACTTTTATTTCAATAGACCGCACCTGACAGAGCATTTTAAAGTGTTATATCACATATCTTGCTGGTATATTTGTCCTGACCTTTGTTTTCTTATAATGGAATATAGAGCACCAAAGTCTACTGTTATAAAACACATAACATTATATTACAATAAAGGCATATGGCAGATTAAATAATCGATAAGATTATTAATGCAAAGCATCAAACGCGAATGGACTGTATTGCACACCATTGCATGGCTGACAATCTATGGAGGCTTGATGCAAAATGGCATCAGTATGCCTGCCTTTAAGACAAACGTCAAAACAACAACAGTTGTGGCAATTATTATGCACCTTATGTTTTCGATCAATAAACAGACACCATTCCTGTATCATTAACACTATATATAATAATTCAAACACATTTCGATATGTCGAGTTATATAAGTAAAATGATATCTTACAAATTAAAAATCACTTTAGTAAAACAAAGGTTATCTCCGAATCGTATCATTTAAATATTGAAACAGTTAGACACAGAAACCAAGATAGAACAGAAAGATAATGTTACAGTACTTTTTGTCACCTTAATGACATTGAAGATGAGTATCATTTTGTGATTATATGTCCTTACTATGAATCATTAAGAATTCAGCACCTACATATTTTCACCATCGTCCGAGTATGTAGAAGTTTATCGACCTTTTAAACGCATCTAATCTAAATGTTACTTTTTGAAAAAATTATTGTATTTATTATCCAGGCATTCAAGTTATATTGAATAAAATTCTGTTCTCTTCTCTTCTGTTATTTCTTTCCCAATTTGAAACAAAAAGCAAACTAACATAACAACCCATGCGTTTTTCAATCACCAATTCATTGTCATAATCAACATATAAAAATGTAGGCAAATCATGCTATATGTAACCATATAATATTCACTCTTTCAAAAAAATCCTTATCCCTACGGTATGTAACTCCGAAACTCGTAACAATAGATATGACCGGACGATTCATTACCTTGACCGATCTTTTTGTAATTACCGCGTTATTACCCCAATATCCAAATAATCATTGCTAATTACACTAATAAACACATAAGTACCGTGTAATTATATTAATATTTAGGTAATTAACTGGACGTTTTGAAGAGATTTGTTATTATAATAAAGGATATTTGTATATTTTATTGGCCCTGTGAAAAGCATTTCTTTCAAATACTTATATTTCAGCAAAGCTAGGTGTGTTTGTTTCAAATATACTTCATTCTTTAAAAATATGTATATTTTAAGTTGATGTAGAATTAATGAGAAGTTGATATTAAGATAATTAAGTAGATGTTGCAATGAATGAGACGTTGATATAAAGATAAATAAGTGGATGGTACAATAACTGAGACGTTGATATAAAGATAAATCAGTGGATGGTACAATAACTGAGACGTTGATATAAAGATAGATTAGTGGATGGTACAATAACTGAGACGTTGATATAAAGATAAAAAAGTAGATGGTACAATAACTGAGACGATGATATAAAGATCAATAAGTGGATGGTACAATAACTGAGACGTTGATATAAAGATAAATAAGTGGATGGTACAATAACTGAGACGTTGATATAAAGATAGATTAGTGGATGGTACAATAACTGAGACGTTGATATAAAGATAAATAAGTAGATGGTACAATAACTGAGACGATGATATAAAGATTAATAAGTGGATGGTACAATAACTGAGACGTTGATATAAAGATAAATAAGTGAATGGTACAATAACTGAGACGTTGATATAAAGATAAATAAGTAGATGGTATAATAACTGAGACGTTGATTTAAATATAAATAAGTAGATGGTATAATAACTGAGACGTTGATATAAAGATAAATAAGTAGATGATATAATAACTGAGACATTGATATAAAGATAAATAAGTAGATGGTATAATAACATAACTGACACGTTAATATAAAGATCAATAAGTGGATGGTACAATAACTGAGACGTTGATATAAAGATAAATAAGTGGATGGTACAATAACTGAGACGTTGATATAAAGATAGATTAGTGGATGGTACAATAACTGAGACGTTGATATAAAGATAAATAAGTAGATGGTACAATAACTGAGACGATGATATAAAGATTAATAAGTGGATGGTACAATAACTGAGACGTTGATATAAAGATAAATAAGTGAATGGTACAATAACTGAGACGTTGATATAAAGATAAATAAGTAGATGGTATAATAACTGAGACGTTGATTTAAATATAAATAAGTAGATGGTATAATAACTGAGACGTTGATATAAAGATAAATAAGTAGATGATATAATAACTGAGACATTGATATAAAGATAAATAAGTAGATGGTATAATAACATAACTGACACGTTAATATAAAGACAAATAAGTAGATGGTATAATAACTGAGACATTGATATAAAGATAAATAAGTGGATGGTACAATAAATGAGACGTTGATATAACGATAAATAAGTAGATGGTATAATAACTGAGACATTGATATAAAGATCAATAAGTGGATGGAACAATAACTGAGACGTTGATATAAAGATAAATAAGTAGATGGTATAATAACTGAGACATTGATATAAAGATAAATAAGTAGATGGTATAATAACATAACTGACACGTTGATATAAAGACAAATAAGTAGATGGTATAATAACTGAGACGTTGATGTAAAGATAAATAAGTGGATGGTACAATAACTGACACATTGATATAAAGACAAATAAGTAGATGGTATAATAACTGAGACGTTGATGTAAAGATAAATAAGTGGATGGTACAATAACTGAGACATTGATATAAAGACAAATAAGTAGATGGTATAATAACTGAGACGTTGATATAAAGATAAATAAGTAGATGGTATAATAACTGAGACATTGATATAAAGATAAATAAGTAGATGGTATAATAACATAACTGACACGTTGATATAAAGACAAATAAGTAGATGGTATAATAACTGAGACGTTGATGTAAAGATAAATAAGTGGATGGTATAATAACTGAGACGTTGATATAAAGATAAATAAGTAGATGGCACAATAACTGAGACGATGATATAAAGATAAATAAGTGGATGGTACAATAACTGAGACGTTGATATGAAGATTTATAAATAGATTGTACAATAACTGAGACGTTGATATAGAGATAAATAAGTAGATGGTACAATAACTGAGAGGTCGATATAAAGATAAATATGTAGATGGTACAATAACTGAGACGTTGATATAAAGATAAATAAGTAGATGGTACAATAACTGAGACGTTGATATAAAGATAAATAAGTAGATGGTACATTAACTGAGACGTTGATATGACGATAAATAAGTAGATGGTACAATAACTGAGACGTTGATATGAAGACAAATAAGTAGATTGTATAATAACTGAGACGTTGATATGAAGACAAATAAGTAGATGGTACAATAACTGAAACGCTGATATGACGACATATAAGTGGATTGCTATAATGGCACTTGCCAACTAAAGTTCATTTAAAACAACGTTAGCAATATTGGAATCTATCATGACCCATTACACAATATATAAGTACCTGTATGTATTAGGAAATGCTATTAGTTTAAAGTTTAATAATTTAACGGATTTTTACACGCTTTATTTTTAAAGGACCTCCGGCAACACGTGCTTTGACTTGCATTGACTCATTGTTGGTTTTATTTTTGGCCTGTGGAATCATGGAACAACTCAGTGAGCTGTGCACTAAATATATAATGTATTGCATTGTACATAGTATTGTACATTTAAGAAAGAGAGAGAGAGAGAGAGAGAGAGAGAGAGAGAGAGAGAGAGAGAGAGAGAGAGAGAGAGAGAGAGAGAGGCAAGCAGACAGACAGGCAGAGATTTTATTGATCGTCATTTATTATTATGCGTTTCTAGTTTGGATTTTGTTTGGACAATGATTTGTTCTATGTTTTTAAATTCTCTTAAATATCTAAGACAGTTGTCGAAGCTGGGTGTATCGCTTTGCATTTTACAATTAAAAATGAAATACATTTAGTAGAAAAATAACAATACTTATTATTGTTTTTTGTTTTGTGTTGTCATCATGGATGTCCAATGGTATATTTTTTCAAAACTAAATTCTATATTACTATTTTACACATTAAAAGTATATAAGTTCTTGTTTCTTGATCATAAAATTGATGCATATAATTCATTCCTTTATCTAGCCATTCTCTATTAAATATTGTTGTATTGTTATTGTATGAATGAATAATTCCATACGATTTTATTTGGGAATTAAAGTTAACTTTCGCCCAACATTGTAAAACATCCCATACCAAAAATTTTGAATTTATAGGTTATTTCTTTATATGTTACGTTTGATTGTTATAATAAAATTCGTTAATTACATTTACATAATGATCTTTCCAAACTTTCCGTTAAAACTTCTTTCGATCCAACTTGCTTGTATTGTGTATATATATGCATTCAATTCTATCATTTTCAATTCCCCATCTTTATAATCTTTTTTAATTGGTTGGCTTGCTATTGTATCTGGTTTATTGTCCCATAAGAATAAATAAGGTTGTTAAGTGATTTCAGTTATTGTGCGATGCGGTGGGTTTTCTAGTACTGTCAATGTTTAGCAAAGTAAATGTTTTTATTGATTTGTTTTGATTGTTATTTTTTCTTATAAAGCCTGTGTGGTTCCGGCTAAGAATAGAATCGCTGTCGAACTCTGCAGAGGGGTAGGAATCATCCGAATGGGTGTTATGTTCATTTTATCATTTTTTTGTCATGTTCATCATTGTGGTTAAATTATCAACCCCTGTGTGGTTCCAGGGAGCCATGAGTGATGACAAGAATAGGATCACTGCGGGTCATGCTTGTTGTAAGAAGCGACAAATTGAGTAAAACGGTATCATTTGCTGAAACTCTGCAGTTCTGCAGGCATTATGGTTCTAAGTTTATTCTGCATATCCATTTGTTGATGTTTTGATCTGTATGTTAATTTTTTTTAGTAAATGAAGAGTGAACATGGAATCTTCCTTCTTTTTGGCGTCGAATAACCGTGCGCTGTCAAAACATATTCATTCATTTTCCTAATAATGATAAATTATGTTTCGTCCATTTTGTAATACATGAAAGCTTTTCGTTTATTTTAGTATCAAGTCTGAGTTCTAGTCTTTTGACTTTATTATTTGTGAAAACGATTCATAGTAGCTGCGTCACTTGATGCCCATGTGAACTTTTTCATTTTGCAATAAATTTTGTCTGTATGTTTAGGGCTCCTTCATTCAATGCTGTGGATTTATTTAGGTTCAGTTTGGGACCGGATATTTTGATAAATTCGTCTGTAGTTTTAATTAGTGTATTGAAAGTTTTGTTTCGATTCATCAGTAACGAAGGTTGTATCATCAGCAAAGAGACTATTAATTTTCCTTTTCATTGTTTTTTTTATACCATATGTCCTTATTGCTACTCACAGCTAATGTTGTTATGTTATTCTATGACATCGTGCTTAGTGACCCTTGTCACATTCCATCACATTGCCCTGCTTACTGTAGATAAGTTAGTGTGATTGGCAGGAATCAGTAAATGTGACATTGCACGTGAACTGTACGACTGCCACTAAGGCTGCTGTGTATGCATGTTTAAACAATTGCCTTCAGAAAGAGACAGCATGTGAACTGTACGATAGTTCGTAAGTCTGGTAGTTTTATTGGTTCAAATTCTTATACAGAGTTAACATTTATCTATGAATGGAGATGTGTACGACTTTTCCCAGTGAGAGTTATTACTGTGAAGATGTGTAAGACTTTCCCCAGTGTGAGTTATTACTGTGAAGATGTGTAAGACTTTCCCCAGTGTGAGTTATTACTGTAAAGATGTGTACCACTTTCCCCAGTGTAAGGTATTACCACCGTTGCTCAGTCCAAACATTTAATTGGCATTGTTTGGCCAGTTTCTTGCAAGCATTTCGTATAGTTGTTCTGCTTCAAAAGAAGACGAAAGAGCGAGCTCTGAATGCACTTTTATAGCAAATCTTGACTGCGAAGTGAACTGTTTTACTACTTACCGTTCTGAGGTGGTAACCACTATTGTCGCGTCTCCTATCTTGTATTGACTGTGTATGACTATGTCCTGTGGTAGATGGATGCTGTGTATGGCTGTGTCCTGTGGCAGATGAATGCTGTGTATGGCTGTGTCCTGTAGCAGATGGATGATATGTATGGCTGTGTCCTGTGGCAGATCGATGCTGTGTATGGCTGTGTCCTGTGGTAGATGGATGCTGTGTATGGCTGTGTCCTATGGCAGATGAATGCTGTGTATGGCTGTGTCCTGTGGCAGATCGATCGATGCTGTGTATGGCTGTGTCCTGTGGCAGATCGATCGATGCTGTGTATGGCTGTGTCCTGTGGCAGATGGATGCTGTGTATGGCTGTGTCCTGTGGCAGATGGATGCTGTGTATGGCTGTGTCCTGTGGCAGATGGATGCTGTGTATGGCTGTGTCCTGTGGCAGATGGATGCTGTGTATGGCTGTGTCCTGTGGCAGATGAATGCTGTGTATGGCTGTGTCCTGTGGCAGATCGATGCTGTGTATGGCTGTGTCCTGTGGTAGATGGATGCTGTGTATGGCTGTGTCCTGTGGTAGATGGATGCTGTGTATGGCTGTGTCCTATGGCAGATGAATGCTGTGTATGGCTGTGTCCTGTGGCAGATCGATCGATGCTGTGTATGGCTGTGTCCTGTGGCAGATCGATCGATGCTGTGTATGGCTGTGTCCTGTGGCAGATCGATGCTGTGTATGGCTGTGTCCTGTGGCAGATGGATGCTGTGTATGGCTGTGTCCTGTGGCAGATGGATGATATGTATGGCTGTGTCCTGTGGCAGA
The DNA here is from genome assembly GCA_029582155.1 of Panopea generosa. NCBI lineage: Eukaryota > Metazoa > Mollusca > Bivalvia > Adapedonta > Hiatellidae > Panopea > Panopea generosa. The sequence continues at coordinate 41,567,207 of CM055908.1, forward strand.
TCGATGCTGTGTATGGCTGTGTCCTGTGGCAGACGGATGCTGTGTATGGCTGTGTCCTGTGGCAGACGGATGCTGTGTTTGGCTGTGTCCTGTGGCAGATGGATGCTGTGTATGGCTGTGTCCTGTGGCAGATGGATGCTGTGTATGGCTGTGTCCTGTGGCAGATCGATGCTGTGTATGGCTGTGTCCTGTGGCAGATGGATGCTGTGTATGGCTGTGTCCTGGGGCAGATGGATGCTGTGTATGGCTGAGTCCTGGGGCAGATGGATGCTGTGTATGGCTGTGTCCTGTGGCAGATGGATGCTGTGTATGGCTGTGTCCTGTGGCAGATGGATGCTGTGTATGGCTGTGTCCTGTGGCAGATGGATGCTGTGTATGACTGTGTCCTGTGGCAGATGGATGCTGTGTATGGCTGTGTCCTGTGGCAGATGAATGCTGTGTATGGCTGTGTCCTGTGGCAGATGGATGCTGTGTATGTCTATGACCTGTGACAGATGAATGATGTGTATGGCTGTGTCCTGTGGCAGATGGATGCTGTGTATGACTGTATCCTGTGGCAGATATATTCTGTGTATGACTGTGTCCTGTGGCAGATGTATGCTGTGTATGGCTGTGTCCTGTGGCAGATGGATGCTGTGTATGGCTGTGTCCTGTGGCAGATGGATGCTGTGTACGGCTGTGTCCTGTGGTAGATGGATGCTGTGTATGGCTGTGTCCTGTGGCAGATGGATGCTGTGTACGGCTGTGTATGTGGCAGATGGATGTTGTGGGCTGTGTATGTGGCAGATGGATGCTGTGTGTGGCTGTGTCCTGTGGCAGATGAATGCTGTGTATGGCTGTGTCCTGTGGCAGATCGATCGATGCTGTGTATGGCTGTGTCCTGTGGCAGATCGATGCTGTGTATGACTATGTCCTGTGGCAGATGGATGCTGTGTATGGCTGTGTCCTGTGGCAGATGGATGCTGTGTATGGCTGTGTCCTGTGGCAGATGGATGCTGTGTATGGCTGTGTCCTGTGGCAGATCGGTGCTGTGTATGGCTGTGTCCTGTGGCAGATGGATGCTGTGTATGGCTGTGTCCTGTGGCAGATCGATGCTGTGTATGGCTGTGTCCTGTGGCAGATGAATGCTGTGTATGGCTGTGTCCTGTGACAGATGGATGCTGTGTATGGCTGTGTCCTGTGGCAGATCGATCGATGCTGTGTATGGCTGTGTCCTGTGGCAGATGGATGCTGTGTATGGCTGTGTATGTGGCAGATGGATGTTGTGTATGGCTGTGTCCTGGGGCAGATGGATGCTGTGTATGACTGTGTCCTGTGGCAGATGGATGCTGTGTATGGCTGTGTATGTGGCAGATGGATGCTGTGTATGGCTGTGTCCTGTGGCAGATCGATGCTGTGTATGGTTGTGTCCTGTGGCAGATCGATCGATGCTGTGTATGGCTGTGTCCTGTGGCAGATGGATGCTGTGTATGGCTGTGTATGTGGCAGATGGATGTTGTGTATGGCTGTGTCCTGGGGCAGATGGATGCTGTGTATGACTGTGTCCTGTGGCAGATGGATGCTGTGTATGGCTGTGTATGTGGCAGATGGATGTTGTGTATGGCTGTGTATGTGGCAGATGGATGCTGTGTATGGCTGAGTCCTGGGGCAGATGGATGCTGTGTATGGCTGTGTCCTGTGGCAGATGGATGCTGTGTATGGCTGTGTCCTGTGGCAGATGGATGCTGTGTATGGCTGTGTCCTGTGGCAGATGGATGCTGTGTATGACTGTGTCCTGTGGCAGATGAATGCTGTGTATGTCTGTGTCCTGTGACAGATGAATGCTGTGTATGGCTGTGTCCTGTGGCAGATGGATACTGTGTATGGCTGTTTCCTGTGATAGATGGATGTTGTGTATAGTCCTGTAACAGACTAATGATTTGTTTACTATTGGACATATATTTTCTGATTCTGCTATCGTATTCACTTTAAATAAGAAAAGAAACGTATCTATAGTGAAATAAAGAGGTCACTAGCGTCCACAAGAAGGCAGTTTTCACACTTTTTGTTTTTATGATTCAGAAACACTAAGGGGAAATGATATTGTCACGAACGTTCGTGCTTGGAAACATTAATGCGGCTTTGACTAGAGAGTAACTCATTGTGAATTAGGGAAATCATAACTAAATAACAGTTTAACCACAAAACAGCAACTGCCATGTTATTTGTGTTTCTCTGTGCATATTTGTACACAGGGAAGCAATCATGTTTGTTTGGTAGAAAGGTTCATGTATAAATATTACTAGAATAGTTCAGAAAAATATTTCTTTGTTCCCTTTGGTGGGACTATAAGCTAATGTACCTTGAAATGATGCACATATGCCATGCACCAAATACTAGCTTGTGCACAGAGACAGAGGATCTCAGAGTTCCTTTATTATGCTGTGTTTTTCTGCAGGCAAAACATGCAACTGTATTGTGTGTCCGATAAAAACACCAGACTTACGAACAATCGTACAGTTCACATGCTATTTATTCTGAAGGCAATTGTTTAAACATGCATACACAGCAGCCTTAGTGGTAGTCGTACAGTTCACATGCAATGTCACATTTACTGATTCCTGCCAATCACACTAACTTATCTACAGTAAGCAGGGCAATGTGATGGAATGTGACAAGGGTCACTAAGCACGATGTCATAGAGTAACAAAACGAAGCACGAAAGGCTTTGTCTTTCATCAAAATCAATCAATCTGTGTTAGTAGGAATAGGAAATGTAACAAATCATGGCATACCTGTATAGTGTTCCTGTTTAATATTAAATCGGAACATTTGTGTTTTTATAGTCTGTTACTCTTGCCTTAACCAAACGCTGTAGCTTCTTGTAACAAAATGTACGACACCTTCTGTAACTAATCACATATAGTTGACTCATGCATTTTAATGACACGTTGATTTTGTTTGGTGATTTAAAAGCTCCACATTTAATATGTGGATTATAGCACTGTAACAACTGGAGAAGAACTCTTTCGTTCTTATCCTTTATAATATGTGATTGTGAATACTGTACATGTCTTTCTATAAATACTGGAAATGACATAGTTTAAACTTCTATCGTTGATTCGGGCCATCTTCTGTCCAAATACTTTAAGTGGAAAATGTTGCCATATTCGTGCGACCCGATTCCTCCAACAAGGAACTGGGGAAAGAGCGATGTTTAGTTTATCGGTAAACCAGGTTTCAGTTGCTCCGCAGTGGCTACTTTGCTGTTGACAGTGGCAGTTTTGCTATTGGCAGTGGCAGCTTTGCTGTTGACAGTGTTACATATTTAACTTCTGAATGTGTGTATTGCAATCATTATGATCAAGAGTATTCCATGTATTGAATGTGCCCGTGCTGTTAGGGTGGTTGTGACCTTTGACCGCTACGTATTATGTTTCTGATAAGTCTTCTTATGAACATCATATCAATTCTCTTTATAAATGTTATATTTCAGAGTAATACATGACATGTGTGGTTGATGTCATGCTCCATCAGCCGGTCCCTGTAAGCCTATTCAGTATTATGCCTAACTATCAGTCTAGGGACGTGAGTTCGAATCATTACCCGGCCACAGTATCCGTGATGATATTACCTATTGGAAGTGCTCGAGTACTGGTTATCCATCTATGATCCTTGAAACGAGCGGTTGGATTAAAAGACAGTATTTTAGTCCTCGAGGGCATAGAAATGACGCTAAATACTAAATCAATTCAATCAATCATACCCGATCGATATTACTTGACTTATAATGTATAACATAATTGGTGGTGTTAATCTTCATTATGTATGCAGTACATTCATCGTTTATTGCATTGATTACAATTCATCATAAATATGTATTCGTATATTGCATTGATAACAATCCATCATATATGTGTATACGTATGTTGCATAGATAACAATCCATCATATATGTGTATACGTATGTTGTATAGGTAACAATCCATCATATATGTGTATACGTATGTTGCATTGGTAAAAATCCATCATAAATGTGTATTCGTATGTTGCATAGGTAACAATCCATCATAAATGTGTATACGTATGTTGCATTGGTAACAATCAATCATAAATGTGTATTTGTGTGTTGCATTCAATTTGGTAACAATCCATCATGAATGTGTATTCGTATGTTGCATTGATAACAATCCATCATAAATGTGTATACGTATGTTGCATAGGTAACAACCCATCATAAATGTTTATACGTATGTTGCATTGGTAACAATCCATCATAAATGTGTATACGTATATTGCATTGATAACAATCCATCATATATGTGTATACGTATATTGCATTGATAACAATCCATCATAAATGTGTATACGTATATTGCATTGATAACAATCCATCATAAATGTGTATACGTATATTGCATTGATAACAATCCATCATATATGTGTATACGTATATTGCATTGATAACAATCCATCATAAATGTGTATACGTATATTGCATAGATAACAATCCACCATAAATGTGTATACGTATATTGCATTGATAACAATCCATCATAAATGTGTATACGTATATTGCATTGATAACAATTCATCATATATGTGTATACGTATATTGCATTGATAACAATCCATCATAAATGTGTATACGTATATTGCGTAGATAACAATCCACCATCAATGTGTATACGTATATTGCATAGATAACAATCCACCATATATGTGTATACGTATATTGCATTGATAACAATCCATCATAAATGTGTATACGTAAATTGCATAGATAACAATCCATCATATATGTGTATACGTATATTGCATTGATAACAATCCATCATCAATGTGTATACGTATATTGCGTAGATAACAATCCACCATCAATGTGTATACGTATATTGCATAGATAACAATCCACCATAAATGTGTATACGTATATTGCATTGATAACAATCCACCATAAATGTGTATACGTATATTGCATTGATAACAATCCATCATCAGTGTGTATACGTATATTGCATTGATAACAATCCATCATATATGTGTATACGTATATTGCATTGATAACAATCCATCATAAATGTGTATACGTATATTGCGTAGATAATAATCCACCATCAATGTGTATACGTATATTGCATAGATAACAATCCATCATATATGTGTATACGTATATTGCATTGATAACAATCCATCATAAATGTGTATACGTAAATTGCATTGATAACAATCCATCATATATATGTATACGTATATTGCATTGATAACAATCCATCATCAATGTGTATACGTATATTGCGTAGATAACAATCCACCATCAATGTGTAAACGTATATTGCATAGATAACAATCCATCATCAATGTGTATACGTATATTGCATTGATAACAATCCATCATAAATGTGTATACGTATATTGCATTGATAACAATCCATCATATATGTGTATACGTATATTGCATAGATAACAATCCATCATAAATGTGTATACGTATATTGCATTGATAACAATCCATCATATATGTGTATACGTATATTGCATAGATAACAATCCATCATAAATGTGTATACGTAAATTGCATTGATAACAATCCATCATATATGTGTATACGTATATTGCATTGATAACAATCCATCATAAATGTGTATATGTATATTGCGTAGATAACAATCCACCATAAATGTGTATACGTATATTGCGTAGATAACAATCCATCATAAATGTGTAGACGTATATTGCATAGATAACAATCCATCATAAATGTGTATACGTATATTGCATTGATAACAATCCACCATATATGTGTATACGTATATTGCATAGATAACAATCCATCATATATGTGTATACGTATATTGCATTGATAACAATCCATCATAAATGTGTATACGTATATTCCATAGATAACAATCCACCATCAATGTGTATACGTATATTGCATAGATAACAATCCATCATATATGTGTATACGTATATTGCATTGATAACAATCAATCATAAATGTGTATACGTATATTGCATTGATAACAATCCATCATATATGTGTATACGTATATTGCATTGATAACAATCCATCATAAATTAGTATACGTATATTGCATAGAAAACAATCCACCATAAATGTGTATACGTTTATTGCGTAGATAACAATCCACCATCAATGTGTATACGTATATTGCATTGAGAACAATCCATCATAAATGTGTATACGTATATTGCATTGATAACAATCCATCATATATGTGTATACGTATATTGCATTGATAACAATCCATCATAAATGTGTATACGTATGTTGTATATGTAACAATCCATCATAAATGTGTATACGTATATTGCGTAGATAACAATCCATCATATATGTGTATACGTATATTGCGTAGATAACAATCCATCATATATGTGTATACGTATATTGCATAGATAACAATCCACCATAAATGTGTATACGTATATGGCATAGATAACAATCCATCATAAATGTGTATACGTATATTGCATTGATAACAATCCATCATAAATGTGTATACGTATATTGCATAGATAACAATCAATCATAAATGTGTATACGTATATTGCATTGATAACAATCCATCATAAATGTGTATACGTATATTGCATTGAAAACAATCCATCATATATGTGTATACTTATAATGCATTGATAACAATCCATCATAAATGTGTATACGTATATTGCATAGAAAACAATCCACCATAAATGTGTATACGTATATTGCATAGATAACAATCCATCATTAATGTGTATACGTATATTGCATTGATAACAATCCACTATAAATGTTTATACGTATATTGCATTGATAACAATCCATCATAAATGTGTATACGTATATTGCATAGAAAACAATCCACCATAAATGTGTATACGTATATTGCATTGATAACAATCCACCATAAATATGTACACGTATATTGCATTGATAACAATCCACCATAAATGTGTACACGTATATTACATAGATAACAATCCACCATAAATGTGTACACGTATATTGCATAGATAACAATCCGTCATAAATGTGTATACGTATATTGCATAGATAACAATCCATCATAAATGTGTATACGTATATTGCATAGATAACAATCCACCATAAATATGTATACGTATATTGCATAGATAACAATCCACCATAAATGTGTATACATATATTGCATAGATAACAATCCAGCATAAATGTGTATACGTATATATTGTATTGATAACAATCCATCATAAATATGTATACCAGAGTGCATAATAGACAAAGTGGAATACAGGTAGTCGTCATACTCACAAAACCATTATATGCCTGACGCGCTTCAGTTTCTATTTCCATTTTAACTGACAGAGGTCTATTTGAATAATTGGATATTTAAATAATGAAAATGGATTTATACCATTTCCGGTAAATAAAGCTGTGTTTTCACGGCACTCGTTGGTTATTTATATATATACAGCATTTTTAAAAGTAATGTTTATAAACGATTTTAGTGTAATATACGTAATTCAAAGTTAAATGAAAGTGTGCCAGCTTTGAAACATTACTAGCGTTGCAAATTGCATTTCAGTATGTCAGTGCATAGTGGTTCGTTTTTATGTTTTCTCAAACTCAAAAATTTGAAAATATATTTGAAAATGTAATAATTTTATACTTTTCGGCGAATCGTTAACGTATACGAGTTAAGTTGATTCATTATAACGAAATGGCAATATGAGAACATCCTGAAGTTGATCGCCCTATATACTAGAAACGTGTTTTTAGCAAATGTTGAAAAACCGACAAATTGAATCAATCATATTCTTATGATACCAATACGTGTTCCCACGCTTCTTATAAAGCAATAATATCATGGAAAGAATGTTTCTCCATTAAGTGTATGATAAGGTTTCCAAGACATTATTTTTCACGTATATTTGTGTTTAATGTCATTAAATGTAGCTCGTATTTAGCAAGTTATCATTTATAAATACTACAAAACACTGTTCCGGTGGCAGGATGATGAGTTGCTGGTTTTAACTCGATGGATGCTGTACTTTTTATTCCAAAGATCACAATACTGAACTATTGATGACGTAACATGGCGTCGTTTCCATTGATAGTACCATTTCAATGATATTCATAACTGAACTTTTTATATTTTCTTTTCAATTGTAGCAATCAGTGGAAAAGTTACGTACGACAATTTTGATAAATTTTCAGTTAAAATAAGTTTTAAACACTACATAACTAAACGATGCAAAAATGAAGTATGGATACACCAATCTGTGTTAAGACTGTTAATAACGGTTCTGTTTTAGAACGAGACATAAATATGGTAAAAGGATGACCATCAAATTAATTTGCATATACGAGGTTATATGCAACAATAAGAATAACACATCTTATAAACATCACTTGTTTTTGGTATTCTCACTGGCGTGTGCAGCTACAGTACGTCAACGTTGATCCAAAAACTGTATTTATAGTTTAAACTTATGCCGGTAGCATTTAAAATCATTGCATTTTAGAACAGTTATGGCTCTATTGCCTGACCTATATTCAAACTGGCGGTGCTTATCAGTATTTGTGATTTGTGGCTACTTTCAGCAAATGAAATAAAAGTATCAATCTCACTGTTATGTTAAAATTTCACATAATATCGAATATTGGCTGCTTGCCCTTGTGTATTTTTCCGGATGGATTTAGTTTGTTTACAAATGATTAACCGCGGTTTACTCAAGTATTGCCTTCTTAAAGCCATAATTTGATATCAAACATTAATTTGGATTCCATAAATTTAATCAAATTTAGGGGAAACAAAATTCAATTATATTAGTGCATATTGATTTTAATTCAATAGTTACATTTTAGTGGTATTAATCACAGTTGTCTAAGATTGTTTAAGCAGCGGAGAACTCATTATCACACTACACAGTTGATGTTTGATATTGGTTCTGTATAGCATAACGTCTGGGATGTCCACGTTAATATTCACATAGACAATATTTACGTAGTATGACGTAGCCGCTCATTAAACATGCACGATAACAATTACTGGTGGGTTGATCAGCTAGCTTTTTTAAAGACAGTGCAGTGACACTGCTAAGTGTTAAGTTATCAAATGCTTTAAAATACATACAAATGTTAAAATCCTGTAAAAGTCCCTTTTTTATTTACACCAGTGATGTCTTATTGCAGTTTGTGCTATGCTTCCATTTGTTCTAGTCATCTCCAGTGATGTCTTATTGCTGTCTATGCTAGTACGTCTCACACACCAATTAATTTTGTACTGTTCTACATATAGAGACATGCGGTTATTCAGTCGTTGGTTCGCATTTGTCACGAGACATTTTGTCGTATTATGTTTTGTAGGGTTATTTAAAGGTGGTATAATATACGGTTTTAGTCAGTCGTTGGTTCCCATTTGTCATGAGACATTTTGTCGTATTATGTTTTGTAGGGTTATTTAAAGGTGGTATAATATACGGCTAATCAGTCGTTGGTTCCCATTTGTCATGAGACATTTTGTCGTATTATGTTTTGTAGGGTCATTTAAGGTGGTATAATATACTGTTAATCAGTCGTTGGTTCCCATTTGTCATGTGACATTTTGTCGTATTATGTTTTGTAGGGTTATTCAAAGGTGGTATAATATACGGTTAGTCGGTCGTTGGTTCCTATTGTCATGTGACACTTGTCATAATATGTTTTGATGGGTTATTTAAAGGTGGTAAAATATACGGTTAGTCGGTCGTTGGTTCCCACCGACTTGTACCAACAAATACGTTGTATTTTTGTGTTATTTATCCAGGCTGTTGGAGGTGGAGTATGATGAGGAAACGACAATTTTAGAGTCACATAATCTCCACATATTTATCGAATTCACCTTCCACAATGAATTATTATATTTTAATTTTATATTTATTCATATTGATATAATTGTATTCATTTTTTTGGGCTGAAAAAAATGTTATGTTTAAACAAAACATGTGTGTAGTCCATATATAAAGAGGTATTAGTAAAAAGAGAGGTCGGTGACAATAGTTGAGAAAAGAAACGACATCAAATATGTATTATAGTTATGTCTATAATTACTTAACGCGCACGTGTCTAGTTCATATCGAGTGCTAATTAACTTATTAGAAGTGTTAAATATCCATTAATTATTCAAAATATTGCGTTGGAATGACGAATCTAACACGCGCTTTTCCTACTTTGTAATTATGTGTATCCACGCAAACATGATGATTTACGACCGTTTCATATTACCGCAATACCCGATTCACATACGTCGCATAATAATTATGCAAAGAGCAGACGTAAAGTAGACAATGCAATATAAATAAAATATGTCTTCACTTACTTTACGAGAACGAGGCGACTTCATATAGGATGTTCATTATATTTTATAATTAGAATACTTTTCTATTGACCTTTTCACGGCACTTGCACCTGTTGTCAATTAGGATGGAATCCTATTTTTAGATATGTATATAAAACATATATATATAATCATAAACATGAATATGTAAACATACATAATTATATATATATATATATATAATATACATATAAATATAAACATACATACAAACCATTGACAACATAAACAAAACACATTAGCACAAACAAAATGTATAATCATAAACATAACTTTATTATCATGACTATAATTTCATATCATATATAAAAAACATAATAAACATCAATAAAAATGATCATAAACATAAATATATGACATAAATATTTAATCACAGACAAAAAAATATAACATAAACATCAATATATATAGCATAAACATAGATATACATGTATATAACATAAACATAGATATATAACATAAAACATAGATATATAACATAAACATAGATATACAAGTATATAACATTAACATAGATAATTAACATAAACATAGATATATAACATAAACATAGATATACATGTATATAACATAAACATAGATATACATGTATATAACATAAACATAGATAATTAACATAAACATAGATATATAACATAAACATGGATAATCAACATAAACATAGATAATTAACATAAACATAGATATATAACATAAACATAGATAATCAACATAAACATAGATAATTAACATAAACATAGATATATAACATAAACATAGATATATATTTAACATTAACATAGATATAACATAAACTTACTACTATTAGATATATAACATAAACATATATATTAAAAGCATAAACATAGAATATATAGTCGTATCGAGTACCTATCATTTTATTGATTTCAATAAAATCATTAAAATAATGATACTAATGATAATGATAATAATAATGATAATAAAAAGATAATTACAATAAAAATATGATAATACAAAGGATACAGTCTTTATTTACGAAAAAATTAATTTGAACAAGTCTATCTTCCATAAGGCCCTCTTGGGGTGGAGAAAAACCATCGTAAGTGACAATGTAATCGTTCCAGTAACGAGAAAGTAGATTAACAAAGCCGATTCGAATTTACATTGAGTTCTTTCCTTGTGTAGAAAAGTCTATAGAGCTTCAAACATATATTTTGTATTTAATGAAAGCTGCAGCGTCTGTCCATGGGGTTTATTATAGAGGTTATTATAGAGGTTATTATAGAGGTTATTATAGAGGTTATTATTAGAGGTTATTATGTATTTATGTTTCGCTATTGTCCCTAACACTAGGTAAATTAAGTTCATTCAAATCAATATTTGACCTCATCAGTCTTTGAGCGAGAGATTCTGTTTATGTTCCGTAGTTTGTCCGGAGAGAGCGGTTTGTTCCGCAAGTTAAACTGCTATTATATGTGACTAGAGTGGATCAATCAACAGTTGTAATATCCATGGTAATCTGTGTGTACGACAATTGTGCTACCATCACCGCTATCACCAAAGGCAGACGAATAAATGGTATTCTGTCTGCACGACGACAATTGTGCTACCATCACCGCTCTGTACGACGACAATTGTGCTACCATCACCGCTCTGTACGACGACAATTGTGCTACCATCACCGCTATCACTGAAGGCAGACGAATAAATACCGCTCTCAGTTGGGACCTAAATAATGTAAAGCATTGTTGAATCGTTAATTTTATAGAAACAAAACATTTATCTATGCGACGTAGTTTCTTTAACCTTGAAAGGGAATGTATCAGGATTTTAAAATTGGCTATAATTTTTTTCCAATTTAGCTGCCAATATATAACCAAAGGATTTCCTAACTTGGGCCTCACTCCTTGGTAAGACTAAGATAAATTTTCCGCTTAAACTTGCAACACATTTGCAGACCTATTAAATGAGTCACGTGATTTCATTTTGATTTCAATGTGATCCGTTATACAGGTTTACACATAGGAAACATTTGTTTCATCAAGAGTCTGGATAATGATGCAAAGGTCGTCAAGCAGTATTTAAGCGCTGTCTATTTTTCCGAATGAGGATTTCGTTTCGAATTTATCACTCCGATTCGTACGTATTGTTGTGAAAACATCATATTGGACTCGGTGCCTACGGCATCTCGTCTAATATGATTTCATTCTCATATTGTACAAAACACTGTAAAATAACCTTTTATAGTTTGATATATGCTTAATTATTGTGTGCTATATTGCCACAAATACGCCAAATATGACGCTTTTCAACCATTGTTGTTTCTACTGTTTGGTACTTTTGTTTTGATATTACAATTTTTTGTTTCAATATAATGGTTGTCCCTTAAATAAATATATAAAGAAACGAGGCAGGACCTACATACAAAGTAAACTGGAATATTTAATTCCACATGTTTTATAATGAGATTGGGATTTCTATATCTATTTTAGTGAAGCGCGTGGTCCAGTGGCAGAGAATCAAACCCAGGATCGGAGAGTTATGAGTTCAATCCTCCGGCACGGCTATGTGTGGTGTCCTTGATCAAGACACTTTATCATCATATGCTCAGTACTGGTCCTAGCCAGGAAGACCTCGAGAGTGATTTCTCTAAGTTGTATTAACTTGTTTTAGGCCGGGAGATAGAAGGGTCCACCGTGCACGCCCCCCCCCCCCCCCCCTCCCACAAACCTCCAAATCAATATTTTTCTGAAGCACCATTACGCCCTGATCACGAAAATAAATGTTAACATTGCGTAAGTTGGGACGAACTTCCGGTTATGACGTCATCAAGATGGCCGCCATAGTGAAATTTACCCAAAATGTGAAAAAAATCATAAAATCGTTATTTTTCGATCAAATTTAACAAATGAGTTATCAAAATGACCGCAATAGAATAACAAACAGATCTGTTAACAAAACAAACTACTATGAATAGATTCATTTCGAACAAAAATGAATTTATGTCGATTTTGAGGTCAAAATTTCAATTTTTCACAAAATAATTGTCATTATTTTTGGTCAAATCTTTTCCAGAAAGCAAACAACCTTAGTCACGATTCAGAAATGTTTTATTCACACTATTGAGCTGAATGACCACACGCTATTTTGTTCATATCCTGTGTATCACAACTGTTCAAATATCAACAGTCATATCAACAATAATTGCCGATTCTGTGTGTCTAAATATCTAACAAACACAGAGTTTATGTCATTCGAGGGTACATATTGTCAATTCAGATCACTGTCTGTGCTTTCACCACTGCTTTGTACACTTAACTGATCTAGCACATCTGTCAGCTGGTATACAGTTTCCGAGTCATCTGAATCCACATCGTCGTCAGACTGCAGTGGTTCGCCAGCGATGTCGATGAGCTCCTGCGGCAGAACATCTCCTGTGTACCACAGTGGCTCCAGCTTTCCATCCTTTACCTCCCATCCATGGTCAACCTTCACATCTGGAATATGTAGTTCAGCAATGTGGGCCCTCTTCCAGATTCCAACCTGATAGTTGACACGTCTTACGTGCTGCTCCAGACTTCTTCTGCATGGTGGAAGTGATCCCAGGTCCACATTCTTTGAAGGGTGGGGTTGGTCTTCCTTGGCACACAGCTCCTGTATGTGGATGTATCGCAGCTCATTAACCTTGTGCACTCTAGCACGACCATATATGGCACACGTGAATTCCTCCAGTTCATCAAGGAGGTCTTCGGTTATGTCCCAATTTTCCCCCAACCTGCAGAGTACAGCAGCAAACTTTGGAGTTTTCTGGAGAGTTTTCAGTGGCTTGATCTTTCCTATTCCTTTGAATGCGCTGGTAGTATCACATCTAGTGTATGCATGGAGACACATGAGTGCTGTGCAGTGGTTCTGTGTATAGCCCTCTGCCAGTTCGGTGATGTTGATAAGTCGCTGCTTATTTCCAGTGCCAGTGTCAAATAGAATCACTACATTTGGCAATGTGAGGGTGTAGTGCAGTAGGGTGAAGAATACATCGCTGTCTGGACTTTTGATCCGGATGTACTCGTATCCCTTGTCCTTTCAATACATGTAGTACAGAACTACTCTGGAATCAGTTTCCTCTTGGGATGCGCGTAGAGTTTCGATCTCCATCTTCGCTGTGCTTTGCCCATCTTCAGACGTCAGCTGGTATGCAGCTCCTTCACATATGATGATGACTTTTCTTCCAAGGAGCTTATTGGCATATGAATGATTACTCCACGTCTTGCAGAGGAGATTAATGAATTGTGTCTTGTTGTCATCATTTGTCAGGAACTGCTTCCAATCAGGAGGTTTCTTTGTGCTTGCCCCCTTTACAATGAGCTTCTCACTACAGCCCCTTCTCTCACGTTCCATGGATTTGACAGAATTGGGAGTATACATATCTGTGCTGAACACCGCATCTGTTGTCGTTGACATCATGCCAAAAATCTTGTTGCAGATCAAGCTGAAATTGGCTGGTATCTCCTTGAGGTAGTAGAAGTAGGCATAACCATCATAGACCACAAGTGTTGACTCAGCCGATGGAACCGGTGCATCCTCACTCTTTGGTCAGATACTGGAAAGATTTAGATTTGTCTGTCTTTGCCAGAAATCCATCTGCTGTTCCAATGCTGTATGGGACAGGGGTCAGCGGGTACGTCATCAGCTCCTTCATGTCGAACTGCAAGCCCTGGCTTTAGGATTTCACAAATAGTTGGAAGGCAATATTGCCTTGTTGCTTATACTGGACCACTTTGTTATTTGCCGTTGTTACTTTCATCTTCTTGTTCATGTCACCAAGCGTTCTCAGATTCATCCGCTTTACTGGTTCAAAGAAGTTTGCATTCTTCTCCAGCCTGTCTTTTATGAAAGCTTTCTGTGCCTCTTTTCCTGACTTTTCTGCGCCCAAAACATCAGTTGCTATTATCTCAGTGTCTGCAGCTCCAGATGAAAGACTGATAAGTTTGTCTTGGTCGTCAACTATAAATGGATTGATGAAGCTTTCAACGGCCTCCTTTGCCTTTCGTACGCATTTCTCACTTTTCAGGATCTCTGCAGGTCGTACATCACGATGCATTGTTCCACTTTGGCTGTCTGTCAGCATGTCAGCCATGTTCAGTGTCGTGTTGACATACTGGGATCTCGCGTGTGTTGTTCGCACCCATCTTTGGTATGCATCATGGTTGCTGAGAACCTCTGAAACACCAAAAACACCCCCACTAGCGCCACCATGAGATTTGGCATGTCTCATAAAGGTTTCCTCCATAGTTTTGTCGACGGCACAGCGGTTTCCGGGTATGAAGGAACGAGCCACACTCATTGCTCCCCTCTTGCCATGTATTGTTCCAATAACAACCTTTCCAGGCACTCCAGCATGGTCTTATGGCAGTGCATCGCCCTGTCATAGTGCTTTCCGGATATCACACCTTGCAATGAACCAGAGGCAATCAGCCCTGCTTCAAGTAGGATGTCAGACATCCAGAGCCATCCATCTTCTTCCCCACCATCTTCAGATAAGCACACACGAGGCGGAAGGTACCAATCAAAACAATGTGCTTCTCATACCGTTTAGGGTTGTTCCAAAGCAATGGATATGCCTTCATGTAGACTCCCAAGTCGAAGGTTGTTATGACATACTGCTGGTTTACTTCATGTGTGGCCTCTTCAGCATATCTCAGACATTCTTGCACGGTCTTATAATCGGTGATGGGTTGGGTGATGACTGGGTAATAGTCAATGGTGGTGAGATTTGTTGGTGGCATACCAGTTAAGGATGTGAAGCCTGTCCAACCAGGTACGTCCTGTGAGGCTGTACGCACCATGCGAATGAGAACCCAGACAAAATTGCGTCTCATGGCGCGCTTTAGGGCTTCTTCGCCTCCAGGGCATGTCAACTGTTGGATTGTGAGGGATGGACTTTTTCGTTGTGTTACATAGCATTCAGGAAGATTCCCGACTTTATCTGTTTTCAGAGAACGCGCTCCACTTCTGCTGACGGCCGGGATTTCAGGACGAGTACCCCCCTGTTGCTCTGGGTTTCCTTCGATGTCCTGCATCATAATACCATGAGCAGTGTGAATAGACCCCATGCCTGTCAGATCGTTCAAGAGCTGATCAAAGTTGTCAAATTCGGAATGAAACACCGATGGAGCATCAGGATCACGAACAATTTGGGTGGACAGAAAACTTGATGTTTCTTCTACAGCCTGAGCAATAGCTGTCTCAACTTCAAGAGAGAAGGAGTAACTCTCTGAGTGTCCCATTCTGTTCAATAAGGTGATCAGTTGTTTGCTTCTGAACAGATGTCGCATTGTCATACAGATAAGCACATGCTTTGGTAATTTCCTTCTCCATTGGTAGCGGCCCTGCATATGCCTTGGCCAATAGAAAGTACCAGCCTGTTGGCTCGTGACGTGTCAGCAGTTGGTGTCCCAGTGATCACATAACTTAAGAACTTCTTCAGCTGCAGCGGGAGTATCTCCTCACTGTTTTTTAAGTCTGTTGATGTTGGTGGCCATTTCAGATCTGCCGATTGTTCAAAGCTACGCAGAATCAATTGGTGTAGGTGAGTGGCGGCATCATTAATTATGTCAGTGGAACCTAGTGCATATGCACTCTTGACAGCACGGTTTACATCAATGTCCGAGCTCTATACAATGCATGGTGTAAACTTTGTCTGCTTATCAAGTTGGCAAAATGATAATTTCCTACAATTGTTGACATCCTTCGCCAGCTTGACCTTCAGTTTCCCACTGCGATAGTTAGGATTGGCGAACTCCGTATCTTTCAGGCTCGAAATATAGACCTGAACAATCTCACACATTGTGACAATGTTTTTGTCACATATCACATCTTTGTCAATCTTCTCACACACATTCTGATACGCTGTCCTGTGTGCCAGTTCAAGCTTTTCCTGCTGTGTTCTCTTCTCGTCATCATTCTTCTCCACTGCTTTGGGTCTGTAATGTACTTGGCTCTACAGCTCTTGTGAAATTGCGTCTCGCATGCAAACAAATCATGTCCTCTTATTCTAGTCAAGAGTTGTTCATCGGATTTCTGCTCTGCTACTTCTAGAACTTTTCTCCAACCATCAAACTCAAACTTAGAGGTTCCTTCACTTGTCCAGTTACCCTTCACCTTGATTTTCTTGCGCCCTTCGGAGTTACAAAATATACAATTGGGCTTGAAGATAGTGGTATCACTGTCATTTGAAGATCGCCGACTTGTTCTGGATGAACATGTTGCTTCCGGCGTATCTGGAGGAACCTCAAGGCGCTTAAGATTCATGGTGAACCTCTGATAACATTCACGATGATATCCATCAGAGTCTGTATATGTTTCGGGAATGAGGTCACACACCTGTTGCATTCTATGTATAGAACCGACTGGTTGGCAAAGTCTTCGGGGTCGTACTTCTTTTATTTTGTCCAGTGTTTTGTTGCGATCTTTCATGTTCGTGAATAACTGCAGTTGTCCACATTTTAATCCCTGAATATGGATAACACATCTTGGTTTCATATCGGACGTTGATGCTTTACAACTTTCACCACGTCTTCTCTTTGACGGCGGGCCATCATCTTTTGGGGGATCCTGGGTATCAGAGGAACCTTGCATCACTGTCGTTGTATGTATTAGAACCAGTCACTATATGCTTGATCTGTAACATACAAAAAATGCAATATTTAGAACAGATATTCCAGTGTGGCCATTTTGATTGCTTTTCTAACCAAATGAAACAAGAAAGCTAAGACTGTATTTCCTTTAGGTTTTATGATGGCGTCAGTCTTCATGAAGTTGTGGTTGACGCTCCTGAAAATTGTCATGAACCTGTGTTTTATGTTGATTGAATGGGGTTCGAAAAACTACTCTCAGGCATGGAAGTTATTTTGACCAAAAAATAATGACAATTATTTTGTGAAAATGTTCAATTTTGACCTCAAAATCGATATAAATTCATAAATCTTTTTATAGTAGTTTGTTTTGTTAATAGATGTGTTTGTTATTCTTTTGATACCTCATTTGTTCAATTTGATCGGAAAATAACGATTTTATGATATTTTTCACATTTTGGGTAAATTTCACTATGGCAGCCATCTTGATGACGTCATAACCGGAAGTTCGTCCCAACTTACGCAATGTTAATATTTATTTTCGTGATCAGGGCGTCATGGGGCTTCAGAAAAATATTAGTTCAGAGGTTTGTGT
This sequence comes from Panopea generosa, assembly GCA_029582155.1. Classification (NCBI taxonomy): domain Eukaryota; kingdom Metazoa; phylum Mollusca; class Bivalvia; order Adapedonta; family Hiatellidae; genus Panopea; species Panopea generosa. Next base: position 41,585,740 of record CM055908.1, read on the forward strand.
GTGGGAGTGTGTGTGTGTGTGTGGGGGGGGGGGGGGGGGGGGGGGGGGGTGCACGGTAGACCCATCTAGCTCCCGGACTATTTTGCAATCGGGGTAAAACATAAATAAGTTTAGACTGATATCATATTTGAGTCAATTTTTCATGAAATATTTTTTTTAACCAACATTATGCTTGTTCAACCATTAACCTTTATCCGAAGTATGTCCCTAAACAAAATAGATATGCATAATAATTGTTTCACTGATCTATAAAATCTATGTTATGTATAAAGAATATAAAAAAGTATTATTATACATATCGTACCTTTAATACTTTTGCGATGGATATTGAAAAAAAATCGAAAATAATTTAAGAGATATGCATACATAGCCAAGATTTATTTTACCTTGTTTAATTTCCTACTACACCGAACATCTTTAAATTGTAATACTTGAATAAACTGCTTTTAATATTTTTCACATAAATCAATTCGGTTGCCAATGGCATGTACATAGAACCCTGACAGTAAAATTTATTTCGTTCAGAATACCCTCAAAGTCAAAATTCACAAACATCAAACCTGTCTTAAGCAGTCACTCAAGGGATATAACAAAGATGACCCCTTAAGGCAGGTGGCTTCTAAATACAGGTTGATTAAAACTAAAATGATAAAAATGGTAAATAGAAGATGTGACTATTTAAGACAAGTGGTCGCCTAATAGAGGTGGCCACTGACACAGGTTTGTTTGTTCTTGATATTTGGAATTAATACCAACAGTTTGAATACAGGGCCTGTAGATGTCAATAGCGAGTTACGTTCTAATTACTGACACTCTCTGCGTTTATACTTAAAAGGTTTAATATGTGTGTTTGGACTAGCGCTTCACCCTGCCCATCTTAATGTGTTTTGTTTTTCAACGTCAACACAATTCATCAAAGAAGCCATCGTTAATCTAATTTCCAAAAACGTGTCCTTTATAATCAGTTTAGACATCTCTGTAAGTCCTCATACGTCTTTCGGCGGTTGTATTTTCTTACGTAGATTGTTTACAGACACTGGTAGTTTATTAAATAATATACGCGTTCAATTCGTGTCCGCAAGCATGTCAATTTGAGTGAAAATATTCCTGTCTGAAAGACGGCGGTTGCCCGTAACAACACCTTAAAGCGGGAAGTTTGCTGTTCAACTGTTTAAATTTTCACGCTCATTTATTGCCAAACAAAAACGAACTAGGCATGCATTTTGATATAACATTAACTATACGAACGTGGAAGGATCTAGCTGACGGTCAAAATCGGTGCTGATACTTTCTCCATCGACACCATAAACTGTGATACTTTCTCCAAATGCACCATATACTGTAATACTTTCTCCAACTGCACCATATACAGTGATACTTTCTCTTATTGCACCATATACTGTGATACTTTCTCCGACTGCACCATATACTGTGATACTTTCTCCAACTGCACCATATGCTGTGATAATTTCTCCAACTGCACCATATGCTGTGATAATTTCTCTAACTGCACCATATACTGTGATACTTTCTCTAACTGTACCATATACTGTGATAATTTCTCCAACTGCACCATATGCTGTGATAATTTCTCCAACTGCACGATATACTGTGATACCTTCTCCAACTGCACCATATACTGTGATACTTTCTCCAACTGCACCATTACCTTCTCCAACTGCACCATATACTGTGATACTTTCTCTAACTGCACCATATACTGTGATAAATTCTCCAACTGCACCATATACTGTGATATCTTCTCCAACGGTACCATATACTGTGATACTTTCTCCAGCAGTACCATATACTGTTAATGCTCACATTAACACTCCATTTGTTAATATGTATAGTCACAGTGCATCGTTATACAAGTGATAAGATTGTGTTTGTATCCTTAATATAATAACGACAATGCCTTAAAATCTGAAAAATCAATGTGTCATATAATGGCGTCATACTTTTATAGCGTTTAATGACATAATATGACTAGCCTGTTTGAAACGTTAACCAATAGTTTTACCCTTGTTGTGAAATATTTATATGTGCATATCAAGCAAGAGTTTCACGTGTTTACGATGTTTAAGCCAATATCAAAGAAAATCAGCGGCGTTGTTCCACTGTTTTGATATAACATTTTTTTCAACATTGATTGAAAACCGGGTACTAACTAAACCATCGTGTCAACAGCTTGCTTAGGTACCATCAGCCAATTAGTTAATTGAAAATTATGATTGTATCGTATCTGAAATGACCAATTGTGTGTGAGATACTAGGTTAAAGCGATACTCACCTACATTTTGTACACATTTCCGACGTGTGTATTCGATGTTTGAACTAATGTCAAAGCTAGAATATCTTGTTTTGCACCGCAGTGTTGGTGGAGCGTCCGGCTCGCATGCCGAAATTCATGGGTTCGATCACCGATCGGGTAATACCAAATACTTGAAAAAAGGTACAAACGCGTCATCGCTTGGCACTTACCCATACGAGGATAGTTTTAGTTCTGGTCAGACCTGTGTCAGTATAGGGTTTCTAGGTGGGGGATCTTACCATGTGTCTATGCCGCTGTCTCCAGAATAACGCCGCTAACTGTCGCATGCATACACCGTCTTCAGGAAAGCACCATACAATACAATACTATCTTGTTATGCAAGGCGTGGTGTACCCATATCTGTAGAAACATATTAAACGTCATGCCCTTCAGCTGAACGAAATTTGAGAGATTTTCACAGCAGTGGGATACAATCATCTTCCGTTCACAGCCTATAAAAACATTGATTAATAGCTCTTATATAAATATTGTTACCTCTGGTATGTCTACGGGAACAAAAAGTCGTTTATCCAATGTCAATTTCTTCTCTCAGCTAGACAATATAAAAATAAAACTGATGTGAGTTGTTATTTTGTTCAAAAAATAGAGTAAGATTTAAATAATGGGTAACGGTGAATTTCGTGGACTGGTTCCAGTCTGATTTAAAGTCAAGCACAGAAAGTTGTTCTCGTTATTTACCCGCAATATAAGACCGGGGCGACATTGTCAGAAAAGGAATATTAGAAACGGCTTTGGATGGCATGACATTGATATATTCAGTAATACGTGAAAACGGTTTGTTTGCTCTCCGTCGTTTTCCCTCTGAAACAGTTACGACCAAAATTAACCATGACAGGAAATGTGTGTGTACAATATAAAACAACTTTTTGTGATTCGGTGTTTGTGTGTGACTGAGTACGTGCGTACATGTGTGCGTGCGTGTTTTGTAGTAAGTAAACGGTTTCGATGGTGTTTGAAATCAAAATTTAGATCAAGTAAAACTTAACCTTCAAACATAGGATAACGTGTACTGTGTTTTTGAAATTTTCGACCGTATATGATGTTTCAGATTTCTTAACGATGACAACTAATGTTCAGTACACTGCGGTCATAAAACTCTCATATACGGTTGAAAATTCAAAATTACAGTAATATTTAATAATTAACCCGTACGCTCAATAGCGCGATATTGCTAACAAAATTGTCGAAATGCATGTACTCATGACATCGGCGTTCTCCATTACAAACAAACGGTTTTACAGACGGAATATGCGTTTCTATACCTGCAAACTTAGGCCTAAGTGTATCAACCGATGAATCACGGTTATTTTATGACTTATGAGCCTTTGAATCAGATTATTTTGAATTTAGGTGCAGTTCCGTTTACAACTTGACGACCATAAACATAGAAACACAAATGTACACGCGTCCATCAAATCTCTCCCAGAGTGCACTGCGATACGTTTGCTTCATATCAACATCAACCTTTGCACGATTATGATTATGTGTTGGTTGATCAAGGAGTATCGTTGTCACCATATTTATTAATTTTATGTGCTGAAATTCTTGCAATTAATATGAAAAACAACAAAAATATAAAAGGCCACGGTATCAAAATAGGCAATACAGAATATAAAATATCACAATATGCAGATGATGCATCAGTTTTTTTAGACGGATCACAAGTCTTTTAATGAAACATTATCTGAACTATCAAGTTATGCAGACTATTCCGGTCTCAATGTTAACTTTGGCAAAACACAAGTTATATGGATAGGGCTGAAAAAATACAGTACTGAAACTATCAAAACAAAAATTGAAACTAACACGGGTAATAACAAACTTTAAACTGTTAGGAATACACTTTGACGTAGATCTTGATAGAATAATATAAAAAAAATACCAAGAAAAAAATATGAAAAATAGAAACCTTAATCAAATCTTGGAAACGGAGGTATCTTACTCCAATAGGAAAAATAACTGTTGTCAAATCTCTTCTTATTCCAATATTAAATCACCTATTTATGTACCTTCCAAACCCAAACCTCAATACTATAACATACATTAATAGTCTATTCTACAGTTTTATCTGGAATGGACCATCTAAAATTAAACAGTCGGTTTTTGTCAAAGAGTATAGCCAAGGAGGACTTAAGATGATAAACATTAATTCATTCATGGCAGCTCTCAAATCCGTTTTGGTTTTACGTACTCAAGTCATTACACGCATTAATAAAAATAAAGAAACCTCAAAATATGGATAATATTCTACCAAAACCCATCTTTTTTAATGAAAATATACTTATTGGAGAAAAACCAGTTGTTTACTCAAAATGGTACGATAATGGAGTTACATTTGTCAACAATACTGGGGACTTTCATTCAGAATCGGAATTTAAAATATATTTATGTAAAAAACAAATTTTATACAATCCAATGGAGTAATAAATGCTATAAAATCGTTAGTACATAAAAACAGTATGACTTGAAATAAAAAAAATGTTTAAGACCAATACAACCTCCAACATACAGTAACATTACAAAATCTAAAAAAGGTTGTGAAAAGACATATATTCAATACTTAATAATAACAACGATGAACTGACATCAAAGTTAAAATGTCATAGATGAAATAACATGGGACAAAATATTTTTGTCACCTTTTAATAACAATATTAGTGCACAACAACAACGGTTTCAAACCAGAATAAATCATAGGATTCTACCATGTAATACATATTTACATACATTACAAATAATTAACAGTCCTCTATGTACATCCTGTAACCAGCAAGAGACCCTCATCCACATGTTTTGGACGTGTCCAACAACATAAACATTACTTAATAAACTCAAAACTTGGTTCTCTGCTATAAATGTAAAATGCTCATTTTATGAAAAATGTTTTATATTTAATACCAATATAGAAAACAACAGAAATCCAAATTATTCTTGAAATAAAATATTACATATTTTCTACAAGACGACTGAATGGAACACTTTCCACTGTTGCTTTTAAAAACAGACTCAAATAAACACTGAGAGAAATAGCAATAAAAAACGGGAAAAATGATACAGCGGCATAAACTTCTGAATATTTAAATTAATACAACATATAAAGTGATAACTTTATCCTGGTAATGATAATATTTAAAATAATCTTGAATAATAATGTTAGGACACTCGCAGAATCTGGACCCTGGCACATGACAATTTTCAATTATATATTAAGTGAATTACTACCACAAGACTGTACATGGAGAACGTTGTGTAATATATTTAACCTAGTCAACTTATATTAAATTTACCATTTTATTCCACTAGAAAAACAATGATATCTAGATAATTGTAACAAGACTGAGAGAAAGAGATATGTTTTATAGCGAGAAAGATAATGCATACTGGACTATTTCAAACATTTCTCAAGAGTTATCCGATAACTGCCCCTGTGCAGTTTGATGATAGTGGAGATGAATCCAATTACTTCCCTTAGACCGCGATAAAACATACAGGTATCGTTCCGCTCTGACACTAAAACTAAGTATGCGTGACGTGTTATATATGCCCTCGGGCACAATTTGACAAGGTCTTATATATGTCCTTGTTTTGATTAGGGCGTTTTGGTGATTTTGATGTGTAGTATAAAAAAGAAATTATTGAATTTGACTTAAACGCTAAAATCATTTGATAAAGTTTAATGTGTAAAAATATAACATAGTTTAATGAATTTAATGATTTTTTTACAAATTATTATATACTTTGATATAGTTTATTTTATTATAGATAAAGATTGATTATTTTGTGTTACTATAAATAAATAAAATTATTACAGTTAATTGATTTTATAAACTTATAAAAGAGACAGAATGACAATGAAACATAATGTCTTTTTTTTATAACTTATTTATATTTCTTCGATTGTGAAACAAGTTCTTACAACTTAGGCAAATCACACTCGAAGTCTTCGTGGGTATGACCACTACTAAGTATATGAGGAAAAGGTGTCTTGCCCAAGGGCACTACACATAGCCGTAGCAGAGGATCGAATCCACGACCCTCCGATCATGGGTTCGGTGCTTTATCACTGGACTAAGCGCTCCACTATTCACAGAGAATAGTGCCGGGTGGGGATCCGAATTCACGACCCGAGGGTTGAAAGTCAGGCTCATTTCTTTCTGAGTTAACGGGACAAGTGCACTGATATTCAAATGATATTTTAATCTTTATGTTGTTGTTATTTCTAAAAGAAAATTATTACGGTTATAGAATTATATAAAATTTTGTTTGAAACAGACATCTGTATTTTAGCGCATGTGTTTTTTAATAAAGCCTAAAACGGTATCTTTTAAAAACTTCGTGTTATAATATCTTATTGATTATGTTGTTACAACAGATTAATACGTTTTGCATACCACTTCAATATACGAGAGGATCTTTTTTTAAAAAAACAACTACATCCTAACAAATTATATTATTACCCCCCAATAAAATTATTTTTGCCTCCGGGCAGGGGTAGTTGGTAATTAAGGTCATAAAAAAAACACTGGCTTATTCCATTGTTTGAGATTTGAAAAACAGACATGCGCGGGGCGGGGGGTCTCTGTTTTTTTTTGTACAAGGATTATTAAATATACATATTACTTTACTGATCTTAGGAAAACGTTTAAATTCAATATGCTGTAATATTTATAAACATTTGATATTGGTTTATCATAACGGACTTGTATTTAGTTAATTACACGATATCAATGCGATGTCTATAAAACAAACATAATAATACACAAAATGAAACATGTTTGCAGTTAGAATATCTATTTCGGATTACTAAACTTAATGAAGTAATCTTAGTACTATTATATTTCTATAAATAATTAAATAATGCTATTTTTGTTCCGCAAAACACCATTAATTTCATAGTTATTATCTTTATTTTTGTCTAATCTATATACACGTCATATAACAAAACAGCTATATGAACGTTTAAACTTGTACAAAGCCATTCTAAAAGAATTATAAGATTGATTGATTCGTTCATTCTTTATGCATTTCAATGTAAAGCACAATTATTTTACACGATAAAGCTCTATGTAAAATATTGCTAATCTTTATACTAAAAACTGCAATCAACCAAGTTTTAAATTAAAAGCTGAAGAAGAAAAGAGCACTATTGTGCATTTTTAAAATTATCTTAAGAAGATCATTAAATTGAGTAATTCAAAACAATGATATGCTAATTATGCTGTATTAACATACTTATCAACCAATTACATTATCAAATCTCTTTGTTCATTTAATTTATATGCCTTGCGTAAAGTATTGTTGTTATTTAATCACTTGTTTTGATCTTTATTGCTTTTCTTTTTATGTCCACTGAATTATTTCATAACAAAGACATTAAAACATTTGTGCAAAAGAAATACTCCATTAAATAATGTTTTGGTTTACAAAAGAAATGTACTTGAATTGGAAGTTTTGTTAAGGTTCTTTAGTTAAAATATGAAATTAAAATAAATCTATTCTTTAGAATATAAGTAAAATACATAAATTAAAACAACACTTTAAACTACACATAACTTGCAATATCACCATGTGTATATAAATATGTCGGGACTGACCAATATCTGCCGGCTGATATAGCGACATACATGCTGTATTTGGTTAGGTACTGTAATATGCTGTATTGGGTTCAATAGTCCACTCTATTGAACATACAGAAAATAAATCAGAATTACATTTTGTCTGATTTTCCAATCAAAATGGAAGCAAGATGCAATTATCATATTTTTTATATCAAAATATCATCGTAAAGAGAATTCTTTTTGCAATGAACGTATACGTTGTAATAGGTTGGCAAAAAATCACAACTAAGGTTAATAAGACATTAAAAGTTGCCGAAAACGTGTTTTGAGTATTTTTTATATAGAACATATAAGGAGCATATATGCTGTTATAAAATCAAAAAAGGAAGCAAGAAGACGTAAACTTATTTTAATTTCAATTTTATCATAATAAAGGTTATATTTTTAACTTAATGGCTAGACGTTGTAATAGGTTGGCAATTTAGTAATGAAAAAGTTATAACGATAAAATTAAATTTCTCCTATATGTTTCTATGTAAACCAATTATGACGGTTTAGCCAGGTAAGTAGTAAAAACTCTCGATAAGCCAGTGGGATGTCTGAAATAGTCCCACATGGATTATTTGTTATTTGATTAGAATTATGCTATACTATGTATTTATAAAGTAAATGAAAATTGGAATAAAAAAAATTTGAGGCGGGGCCTAGTAGGATTGCTATTAGAATTGAACATTGGGTTGCGTAACCGTATTGGGGAGGCATATGTACGAATTCTTTAACGAAGATATACAAAATGTAGAATTATAAATTTGGTGGAAAATGTCCAAGTACCTTTACTGTATAGTTTGTACTTTTAATTTGTATGTAGGAAACTTTGATTGTTTTAATTGTTTATTTTGAATGTAGAATTCTTTTTCTTTGTAATGACTAGTCCCTTAAACAAATCAAAAGATCAAAAATTAAAATTAGGGCTTGAAAAAACTGATTTATTCGCCATTATTTCTGGTTAGAACATAATACGTTAATTCTTACTACATATGTAGTTGTATTTAAAACAAAAAGAACTACGCAAGTATTGTATATTTCTTCTCCAAATATCTGAAAAGTCAATATACTAGCTAGTCCCAACACATTTTTGTACGAAATTTAAAGCAACCAATCAAAGGTACTGACCTCGTCACGTGATGTTTACATTTACGCATGCGGGTTTCAAAACGCATGTAGTGATTAGTTCAAAGCTAATCAAATGTGCTAATATTGTCACGTGATGTTTACATTATTTGCATGCGGGTTCTTCAATACACGCTAGCAGGAAGACGCGTGGAAAAGAAAGCAAAGATGGTTGTAGGCAATTTCCAACAGGGGTGTGAAATATTTGCGCCTTTTAATGGTTTGTAATGTACAACTATGTCGTTAATTGCGTTGCTTGCCTTTTTTCAACTCAGTAATGTCGATAGAGCAGATTCGCCTTTCAATGTAGGCAGATTGAGACGTAATTTTGCGGTAATGAAACCACTAAGGTCAAGGTCACAGGAATGTGATTTTACCGGAAAATGGGACTGAAATAGGCGACAGACATGTTTTACCTGAAAATGTTGCTAGTAGAGCAAGTGGTCGAGATAAAGTTACACATTCAAATCATACTTACTTTTGACAAACTATAAAACGTAGAAGTAAATGTCCCGCATTGACATGTTAAATCGAGTCACCAAGTGAAAGTTAGTTGATATTAATTATTTGATCTCGATTAAAAATGAAAGTTAAGAGCTTCTATGAACTGCTCTCGAGTCCGCTTCCTGGGTAGAACCAGTACTGAGTGTTGTTTTATAAGATGAATCGGATCGAGCTGGAGATCGAACCCGCAACCTCTGGCGGCCGACACTCTACCCATTACACTACCGCCCCCAAGTAGAAAGAATGTAAACAAGCGGAAGTTCAAATGCAATAAAGAATATGATGACCAATGATACCATTTTCGATGTTGGTTTAGTTTGTGATTTATTCACATCCAATGATCTAAATTACACAAGTGACCAAAATCATGTACATGATTACGAAAATAGTATACGGAAGAAACCCAGCAGCTTTTGTCATTCATGCAACCGGTTTTTATATGCAGATCAGATTAAAGTTCTCTGTTCGGCAAATATTTCTGTCATAAATTTGGCTTGAAAACACATTGTGATGTGTGTTCAACTTGTTATTCGTGTTTTGAGAAAAGGTATCAAACATCACACAATCCTTGGAGTGGTGACTTTTCTATTTTTTGTCTCTAGTAAAACGATAGAACTTGTTTACCTTTCAATTTTATATTTTTGGCTTTCCAACATTTCATCTGTTTTACTTAGATCAAGCTAGCCTAACATGTTCAAAATGATTGTTTTGTCTCTTAATAACATTTTAAACTAACCGGTCATTCTCTATTGGTACACATTCATAAAATAAACAAAAAAAAACAAAACAATGTTGTTTCTTTGAAACAAACTTGCGGCGCCATTGATGCCCTGCATCAATCTTTGTCTTGTATTGTCTTGAATTATACACTCATTGAACCTACAAATAATTGTGTGATTCAGATACCTGTGTAACTTTCGAGAAATCTGTTTTCAGTATATTATGACGTAAAAACTACCACGTCATTCCCGTATTGCATGGTGTTTAATAATATCGCTTTCAACAATGTTTCAGTCATATCACGTCTGCTTGATACAGTATTCTCAGCACTGCCATACTGACGTATTAAGTCGCTACCACATGGCATGACATGACACCCTAACTGGCTCCTATTTCACCAACATATATTTAAATACTTAAAAATTTAAATCCAAGAAAAGCAGCCAGATGATCATGATAGTGCATACTGTTTCATTGATATTGATTATATAATAGAAAAATATCCAGTCAAAACTTACTTAAGTTTTTAAGTATTTAAGAAAAATGTTGGTAAAACAGAAGCCTTGTCACATTATACTGACACCGGATCAAATGAAACAAAAACATTTTTGCTGTGTAAAGTGAGGAAGCTATCATTTTTCACTTATTAGTTTTTTTGTACCTATATGATACCTACTTTTCTAATGATATATTGATGCTGCAGATATATGCAAAAAAAATGTAAGTTTCCAGACTTTGATTTTGGTATTTCCATGAGCGACGGCCATGTGAACGTGGTATATGTAATAGAGGGAAATCAATGGCAGTCACTTTTTGTTTTTGGTTTAATTTCTGGAAAAACAAGATTGGAGGAGTTGTTTCCCTTATATATGTGTGTCGTAATTCACGCGTACAAGTAGGTCAGCTGAGCAGTGGATATTGTCGTTTTTCAGAGGCAGTACTTATATGTATCGGGGCGAGCCCAGATTTGCCCAAAATATTTATGTAAAAAAGTAGTTACAAAAGGATAGGTTACAACATCGCTATTAATCTTACCTTGTTAGTGAGTTTTTCTTAATTTATTTTAGCTCGATTGTGAAAAAAGGTGAAAGTTTATTTGAATATCTGCCGAGTTAACTCTCTGGGTAGAACCAAAACTGAGTTTTGATTTCAAAAGGCATCGGATCGAGCTGGGATCGCACCCAAAACTTCTAGCGTGAACAGTCAAAACTCTATCCACTGAACTACTGACCCGCTTCTGTGGCATCTTAACTAGCAAAGCTATACATGTACAAAATAATATTTATACACAATATATTTAATATAAATCAGTAACCGTATAGAATGTATACAACTTAATGGAGTATATATTTATATAAATGCCTGCTTGAATGAAAATCATAATAATAATAAAATAAGTGACAATTAAACAGTTTTTAATTTTAGACACTATTTCTTTTTATAGATTTATCAATATGAATAGCAGGTGTTGTGAAACTACCTGTAACGCTTTGTCTGTAATATAGAAAACAATTATCGTAATTACTTAATAATTAATAAAAATCTACAGTGTTACCATTGCTGGAATCTGTACACAATTAACCTGACAGCAAAACGAAGGCAGGCTGATTGGCAAACGCGTGCGTGTATAGTATTTCCATCGTGAAATCCAGGTTGGCAATAATTAAGCAAGAAACATAGTGTGTTCCTAATTATCATTATGAACGCATACCATCATAGCAACAGGCAAGTTCGGGTAAAACTGCATCTTATTTACTCGAACATATAAGAGAGAGAGAGAATATTGTTTTAGGCTTACAAAAGATCGTTAAAATAAGTAACTTCAAATTTAACACTTAGAAGTTCGTGAACTTACGAACGTTAGTGAAATGTGCCCCAGATAAGAAACTTAAGTAAACCGTTTTATAATAACGTTTAGCGACACGATAAAACATTAACACTTTCTCTGCATGCACGCACATACTGGGTTCGTTTATAGATATTTCTATCTCGTCTTTGGGTTGACATAAATTCACGCTGGAAGTTCCATGGACTCGCGAGTATGATCTTCTCAAAAGTTGAGAGATAAACGTATGTGTTTAAGGAAATAGTTAAAACTCCTTAATGATATGTTGGAAACAAATTCAAAATAAATATACCTTTGGCATCTCGTCCAATATGATTTTCACCACAATACATACCCGTACAATATATTACTATATTGTACAAAACACTGTAAAATGATCTTTTTATTCTATACCCCAATCTGAAAGAAATTTATTAAAACAGTAAAGAAAAAATATGTAAATAAACCATCAGTTCAAAGCCGCAGACGAAGGAAGTTGCAATGATTTTCTCAACGTCATCGTCATGCGGAACATTGTCGGTTGTTTGTTTTTATCGTTGAAATTTCTACTAAATTTATTTCCTTTTTTTTTTAAGACGCCATCTTGAATTTTGAACTGTACAATATAAAAGTTATTGGTTCAAGCAAACTTCTACATATTGTACGGTCACGTGGTAATATATGGGATAGCCGATTGGCTATATACACAGGTATATAATAAAAATGATTACATGTACCGTTTTTTCATCACGTCGTAATTTTATTCATATCTTATATCATTTTTAATTGTTATACATACAGGGTCGAATTCCACCAAGTTCATTTAGCCTAAAAGTATTACTTAATGCATTTCTAAACATTTATTATTTTTACTAAAATCTTGAACGATTTTGTTACAGAAATTCACTTTCTAGTTATTTATATAGTAAGCAAATGTTGGAAGAACTCGACCTAAATTTTACTTTAAACACCGTTTTTACTTTTAGCGACGTTTTTACTTTTAACGTTGTAACATAAAATTTTATAACTATTTTCCAAGGGGCAGAAATGTCTATTATATTCCTTAAACACATGTCATATATAACTAAATTCATTAAATAAATATTGGTGCATTTGAAAAACAATTTGCATATCTTGAGTTAAGTTCACACTCATTCGAAATCGAAATTGGTAGATTTAATTAAATTGAAAGAGAAATCCGTTCATGTAAATTGTGTAATCAAAATGTAATTAAACCTGAATATCATTTCATCTAATGTTGTATAAGGTATACTGTTATTTAGGAAAACATATTTAGGACTTACCATGGCCTTCAGTACACAGATTCAATTTTTTTATGTCAACTAAAAATGAAAGCTGTTCATCTGCGAAGCATTAATCATGAGAAAAACTACTCTTGAAGCTTTGGTGGTTTTTTTTAATTTATATTCTACTTTCGTCATACGTGCATTGTATTTAACTATATATTATTTGTCTTTGACACATATCTGTTATCATTGGGAATGGCAATAGGCAAATGTCTCGCCGAGTTTCTAATAAACTTTGGAACTTGAAACTATAACATGCATGTAAGATACACATGACTTGCTGGTATTTCTAATACGGCTTCAAGCACATCGATAAAAATGGATATCGTACTTAATTGATGCCGACTGGAGATGAGCATTAATATACTAGATAATCATATGATCTGTTCTACATATACAGGGATGGGTTGCCGATTAGCGCAATAATAAACATATAATAGCAACATTATGCAATAAGAATGCTCGCTGCGTGTAGAATCTGCTACTCGAATGCTATCATCTAGAAACCACTCGATGATAGGCATAATGGCGGGCTGATATGGATTCTGTGTATCTAATAAACAACATTAATCTGTGCCAAAAATGACGAACTGCCATTTTATTGTGTAACATGTTTGGCGAGTACTGTATTTAACAGTTCGTTATATGTGGATGTGTTGTTTGTGTTCGCTAGGAGTTGTTTGGGATTATCTGTTTATATTCTTCTGCTATCTATAAGTTTGAATTTTAGCGCCGAATTCGAGTGTAACATCGACACAGCTTTTGCGGTAAGAGTTTTAATTGCAGCTGATGTGAACTTGTAAAGATCTTAAAGTACCAGTGCAAGTGTCTATTTGATTTGTTTAAACAATATTGTATCATTATACATAGTTAAATAGACTGTATTTATATTTGTCTCGTCTTTGTTAAGGGCATTATATACAATAAATTCTACAAATAATAACAATTAATACAGAAAGAGTTCGAACGTGTTTTGTCTGAATTATATAAGAACTTGTTTCACAATCGATGTAAAATGTATAAGTTTAAAGCATCTGTTAAGCCTTAAAATCTTTGATTTATTCATCTATGTTTATACAAATGCATGCTGCACATTGTTAGTACCAGGACGGATTATAGATTACTGGATACACAGCTGTATGGCCTATCAAATTTATTAACAATTAAAGTTTCAAATACTTCAATTTTCATTTTGAAAATGTTATGGCGCATTACTGCGTTCAACAGCAGTCACATTTTGCTGCATTGTTCCCTAAAAATTGAGATTGAGCCAGTTTCCAGAAAAAATAAATTAGCTAACTTTAGCAAGCGTTTAACTGTGCTGAACGCAGCCTAGGAACATATTCAAAGGTATGCAATAACAGAGATTAAATAGATGAGTTGACATGTTATGAGCATAATAAATCGGATTTTATCAATTCTAACGGAGTTTTAAATAGAAACGGAGAGTATAATATAAATCAATGCACTCCTAAGTTGCGTGGTATAAGAAAGTAGTATCTATACAAACCAGACGTTAAGATAATTTCGTTAATGTATGGTATGGGAAGTTGCATGGGAATTATAGTTTTGGGAACAACTCAGGTTACCATCGTTACCACAGGGGTGAATGCAAATATGTTTGGACAACATATATACACTAAACTAGAATGAAAAGTAAAAATAGGTGCGCTACAGACACAATGTCTTAAAAACGTGTTAACAGAAAATATCACTTTGGCAAACAACAAAAAAAAAATTGCCCCTATGTTAACTGATTAATTAATAACTGTCTTTTTGAGAAAGCCTTTATGTGAAAGCTGTCTTAATGTGAAAGCTGTTATTATCGGAAAGGTGTTAAATGTGAAAGCTGATATTATGTGAAAGGTGTTATATGTGAAAGGTGTTATTATGTGAAAGGTTATATGTGAAAGCTGTATTTATGTAAAGCTGTATTTAAATGAAAGCCTATAATGTGAAAGTTAATATGTGAAAACTGTATTTTTGTAAAAGCTGTTGTTATGTGAAAGCTTGAGCATGGACATAAAGTATACTGCACTTTACTGAAGATTTCCATTTCATTATATTACATCCATCTGCCCATCTGTCCAACCGTGCACACTATGACCCCTGATGCCATGAAGTTGTGACATATGCATAACAAGTTTTTCATGACAGACGTTTTTATTACAAAATATATAATTTCAAATTTACTTTCTATTTGATATACCTATTTCTAGAAAAACTTAAAGAAGCATATGTTTTTCCTATATTCATAAAAGGAATTAAAGTGGATCGCTGCAATTATAGCCCAATATCAATACTACCAACTATTTCAAAAAAATTACGAGCGACATAAAGCCACACAAGTACAAGAATTTTTCAAAACTACCAATATTCTTCATGAAAAACAATCAGGATTTCGTCAAAACCATTCACGTCATACAGCCTTAACAATATTGATAAATACATGGCTAAAAGATATTGATGATGGTTAATATGTTGGTGCTGTATTTCTAGATCTACAAAAAGCATTTGATCTAGTTGATTACTTTACAAACTGAAACTTTATCCTTTTACTGACAGAACATTAAATCTTTTCAAATCGTATTTGTCCAATCGAACAATAATGATTAAGGTGAAAATATGTATTCACAGAAAATGATTGTGAAATCTGGTGTTCCACAAGAATCTATTCTCAGGCCACTTTTGTTTCTTATATATATAAATGACATGCCAATTATAACGAGGACAAATAATATATATAATAATGACCTCTATGCGGATGATTCCACTGTATATGAATCTAATCGAGATTGATCAATAATTGAATCTATACTACAAATTAGATTGAAAAATATTGATGATTGGTGCAAACTTAATAACATGTCACTACAACCCGGAAAATCAAAATGTATGATATTAAGTACAAATTATAAAACAAAACATGCAATGAATATTAAATTGCAAATTGGTAACACTTCAATTGAAAATGTAACAGGACAGACTATATTAGGCGTATATGTTGACAATAATCTAACTTGGCACAACCATGTAAAAATGTTATTGACAAAATCAATTCGAAAATAGCACTTTTGCGACGAATTTCGTATTTCCTTTCCCCTGATATGAAACTATTCAATTATAAGGTATACATACTGCCTACCATCGATTACTTTAATACCATTTGGGGACTTACTTCCAAAACTGACACAAATAAAATACTTAAAATACACAATAGAGCTGCAAGGATAATCATGCAACGTAAAAGTTCGGATAACTTACTAAATGAATTAAACTGGCTCTCATTTGAAAACAGATGTAATTACCACTTAGGTGTATTGATAAATAAAACTGTAAATGAACTTACACCTGATTACATCACCAAAATTTTGTCATTTGCAAATAATGAAAATATAATCTTCGATCCAAACAAAATAATGATCTTGTCCCGGTGAGACCTAATTATTTAAAACAATCATTCAGCTACAAAGCTGAACATTTGTGGAGAACAATTCCAATTGACATTAGAGAAAATAACAAAATATGCACTTTCAAACAAAATCTTAAAAACATCTTTTACAAACACAAAGAAATATAAACTACACAGACTCAAAGTAAACTGTATGCATAATAGTGTGTCTGATCATTGTTTTTATTATTCTAATTTGAGTGTATAATTTCGTCGAATAATTTTCAATACTTTTATAATTAAAGTTAAATGTGTTTGTCTAGTTCATATAGATCAATATCAAGTTAAACTTCTCGATTAATTATTATCTAAGCAATTATTCAGCAAGTAGGTCTATTATTGACAATCGTTTTTTTTTTATTATTTCTATTATTATTGTTGTTCCTGAAGGCCATGTTGAAAATAAGTTATATGTGATATTATATTATGCACTCTTAATATGTTACCTTCGAATAACAAAGTTGTTATTATTATAATTACTATTATCAAACCTTGGATAAATGCATTCAACGTTAAATAAGTCGGCAACTTGCACTCATGGTAAGTTTATGACCGTGTATAAGATTGTTTTCATATTCTAAATCAAGCAATTCAGTTTTGTTGCATGACTACGAGAGTCATAGTAACGTTGAAGAGTAGGAAGGGCTTCCATCATTAATTATTGAACTGGGTATTTTGTTCTTTGAAGGATTTGATGTATTATAACAACCTACTAAACATTCTGAACGATCTGGGTAAATATTGTTTAAACTTGTTTAAACTTTCTCTTTCTTTATTGGGATGGGGGTAGGGTTGAGCTGTAGGGGAGGGGCTTGGTGAAGAGGATCAACGCCATGCTCCGATCTACGGACCGATGGATTAACGCTAGATCATTTGTTTCACTGAACTGCCGTTTAGTAACGGCAATGTTACGTGTATTTACGGACCATTTACACTGTGAACATCGATTTGTTCTAATTACAACAGTGAACATTGTTATTATATTCCAGCTAACGATATTGAGTGTTTTATATTCAAAAGTGTGAACTTGTAGCAAAATTAATTTTGATTAATTCGTTTTGTAATAATTGAATACAGATATTTTTTCTATTGGTAATTTAATAAAGTTGACATGACGGCTTAGATAAGATTCAATTACTTAACATCTAGTGTGAACAAGTTCTTACAAATTAGACAAATCACTCTCAAAGTCTTCCTGGGTAGATCCAGTACTTGAAACGTGCGGATAAAGTGTGTTGCTCAACGACAACACATAGCCTTGGCGACGGGTCGAATCCAGGGCACCGCGATCCTGGGGTCTAATCTGATACGCTGCAGCTGTAGCACGCACTTCAAATATACACAATATTATAGAAGCACGAGTTTTTATCAAGTTGCTTTTAATGGACTATAGATATATGAATAACATTTCTATTTGATTGATTATTTTTATTGCATGACCAACAGTGTGACTTTTATAAAGTACAATTATAGGTGTCTGATATTGTGGCATTGTGATCATAATAATTGTGTTGTTATACCAACTTTACAAAGTGTATAAATAAATATAATAAGAAAGAAAAAAAAGAATAAAAGAAGACATTTTAAAAGAAAGAATTTCAATGAATAAAATAATAGATAAATTAAGAAACTATTAATTGTAATCAATAAATAAAATCATACTTTAATAAATAAAAAATATGAAGTGAATGAGTGAGTGAGTGAGTGAGTGAGTGAGTGAGTGAGTGAGTGAGTGAGTGAGTGAGTGAGTGAGTGAGTGAGTGAGTGAGTGAGTGAGTGAGTGAGTGAGTGAGTGAGTGAGTGAGTGAGTGAGTGAGTGAGTGAGTGAGTGAATTAATACATAAACGAATTAATGAATAAATGAAATGAATCAATAAATAAACAAATTTTCAAATACAGTTAATGAGTACGCGTCCTTGGAACAAGGCAAGGAAAAGGATGTGACAAAAAATGTCAAAGACTCTACTTCAACGACCACTACGTTACTGAGTAATAGCTTACATTATCAGTGGGGAGGCATATGTTATTGATGAATAAGCCAAGTACATGTGCACAGATGTAAATAAATCAAGACGCTGTCGGCTGAGTTTATAGACAGACGTAATGATTGTATTTACCTTAAGAATTCCTTTCGGGATTTTACAGAAACATAGAATTATACGTGTTTTGTAGAACTTTAGTATCTTGATGATTGATTTAGTATAGTAATGAATGGATGTAAGAACGAATAGATATAAATACACATATATATGAATGAATATATAATTGAATACATGATTCATTCATTCATTCATTCATTCATTCATTCATTCATTCATTCATTCATTCATTCATTCATTCACATTTATTCATTCATTCATTCATTCATTCATTCATTCATTCATTTATTCATAAACTTAATAATAAGTTAACTGGTAAAATAATTAATTAATTTCTTAATTTTTCATTTAATTGATAAATTATTCAATTATTCAATTATTTAATATATAAATTATTCTATAATTGACTGATTTATTGATCGTTCGGTCGGTCTGCTGAGGGTCGGCCGGCGGATCCGTTCGCTGGTCTGTCGATCTGTCGAATAGTTGCAATTACAATAAACCGTTTTAAACCGTCAGATAAAATGTATCATATGTATGTAGCTTTAATCAATATTAGGTTTTGGCTTTAAATATGTAGCAAAAATACCGCAGCATATTTGCCAATAATTAAACTTTCTTGAATTATATTTTCTTTTTGTCCATATCTTGGGGGCATTAAAACATAAACAGACGGGAATGACCTTATGTAAATGGAATATTAAATATCAAGTATAATTAGATTGAACCTGTGCGTCATAAACTCTACATTATAAAGTCATATAATGGCATTAACGCTGTGCAGACCACACAACCATATAAAACTACACTCGCATACCAGTTAACGACCCTACAATTTGTGTTTCTTTTACGGGAACACCGTTCGTATAGCGAGGATTCTAATCGGGCACAATGGTACAGGGGTCTTCAGGACATTTATTTTTCATAGAAAACCAATTTCTAATAGGATGGAAATGTTGAACTGGCAAATGATCGCAATACAACATAAATTTATTCATTTTATGTCATTAGAAAGAAATGTATAGTTGTTTTCCTTTAGTTTGCCCGCCCTTTAATATATTGTTTAAAGTAATTCAGGGGGCATTTAGATTGTTCATGCTAAAACTTCAGGAGCCAAACAGTGGTACAATGTAGCAAATGAAACGTTTGTCCCTGTCGTTTTTGGACAATCTGTTTGAATCTAGAAAAATACGTTAATAAAATATGCGATAGTTTCGTCTACGAAACCAAGCGCTGATGCCAACAAAAGTACATATGAGTTCTGATAGTTCAGCAAAAATACTGTCATTCATTACTGAGAAACTACGCGGTGTAGCCATTTTTAGACAATGGGCGTAAAGTGTCTGTCTCTGAAGGTGAAGGAGGTAAAAATAAAACTTTAGTTCTCCTTTTCTTCTTTTTTCAGTGCTTTGTACTGCAATGCTTTATTGTTTCCAAGCATGAGTTAAATGGTCAGTATTTAAGAAATCACTAATGAATATTTGATGCTGATACCAGCTTTCTGGACAATTCTGTGTCATTTCAGAATTGTTGGTTCGAACCGCATCGTGGGCGAATACTTGCCATTATTACTCTGAAAATTGATAGGTCTCATAAAAGCATTGAATTAAAAAAAAAACCTGATCAACGTATGCTTTGTTCCTTTATAATTGCATATCTTGAACCAGTGAAGAATTTGAGCCCAGACACATGCTGCAGATTTTTATTTTTCACTGTATTTTGGACATAAATGTTACAATGGAACCCTATGGGAAATGTAATAGTGGTGTGGGACGCTGGGTTTTCATTGTGTTTTGGACATAAATGTTACAATGGAGAATGTTATAATGATGTGAGTCGTTGTTTTTTCCACTGTGTTTGGACATAAATATTACAATGGAGCCCTATGAGAAATGTAATAGTGGTGTAACCGTTAGGTTTTCACTGTGTTTTGGACATAAATGTTACAATGGAGCCCTATGGGAAATGTAATAGTGGTGTGAGAAGTTAAAGCCACATTCTCGAAACGCTTCAATCTACTTGACGGTACTCCCAGATTCTATTTTTAGATACTCATCTGCAGCCTCTTCTTACGCGACTCCCATCTGGTCATCTTCAATAACTATGATATACTATTGATGAGGGTAAAAAGAGCCGAGACAAATTGTCGTTTTATCGACTTCTTCCTTAAGTGTTTATGATGTGATACGTATATACTACTAGGTTAAGTTTTGTCTTTGGAGTGTTGAAATATTCATGATATATGAACTTTCGTGTTCCTCGTGTTAAATTAGCGAACGCTGGAAAGGTACATACAAATTGTGTACGTTACATTTACGTTCATACCTAATCAACGTTCAACAAATCCAGTTCATATATGTTCTGTATCACTAATGCATCAAGTATTTACAAACATTTTTTATAAATTATAAGTTATCCAACGTCTTGAACTGGCAAATTAGTCATTGCATTCGTATGTTTAAGTCGGGAAATGGAACAGTGAAATGCACGCCTACTTTTTTCGCCCACATCTACTTACAGTTCAATTAAATTCAGGAACCAATTTATCATAACCTATCGTAATATCTCGGTAACACAGTGAATGTATCCGAAACTAAAACCGATCGTTCACGGAATTGCGTTTATGGGATATAAACAATATACTTTAATATACGTTCAGTGGATGAGTTACGTCTGGGTTATCATTTAAGTTTACTGCTGTGATAGGTTGAGATGATCATTATTTTGTAAGCCGTATTTTGATTGGCTTAATTAACAATTAATTGTGCGCAGACTGGCGTAGTTTATTTTTATTTTGCTTAAAACGATTAGATCAGAACAGACACACATATAATTTTTCATGCATTCGAGCATAGATAATATGTGCCGCAACAGAAACACGTCACGTACCATCAAGGCATTGCATCTGCCGTGCCAAATCTACCAGGACTTGAGCCGCCATCGATCACGTGATACAGGTGGATCCTGCGACACCTATCATCTATACATGTCCCCCACTTACACTCTGTGCGGTTTTGTCCCTATTTTGAAAATACTACTAGTATATTGTCAAACTGATATTACGCAATAACACTAACACAGAAACAGTAATATGTTAGGTATTTGTGTTTCGTCTTTCGGTATTTCATTGTGTAACTGGGCGAAAAGAATGTTGAGGAAATACGAAACACGAATATCTATGATCTTAATTTAGTCTGTTAACAAACGCATATAACAGAAGCGGTAGTCTAGTGGTAGAACATGCGAAAGGTCGTGGCTTCGGTCACCGGCCGGTTCACAGGGACAAGTAACATTTTTATTTTACATATAGTGATAAAGGACAATCTCAAAATTTTCAGACGCCCTTCTTTAGTGCTATATATATTTTTTCGAGCAGCCAAGTCACTCCCAAAAATGTTTATATTGTTAAAATATAGATTATCTGAAAAAAAAAAACTTGTTTGTATTCCTGCTTCACTTACTTAACGCCAAGACTTAAAAATCGTCACAAAAATGTTAACTTTCTAAATTGTAGTTGAGCTCGTGCGGCTAAGAATAGATTCAATGTTGGAGATCAACAGAGGGGAAAAAATCATCCGAATGGGTGTCATGTTCATTTTATCATTTTTGTCATGTTCATTATTGTGGTTTATTTACCAACTCCTGTGTGGTTCCAGGGAGCCATGTATAGTGAACCTGGAATCTGCCTCCCTGTTGACGTCAAATAACCTATAATGTATTGATACGCCGTAAAACCCCATTCATTCATTTATTCTTCATGATTCGTCATAAATTGTAGTTAAGCCTTTTCATATAGAAATACTAATTTTTGGCGCGATTTATGTATGACTCAAAAAGTGTTGAAAGTGACGCTACACACCATACAGCAGCATCAGCATCAGCATCAGCAGTAGCAACATCAACAACAACAACAACAACAACAACAACAACAACAACAACAACAACAACAACAACAACAACAACAACAACAACATTAATATAAATTTAAGATATTTCCATAACAGTCATCATAAAAAAGAAGATTTACGTTTAGTGCGTAATATCCGTTCAGCAATACAGTTCATCATTTCTGCACAGATATCTGATTAGCTCAAGTACGAGAGCATATTAGCATATATATCAGCACCATTTAACCATGTTAATTAATGAACATATTGATTCTAAAAACATTTTTATGTTTAACGTATCATTAATTATTAGATACAATCAAGTTATTAATGTAGTTTGTAAATATCATTTTCGTACACATTGTTTACACTTTTACACTTATTTTAAATAATGTTTACATTTTCCAACTACATATTAGGACCATAGCAAAAAATGTATGTTCCTTCCGATTCCCTTTACATAAAGTCAATGTTCAGAAATACCTTGAAGAGGCAAAACGTACTTTTATGAATTTTCAGTCCAAAACAGTTGTTTATGATATATCCCGTTTTAATGGTGGAGGAAGACCTAAGAATACACCTGAGTAGAACCACTGTCCTTCCGAAAGTAACTGGCAAACTTTCTCACATAAAGTCTTTGGATTGAGAGGAACTCGAACCTACGACCGTAGCGGTGAAAGGTAAGTGATCTTGAGACAGCGTCTTACATCACTCGGCCACGGAGTGTTTAAAAGAAATCTACGAAAAAAAGAATATGTATTTTAATTTAAACTGTTTTACTTACATAAACAAAACTCGCGTGACGCCATCTATTTCATGAAAATATGTTGATTATTTCTTAAATACTACAAGATTAATGAGTTTTTTTTATTAAATAATTGAGCTTGTGTGAAACACGTTTTCATTAAATATTCTATCTACATATAATGAGTTTTAAAATTTTTAATAATACGGTTTATGACAATCCCTTTTCTCTGCAATTAAATTTCAACATGCATTACAATTATTTTCTGTTTGTATTTACACAAGGGGGGAAACTACGTCACACATGCAATGCCTGATTTACAAGTTTATCGAACTTGAATTGCCACTGCGTAAGATAGAGATATATCCGCTTTGCCGACCACATCTGGCTACTGTGTGGCCAATAAATACTTAAATACTTAAAAGCTTAAATCTAAGAAATGCAGCCAAGTGATCATGATTTTAGACCGTTCCAGTAAAATTGATATGGTTCCATTAAAGTATTGATTCTATTGTAGATGAATGACCAATCAACGCTTAGTTCAGTTTTTATGTATTTAAGTAAAATGTTGTAGAAACAGAAGCATGGAAGGTAAAGGAAATGAACACATTATTTGCTTTGTATAATTTGCTATTATTTCAAATATATCAGAATAAATCAAAACAAAGTAAACTATACGCAAAGAAGGAGGTTTTTTTTTGTGTTTTAAGAACTAAAATGAGATCTATATAGTAACCTTACTACGCTCGGAACTGTTTGTCAATAATTAAAATATAATTAACTAAAACATGTATCAATAATGGATCCGCTACTCTAACGCACATGTAAATAGATGCACACGCATATATGTTATTCGAATTTCCGGGTAGAACCAGTACTAAGCATGTACAGATAAGGTGTCTTGTACAAGGACACCATCCTGCTTATTACATGGCCGATATTACAATATGGTGATATGACATCGTAAACACTATCTAAATGTTCATAAAGTGTATGTAGTTGCATTGGCGTTTTTGCTCGGAGAGTATTGTATTACATATAACAAACCTGTTCTTGAATTCTCAATCTGTACTCCGTATATTCCAACATGTTATATTCCCCCACCCCCCACACCACCAGGTTATCCGATAATCTATTTAACTGTACATAGAAGAGCTATTCCGCCTGCTTACCAGGTTTAGGTTATCCATTCAAGTATTTTGCTTCTGACCGTCTCAAGGCGTTGCCACTCCCTCACTTATTATATTTATTAAGTTATGTGCAATGGCGGATCTACTGTTTAAAATAACATCTACACGCCCCCTTAAACTCCCGTGTCCACTTTATTTCTACTGAAAAACATGTAGAAAAATTCAGATTTTCTGTCGCGCTCCCTCTAAGGTAAAATCCTGGATCTTCGTCTCAGTCTTCGGCTGCCTTTGTGGCTATGACGGATCCGGATGGTGTTATATAATGATATATGGTGTTATATGATGCTGTATGGTGCTATATGGTGGTGTTATATGATACTATAGGGTGCTATATGGTGGTGTAATATGATGCTGTATGGTGCTATATGGTGGTATATTGTGATATATGGTGTTATATTGTGTTATGTGGTGGTTTATGGTGTAATATGGTGCTACTTTATGGTGCTATATGGTGTTATATGATGCTATAGGGTGCTATATGGTGTTATATGGTGCTATATTGTGCTATATGGTTATGTATGGTGTTATATGGTGCTATATGGCGCTTTATGATGCTATAGGGTGCTATATGGTGGTGTTATATGGTGCTATATGGTGTTATATGGTGCAATTTTGTGCTATATGGTGTTATATGGTGCTACTTTATGGTGCTATATGGTGTTTTATGATGCTATAGGGTGCTATACGGTGTTATATGGTGCTATATTGTGCTATATGGTGATGTATGGTGTTATATGGTGCTATATTGTGCTTTATGGTGTTATATGGTGCTATATGGTGTTATATGGTGCTATATGGTGCTATATTGTGCTATATTGTGCTATATGGTGAAATATGGTGCTATATGGTGCTATATGGTGTCATATGGTGCTATATTGTGCTATATGGTACTATAGTGTGCTATATTGTGTTTTATGGTGCTATAGGTTGTTATATGCCGAAAGGATAAAGAAACTCCGGCTGAATTTTAGAGCCACATTATCAAATTATTGTAACGATAATTACAGTTCGATAATATTTATGTAAAGCATACCATTGCTGAATTTGTCAATATGACAATTGCTAGTCTAAAACTCTTATTAAAATACCTTTGCATACATATTCCAAAAATGTAGATATCGCTCACAATAGCTTGAAAATGATATTCTCAAATTCACACGGCGTTTGTTTAGCCTTTCAGTATGAGTAGTGAAAACCAAATGATCAAGGGAGATAACCAAGTACGCCTTGTTCACTATAGCTAAACGGAGTTAACATAAGGCTTGTCTAAATTTCTTAAGATACACAAGTATTGATCAGATTTAATTGTTTCAAATCCTTCCCGTTATCATTTCTGTAGTATAATACATCATATTGGACAGGAACACGCATTCATAATGTTCTCAGGAGCGCAGCAGCAGAAAGTACATTTACGGCTTTATAGGAATACTTCACGATATGAAATATAGCGCGTACGTAACTTGTGTTTTTTTTGTATAAAATTGTTTCTGTTTCTATTTCGTGTCTTTGAAAAATCTATAAAATACTCACCGTGCAAATAGAGATTCGTTTAACGATTTGTTTTACTGAACTTATAACGATATCACTACTAAAATGAATAAACCGACATTTGTGTACCCATGTTAGTCACATAATTACTCTCCATGTAAAAGTATAAAAAGTCAAATTGTAAATAGTAAATAACCCCGCCCCCCCCCCCCCCCCCCCATTTTTTTTTATAAAAGCCAATATCATTGATAAAAGTCAAAATAATTAATAAAAGCCAAACTAGTTTATGTAAGCCAATATAATTGATAGAAACCAAAATAAATCATAAAAGCCAAAATAATTAATAAAAGCAAAAAAATTATAAAAGCCGAAATAAGTGAAAATGAATAGTATCTATAAGTGAATAGGTGCATTTTCCACAGGGCACAGTTTACAGGAACACATAGCAACGATTCCAGCAACACTTGGCAAAGTTTACATATTTTTGGTGGGGGTTGGATGGTGAGGGCGGTGGCATTTATTTGCTTTACTCATGCATCATATACTGGTATGCAATTTCATATCTCATTACCGTTCAGTTTTCCAAGTTCATTTAATAAACTGATTGCATTCATTGACTGGTCAAACCGGCGCACATGAATATATATCTGTGTCAGCTATCCACTATGGAATGTCACATACATAGTGAATAATGCATGTGCTCCAAACGTTTGTTTTCTAGTCACACATGAAAGTGAACGAACTACTAAAGAAGAAAAGACACTAATCTAAAAGACATTTACCGGTCCGTTTGCAGCGCAACTAACAATTGACGTAATGATCTAAAGCCAGGAATCACAGACGCGTACACATAATTACGGAGTATTTGGAAAGAAAGATAGCGTATTAACAGAAATATTAAACAAAAATGCTTTCACTCATTGTGTGTAAAGAATTTTTTTCACATACACGAAACAGCTGTATCGTTTCTCTGGAAGATGTATTGTTTTGTGTCACTCGTCCCTTCTTTTTTAAATCTTACATCAATATGGAAATCATACAAAGCCTTGAAAGTCTTAATTGACGGCACGAGGAGTGAAAGTGCGAGGTCGGGTCGCACGTGTTACCAGACGTGAGCTCTCCAAGGGGTAAATTTGCCGCTGACTGATCCGGGGCGGAACTCCCTGATGTGTGTCATTTCTCCTGTATATGTGTACATTGACGAGTGCTTATCATGAGTAGTTCATATATAAATCTGTGTTGTTATGGGCAATGTTTTTGTAATATTTCAGAAATGGCATATGAATTGTGTGTTTTAAACAAAATCTAACTATCTATATATGTTTGCATTTTTTTAAAGAAGTATAGTTATTTCCTGAAGTTGTGCCGTCGATATGAAATGTACGAAACGTCATTTATGTTAAAACATGTTTTACGTTGGAAGTATTCAACCTAACGCAAATGTGATCAGAAAATCAGTTCATGTATATATCAAAGAGGTCATGCTTTGAAGATTTATGCAACCGAAAACATTGAAAAGCAATGCTAACCGCAGGTACGTTGAGCAAAATTATGTGACGAAAATGCTAGAAAATTCTCCTATATAAGGAATATAATTATAAAAAATCATATATTCTTCATTTCGTTTCCAATACTCAATACTATGACCGAACATGCTTACATTTTGTGTATTAATGAAAAATGCAATCGTCCTTAACCATGAATTATATAAATTATCATTTATCCGTGGCAATCTAAGAACAGTTACGTAGATGCAGTTATTTTTGGTTACATTACCATATATTATGGAAGTACTAAGTTATATCCGTTCTACCAAGTAACGGTTAACTGGTGATTGTTTTTTCAATGCCCTGATTCTAATTAAAAAAACAACAACGACATAAATAGTATATCAATAAATTCTAAAAATAAACTTCTTGTGTTTAAGATAATACATTGCAAAAGAAGCAATATTTCTGATATAGCATTCTTATTGTGGTATAGTAAACGCGTATACTTTTTTTGTGAAATGAAGTAATGCCATTATATCACCAGTACTACATGTAGTGCATAGAGATAACTGACATGTCACCGAAGTCTAATGAGCTGTAGTAATGCCAACTGACGTGACCCGGACTGTCAATCAAACAAGTTGATAATCCAATCAGCGATCGATATTTGTTGCTACGCCGCCATTTTTCTTAGACAAGTTAGCGATGTCTAAGTAAACACCACATTGTATTTACTTTGACAAATAATGTCATGTGACCAGTGAGCGCAGCGACAGTCGTTCTCGTTTCAGGTCCATTGATTATAATCTTGTGAACTTAAAAAACAATTCAAAAACACATTTTCACTGGAGTGTTCATGTATGAGGCATCTTAATATTCGAAGTTCCTTATTACGATGTATGATTATATAAAATGTATTGCAAAAAGCGATATATGTAAAAAAACACATGTTACCATACTTGGTCATGTTTTCGGATGACTTTATTGTATTTGCTATGAGCAGTACCGTTCTTTTGAAAAGCGCCGCTAGATAACATATTTGCATTTTTATTTTGCATTTGTTTGTTTTAAATAATTCTCAGTGGAAAAATGGATCGAAGCCATTCACTTTAATTTTCAAGTAGCACGAACTTGCACGTGCATGTCTTGAAATAATTGTTTAATTGAGAGTTTTGAACGTGTGCTATTTACCAAATGGATGACGTGAATGCTTTGTTGGTCAGCTGTTCGGCAACTTTGTCCTCGCCAAAGACTCTATTACAGGCGATAATCCAGCATTTGTGCCAATTAAAGGGAGTGTATCAGGATATTTTTTTTTAATTTTAAAATTGGCTAAAAACGTTCATTTTCTTAATATACCATGCTTATATATACTCATTGACGCCGTATTGCCAAAATAATATATTAAAAGGGGTTTCCTAACTTGGGCTATGTGCCCAAGTAAGACTCATATTATCAGTATATCTCAGGTCCCTAACTAAAAACACGCCCAACTCTAGAGCGACTAAGTTGTCAACGTTGGACAATACGTCATAACAAACCATATTTCATCAGACGTGGTTCTATGACACCCTATTAGCTTTTGTGTCCAGTAGGTTTATCAAAAAACGAAAAACGGTAGTTAGTATTTACTATATTTGTAGCAGCGATTCGTTACGGCACACATGTTGGGGTTAATTATAATACACGTGTAACAAAAAAAACTGAGATGGCAATTTTTTGTTAACTATGCCAAAGGGATCGACCGCAGAGAGCGACCAGAGTTCCTTAATTGTTATATGTTTACTTAAATGAACATTAACTGACTTAGTGATAAACGTCATTTGAATGACAGTTTGACGTCATTTGACTGACTCTGGGCGGAGCTTTGATGAAATCTGAGATGACTGACGTTTGAAAATTGATGATTGCTAAGGCCGTTTCTAAACATAGCTCGTGCGGCTTTGTAGTTTGTACATGCCTCGTTTAGAATTGAATCAAGGACGGAGTCTGTGCAATGTCATTCACGCGTACGTAGTGGGAACGAACTTCTTAATAATTAAGAACGAACTTAACAATTAAATTATATTAGGCTATTTTAACAAATAAGAGCGACACAATTTTGAAAATTGAAGCGACTCTTTTGTTGTCAAATGAGGTTAAACACTGAATGTAATTTAACATTTTGACTTCTTTTATAAACGTCATAATAAGGTTGAATTTAAAACTAATCGACAGAAATTAAGTTCAAACTTAAAACCTTGTGATGAAACTTTGAACATCTGTCCTGCCTCATTATAGTCATTTGTTTAAATGCTTTTTATATACCTACCATATAACGTTTAATCATACGGCAAAATATATATGTTTCGTAAGTGCATGATGTCGACCCGTAAGATAGTATTTCTCTGAACTGTAAGCGTATATATTATCTCAATGTTTTTTTATGAACAAGACCCATTGTGGGTACCGGCCTGGCGCCATTATTGTAGTTACTTCATAATTCTGACTACCAAATATATGTTTTGAGAATACGTTAAAATTAAAACACTATACGTCCAACAAAGACTTGGTATTTAAAGGATACAAATACGGTAACCACTATAACTATAAGTTTTTACAATTATCACATAGAAGAATCAATAATAAATCCAGCCGCTTATACATAGATAAGAGGTGATATCAGGGACACTGCCTCCGTACGGTCAGTATAGGGTTAAGTATACTGTAATTTACGACCGTATATGAGGTTTTTAATGGTCGCAAATGTTTTTTAAAACAAAATGACAGTATACCTAACCCTATTCTAACGTACTTCTCACTGAACCAAGTTACTCATTGACAAGCTACTTACCGTTTAAACGAATGATGCATATCAGAAAATGATGCGCCAAAAAAGTAGTTTCTGGTAAAATCAAACTAAATCACCAGTCTGTTAATACATCTTTATATTTTTAACTTTTTATAAATAAACAGTACTTTAAATGGACAAACATATCTTTAAAACACTTGTTTACAATGCTTTCGGTGACATTGTACACAAATTACGTAGTAATACATAGAACGCAAAACATGGTGAGTTTACTGATGATATATGCAGTTTTTAAAACCAACAAATCTAAGAGCATCAACCAATGAAATTACATGATATATCTTGTATATCAATATATACCCAAACTAGCTCTCTCTTGACGTCACATCATAATAAACAAGACTGTGTTAGTTTATCCCAGAACCTGATATCTCCCTTATCAGGTATGTTACCCCCTACCCCTCCCCAAACCAATGAAAAAGCAGGTGATACATGCGTGACAGAAATTATTGTCTATATGAGGAATGAAAGGTGCTAGTTACGTCATAGAAAGACTGGAACAATACGAAACGTTTTTGAATTATTGATTTTGTCTCAGCTTGTTTCACAGATAATGTTTCAGGGTTAACAGGTACGTTTGCAATTATAGCAACATTTTTTAACTAAACGCCCCAGCACAGTCACATTTATTTTTGATTATGAAATACCTCCGCGCATGTCGCGTCAAGACTTCAGACAAAACTGTTGAATACGTCTATATTTGTCACGACAGACGTACGTAATGCAATACTCCAGTCAGTCGCTACAGCATTGATCACCTTTATATAACCTGAGCTTTAATTTGAAGAGTGCAACATCGGCCATGCTAAAATCATGTACGGCCTGTGAACATGTATGGCCTGTGATCATGTACGGCCTGTGATCATGTATTGCCTGTGATCATGTATTGCCTGTGATCATGTATGGCCTGTGATCATGTATTGCCTGTGATCATGTATGGTCTTCCTGTGATCATGTACTGCTTGTGATCATGTATGGCCTGTGATCATGTATTGCCTGTGATCATGTAAGGCCTGTGATCATGTATTGCCTGTGATCATGTATGGCCTGTGGTCATGTATGTGATCATGTATGGCCTGTGATCATGTATTGCCTGTGATCATGTAAGGCCTGTGATCATGTATTGCTTGTGATCATGTATTGCCTGTGATCATGTATTGCCTGTGATCATGTAAGGCCTGTGATCATGTATTGCCTGTGATCATGTATTGCCTGTGATCATGTAAGGCCTGTGATCATGTATTGCCTGTGATCATGTATGGTCTGTGATCATGTACTGCCTGTGATCATGTACTGCCTGTGAACATGTATTGCCTGTGATCATATATGGCCTGTGGTCATGTATGTGATCATGTATGGCCTGTGATCATGTAAGGCCTGTGATCATGTATGTGATAATGTATGGCCTGTGATCATGTATGTGATCATGTAAGGCCTGTGCTCATGTATGTGATCATGTATTGCCTGTGATCATGTATGTGATCATGTATTGCCTGTGATCATGTATGGCCTGTGATCATGTATGTGATCATGTATTGCCTGTGATCATGTATGTGATCATGTATTGCCTGTGATCATGTATGGCCTGTGATCATGTATGTGATCATGTATTGCCTGTGATCATGCCTGTGATCTTGTAAGGCCTGTGATCATGTATGTGATCATGTATTGCCTGTGATCATGTATGTGATCATGTAAGGCCTGTGATCATGTATGTGATCATGTATTGCCTGTGATCATGTATGAGATCATGTATTGCCTGTGATCATGTATGTGATCATGTATGACCTGTAATCATGTATTGCCTGTGATCATGTATGTGATCATGTAAGGCCTGTGATCATGTATGTGGTCATGTATTGCCTGTGATCATGTATGTGATCATGTATGGCCTGTGATCATGTATGGCCTGTGATCATGTAAGGCCTGTGATCATGTAAGGCCTGTGATCATGTATTGCTTGTGATCATGTATGTGATCATGTATTGCCTGTGATCATGTAAGGCCTGTGATCATGTATGTGGTCATGTATTGCCTGTGATCATGTATGTGATCATGTATGGCCTGTGATCATGTATTGCCTGTGATCATGTATGTGATCATGTATTGCCTGTGATCATGTATGGCCTGTGATCATGTATGTGATTATGTATTGCCTGTGATCATGTATGTGATCATGTATTGCCTGTGATCATGTATGACCTGTGACCATGTATGTGATCATGTAAGGCCTGTGATCATGTATGTGGTCATGTATGGCCTGTGATCATGTATGTGGTCATGTATGACCTGTGACCATGTATGTGATCATGTAAGGCCTGTGATCATGTAAGGCCTGTGATCATGTATGTGATCATGTAAGGCCTGTGATCATGTATGTGGTCATGTATTGCCTGTGATCATGTATGTGATCATGTATGGTCTGTGATCATGTATGGCCTGTGATCATGTATTGCCTGTGATCATGTATGTGGTCATGTATTGCCTGTGATCATGTATGACCTGTGATCATGTATGTGATCATGTATTGCCTGTGATCATGTATGACCTGTGATCATGTATGTGATCATGTATTGCCTGTGATCATGTATGTGATCATGTAAGGCCTGTGATCATGTATGTGGTCATGTTTTGCCTGTGATCATGTATGTGATCATGTATGGCCTGTGATCATGTATGGCCTGTGATCATGTAAGGCCTGTGATCATGTATGTGATCATGTATTGCCTGTGATCATGTATGTGATCATGTATGGCCTGTGGACATTAAAGTTGATAACGACGATGATTTCTAATCTTACTTTCGGAATGAAAATCTACAAAGCCGTATGCTCGAAGCTATTTCTTGATTAGTTATTCGTTTACTGCGATATAGTTTTATTTTATGTTCTTGTTATTACACAACCTTTTAAGCAATTATAAACGCCGTGTTTCGCCTTCAAGTTGTGTAATTGTTTTGCTTGTGTTTAATATTCACTTTCATCGAGAGTGACAGTAGCTCTATTGCCGTTTGTGATGAATCATTCAATGGCATTGATCAATTAATTATTGTCAATATAAGTATAGTTTGAGGCTTTTTGATATTTACAAATAATGTTTCATGCTTTTGTTTCCAGTCATCTTGAGAAAGAAAGTCGCTAGTTGTAACTTATATACGTATTTCCATTCGATTGTGAATTAAATTCTTGCAACTTGAAACATTTTCTCTCGATTGATTTCTGGAAAAAATATAAGCACTTCCAGAAAAAGTACTAAACTTATACAGAACAAGTACCAAACGTATTCAGAACAAATACTAAACGTATTCAAAACAAGTACTAAACGTGTACAGATCAAGTACTAAACGTATACAGAACAAGTACAAAACGTATACAGAACAAGAACTTAATGTATTCAGAACAAGTACTAAACGTATACAGAACAAGTACTAAATGTATTCAGAACAAGTACCAAACGTATACAGAACAAGTACTAAATGTAGTCAGAACAAATACTAAACGTATACAGAACAAGTACTAAATGTATTCAGAACAAGTACTTAATATTCAAAATAAGTACTTAACGTATACAGAACAAGTACTTAACGTATAAAGAACAAGTACCAAACGTATTCAGAACAATTACTAAACGTATACAGAACAAGTACTAAATATTCAGAAGAAGTACTAAACGTATACAGAACAAATATCAAACGTATTCAGAACAATTAATTAACGTATATAGAACAAGTACTAAACGTATACAGAACAAGTTCTAAACGTATTCAGAACAACAACCAAACGTATGCAGAACAAGTACCAAACGTATTCAGTACAAGTACCGAACGTATTCAGAACAAGTACCAAACGTATAGAGAACAAGTGCAAAATGTATTCAGAACAAGTACTCAACGTATACAGAACAGGTACCAAACGTATCCAGAACAAGTACCAAATGTATGCAGAACAATAACCAAACGTATACAGAACAAGTACCAAACGTATCCAGAAGAGGTACCAAACGTATACAGAACAAGTACCAAACGTATTCAGAACAAGTACCAAACGTATACAGAACAAGTACTAAACGTATACAGAACAAGTACCAAACTTATTCAGAACAAGTTCTTAATGTTCAGAATAAGAACTAAACGTATACAAAACAAGTAATTAACGTATTCAGAACAAGTATTAAACGTATACAGAACAAGTACTAAACATATTCAGAACAAGAAGTAAATGTTCAGAATAAGTACTAAACGTATGCAAAACAAGTACTTTAAGTATTCAGAACAAGTTCAAAACGTATACAGAACAAGTACTAAATGTTCAGAATAAGTACTAA
Source organism: Panopea generosa (assembly GCA_029582155.1). NCBI lineage: Eukaryota > Metazoa > Mollusca > Bivalvia > Adapedonta > Hiatellidae > Panopea > Panopea generosa. The sequence continues at coordinate 41,620,682 of CM055908.1, forward strand.
ACGTAGAACAAGTACTAAATGTATTCAAAACAAGAACTAAATGTTCAGAACAAGTACTTAACTTATTCAGAACAAGTTCTTAACGTGTACAGAACAAGTACTAAACGTATTCAGAACAAGTACTAAACGTATTCAGAACAAGTACTAAACGTGTACAGAACAAGTACTAAATGTATTCAAAACAAGTACTTAATGTTCAGAATAAGTACTAAACGTAGAACAAGTACTCAATGTATTCAGAACAAGTACTAAATGTTCAGAATAAGTACTAAACGTATACAGAACAATTACTTAACGTATACAGAACAGGTATCTAACGTATACAGAACAAGTACTAAACGTATTCAAAACAAGTACCAAACGTATTCAGAACAAGTACTAAACGTATATATAGCAAGTACTAAACGTATACAGAACTAGTACTAAACGTATTCAGAACAAGAACCAAACGTATGAAGAACAAGTCCCAAACGTATGAAGAACAAGTACCAAACGCATACAGAACAAATGCCAAACGTATACAGAACAAGTACCAAATGTATTCAGAAAAAGTACTCAACTTATACAGAACATGTACCAAAAGTATTCAGAACAAGTACCAAACGTATGCAAAACGAGGACCAAACGTGTACAGAACAAATACCAAACGTTTTCACAACAAGTACCAAACGTATACAGAACAAGTACCAAACGTATTCAGAACAAGTACCAAACGTATACAGAACAAGTAATAAACGTATACAGAACAAGTTCCAAACTTATTCAGAACACGTACTCAATGTTCAGAATAAGTACTAAACGTATACAGAACAAGTACTAAACCTATTCAGAACAAGAACTAGACAAAGTTGGACAACTTGATTTAATTACCGAGTGTGGTTGTTACAGACCCAAATCCAATTTCTGTTTGCGTCTTTATGATAGTAAGTCCACATCCAGGCACACATCGAGCTTTAAATCTACCCTTTAGGATTCCTTTGTATGGTTACTGACGAAACCTTATGTTTTTTGTGTGCTGTTGCACGGTAATAAATGGGGTGATCCTTAAAAGATAAAAAGAGGTCCTTTCCAGTCCAATCAAACTTAATTACACAATTTTACGATTTAATATAACGAGCCACAGAAGTTAAGTGACTGGACCTGGAATAAAGTACCTTTTATAATGAAAAGTGTCCTGTCAGTTTAAGCTAGTAAAATGCTGTATATTAATTAGGGGTGATTTCTTGACCAATCCTTTCATAGCATGTTAGCTGCAAAAAGGGGCATTTACAACAAAATAATGCGATTAAGCTGAAATCCAAATTGTGTACGTCTATAACATGTTGTTACACCAATTCACGTGTATCGACTACCTTTGATTAAACTGATTATGTATATCCGACCAAGCTCTTCCTGTCAAAACACTTTCGGACAATTGCTTTAAGTTAAGTCTCTATCGCTAAAATTGAATCACTTAGATCCGATAAGTATGTTCGACAAGCTGCGAAAATATTTAAAAAAATGCAAATATCGAACTTAAAAAGTGTATCATTTATGTTTAAATTACGAGTTTACTAAAATATTTAAATTTTGGATAATTTTGTAATTTTTCAAAAATACTCAAAACAAAGTTTACCATATGACATAATTTTCAGTTATTCAAAAATATTATTAACAAATTTTTATGAAATTTCCCGCATAACAATTTGATGATATTAAAGTCTCAAATAACGTCCATTGTGACTCTTAAACACCGTTCTAATCCTTACTTTGAAAAGTTATGTTTATTCCTGCAGGATTTTTAGCGTATTAGTTATTCAATAGAAATAATTATCTGGTAGACGTGTTATTAACAACAATACGTACCATCATACACGTAGTTAAGTAGGTAAATACTTTACATTGATTAATAAATACATCCATTGAACAGCAATAATAGAGACTTGAACCGATACTTGATAGTGAATGAGCCCAACCTCGATCTTTCCCCGTTATTAAACGAGACAGTTTAAATAAAAGTAACCTCCGTACAAATACAAAAGTTTGGTGTAAAACACAAGTAGAACTACAAACTAGACTATCTAACACTACAGACTCTCGGATTACACGAGTAGTCTATTAAACAATCTAATGCCATGCGAGGGAACATGCGCAGATCGTATCGACATAGCCGTTGTCTCGGGAATCACTGATAATTGATTTGATAAAGTTGTTTGATAACCGATTACAATCGTAAAGTTGGCTTTGAATTTATGATAAACGCGATTGATTTTGAAATGGTGAAACCTGTCTATTGAAGAATGGCACGCGATTTAATAGCACAAAATCGTGTTTAGTTAAAATATCTATTGAAGTTAATCAATATATTTTTATAATTTTAACTTTGAATGTGTTTTATTTAAAAATCTGAATTTTATGATATGGCCGTCGTCTGTCTGTCTGTCTGCATTTGGTTAAGAAAGTCGATAACTTGTTCATTGTTTGTTTATATTGTAGTATATATTTATATAGTGTACATATTCTGTAATGTTTATATTGTAGTATATATTGATATAGTGTACATATTCTGTAATGTTTATATTGTAGTATATATTAATGCAGTGTACATATTCTGTAATGTTTATATTGTAGTATATATTGATATAGTGTACATATTCTGTAAAATTTATGTTCTAGTATATATTTATGCAGTGTTCATATTCTGTAATGTTTATGTTGTAGTATATATTTATGCAGTGTACATATTCTGTAATGTTTGTGTTGTAGTATATATTTATGCAGTGTACATATTCTGTAATGTTTATATTGTAGTATATATTTATGCAGTGTACATATTCTGTAATGTTTATGTTGTAGTATATATATTTATGCAGTGTACATATTCTGTAATGTTTATGTTGTAGTATATATATTTATGCAGTGTACATATTCTGTAATGTTTATGTTGTAGTATATATATCTATGCAGTGTACATATTCTGTAATGTTTATGTTGTAGTATATATATCTATGCAGTGTACATATTCTGTAATGTTTATGTTGTAGTATATATTTATGCAGTGTACATATTCTGTAATGTTTATGTTGTAGTATATATTTATGCAGTGTACATATTCTGTAATGTTTATGTTGTAGTTTATATTATGCAGTGTACATATTCTGTAATGTTTATGTTGTAGTATACATTTATGCAGTGTACATATTCTGTGATGTTTATGTTGTAGTATATATTAATGCAGTGTACATATTCTGTAATGTTTATATTGTAGTATATATTGATATAGTGTACATATTCTGTAAAATTTATGTTGTAGTATATATTTATGCAGTGTTCATATTCTGTAATGTTTATGTTGTAGTATATATTTATGCAGTGTACATATTCTGTAATGTTTGTGTTGTAGTATATATTTATGCAGTGTACATATTCTGTAATGTTTATATTGTAGTATATATTTATGCAGTGTACATATTCTGTAATGTTTATGTTGTAGTATATATATTTATGCAGTGTACATATTCTGTAATGTTTATGTTGTAGTATATATATCTATGCAGTGTACATATTCTGTAATGTTTATGTTGTAGTATATATATCTATGCAGTGTACATATTCTGTAATGTTTATGTTGTAGTATATATTCATGCAGTGTACATATTCTGTAATGTTTATGTTGTAGTATGTATTTATGCAGTGTACATATTCTGTAATGTTTATGTTGTAGTTTATATTATGCAGTGTACATATTCTGTAATGTTTATGTTGTAGTATACATTTATGCAGTGTACATATTCTGTAATGTTTATGTTGTAGTATACATTTATGCAGTGTACATATTCTGTAATGTTTATATTGTAGTATCCATTTATGCAGTGTACATATTCTGTAATGTTTATATTGTAGTATACATTTATGCAGTGTACATATTCTGTAATGTTTATATTGTAGTATACATTTATGCAGTGTACATATTCGGTTATGTTTATATTGTAGTATACATTTATGCAGTGTACATATTCTGTAATGTTTATATTGTAGTATACATTTATGCAGTGTACATATTCTGTAATGTTTATATTGTAGTATATGTTGATGTAGTGTACATATTCTGTTCTGCAATATATTGTAGTATATATTTATATAGTGTACATATTCTGTTATGTTTATATTGTAGTATATATTTATATAGTGTACATATTCTGTTATGTTTATATTGTAGTATATATTTATATAGTGTACACATTCTGTAATGTTTATATTGTAGTATATATTTATACAGTGTACATATTATGTAATGTTTAATTTTCAAAAGTGTGAAATCGTGATTATTCAAAACATGTCAGTCCGAGAAGCAAAATACCGAATATGTCAATGTATTGAGCTCAGGTTAAGTTCAAAACAAAAGCAACGACGTGACGACTTCAATAATTGTATTCAAATTTAAAGTAAATTATATTTTAAATGGCGTCGGGGTTACCTCTACAGTCTGTCTATATTTATCACAGGAGCTCGAACTCTCCAAACAATACTTTATAACAATTTTGATATTTTTTTCAGATTGTAAACGAATGTATACCGTTGCACAGTTCTTTTATATAATGTGAATCCATCACGCAGCGTCAAAGATTGGGGCCATATATTGTTGTTTATTTTTTTTTTAATTTCAGTCACCAAAAAAATGTTGACCCATTTAATCACCCCGTTATAGGTATGTGGGGGTCGGGATGGGCTATCCCCCAACAAACCGTACAAATAATTGACGTGCATGTTTTTTATATTTATTTTGTAAGTAAGTATAACATGGAGCAAATAAAAACCACAAAAAAAAAAACAATGCATATATTACAAGCTATATAAATGGGGAGTTTTTTTTATGTCATTACAATTATATCGAAGATTTCCACCAAAATGATTGATTTTAACATTATTTTTAACATGATATAGTTCTAAATTAATCAAAAGACGAAAGTAGCAAATAGAATAAGATATAATTATATTAAGAATAAATGATCAAGGCAAACAAAAATGATTACAGAGATCTTTCCAATTCATACATTTGACTTTTCACCATATAAAAGTAACGTCATTTTTCCCCCGAAAACCCAGCCTTTAATATCACAAATAAAGGAATAATTATACCAAGTTTTAGTTCTACCAGGTATTCCAAACGGTTTAAAAATACAAATTATATTATTGAAAACATTACAGTACAAAAGAAAGCAATAAAAAAAGGCAAAATATTTCTTTTGGGCATGTGACTTCGCTTTTTCAAGTGAGAACAAAAAAAATAAGGAAAAGAGAAACAACAGGGAACACATTTGGCAGTTTGTTTAAACATATTCCATTTATTTGATGATTGATCTAGATCTAGGCAACAGTTATGAGTAACAGTTGACCCTGTTATTTTTTAAAAAAAACAAAAAACAAACAAGCAAAAGGAATTCAATTAAGTAACAATATTACTACAATAAAGATTCATATGCATTCCAGTATTTTTGAAATTTTTCTAATGTATCGTTTTTTTTGCATTTAATTTTTCAATTTGGTATAAATATTTTATTTGTGGTTTGTAATTGTTGAAAACTGGTTGTCTTCCATCTAACTTGCACTTATAGATGTAATATTTTGCATGTAGTATTAATTTATTTAGAGCACTGTCATATTTAGTTGACCCAAAGATAATATCTTTCACAGACCATTTTGGTTGAACGTTTATATTTTTGTCAGTGCACAGAGTTTCAAAATTAGCCCAAAATGTTTTTGTATATTTACACTCCCAAAAAGGATGCGTTATATTTTCTGTATGCTGTTTACAACAAGTGCAAGAACTATCGTCTTTTATCTTCATTTTTGTCAATAAATAATTTGTAGCAGTAATTCTGTGATTTATTTTGACCTGAAACAATTGTAGCCTGGTGTCTTTAGTGCAACTAAATGGTATTTTAAACAATGTATTCCATTCCTTATCTATATTTAGTCCGTATTGACTCCATTTAGAAATGGATGTTGGTAATACACTGGACCTATTAAGTACATCATAAATAACTCGACAACCTTTCTTTGTACTTGTTATAACAGAAACTATAAGTGGGCTGACAGGATTTTCTAATTTTATTGCTGGGTGATTAAACTTGAGAGTTTGAAGATAAGTACGTACTGCGGCAATCATACCTTCATATTCTATAAAATTTGAATTAACAGAAATTTTTTCTTTAAATGATCTAATGGACAGAAGATTACCGTTTTCATTTATCAGATCATTGATCATTATTATGCCTTAATCATATCATCTTTTGTAAAAAACACTTGACCTTCCTATTTTAAGGTTATTGTTGTACCATAGAGGTTGAGTTAAAATTGTTTCCATGACAATGGTTTTGTAGCAGATATTAATAAGTTAAGACTTTCATAAACATCTTTCCAGAACAGATTGCCTATTTTAAGTGAATTATTATTCATAAAATCATTACCAAATTTAATATCTTTGTGGTAAAGAAATACATTTGTTCATGGACTTTCATGCATTTTTTCCATCAAATAAAAGTCGTCTTATCCAAGTTAGTTGCATAGAACATATGAACTGTTTAATATTAATCATTCTAAGTCCCCCATATTCGTAGCTTTGAGTAACAACATTTCTTTTTATTTTGTCTAAGTAACTGTTCCATAGAAAACTAATATAATTCTATTTTTTTTTCAACATTAACCTTAAGACCTGAGATTTCAGCATAAAATTTTAAAACTTTAAGAGCATGTTTAAGTGACAGTTCTGTACCATCTAATATAAGTGAGGTGTCATCCGCATATTGTGAAATAATGAATTCAGTGTTGCCTACTTAAACTCCTTTTTATGTTTTTATTTGTCCTGATCAGTACAGCCACTATATCCACACACAAGAGAAAGATATATGGGGAGAGTGGATCACCTTGTCAGCAGCCTCGGTAAATAGAAAGCCAATCTGACAGATGACCATTTACTGATAAGCATGATTTAATATCTGTATATCATAATTTAATCCATTTTTTAAAACTATGACCAATATTAAAAAAAAAAGCGTTAAAACCTCCTAAATAAACGACCATGAGATAGTATCAAATGCTTTTTCAAAATCAGCAATAACCAATAACCCTGGTATATCATTTTTTCTGTGTAATAAATTAGATCATAGATAGTGCCAGTGTTTTCGCCAATATATCTTCCTTCCAAAAATCTTGTCTGATCATCATTTATAACACTTGGTAGTACCTATTTTAGACGCTGTGCAATACAGGCAGAAACTAATTTATAAGAACAATTTAATAAAGAAAAGGCCTCCAATTTTTTAAAAACTGTCTGTCTTTATTAGCTCTGGGAATACATGTAATAATACCTTCTTTTAGTGTATTTGAAAGTTCTCATTTCAATAAACCGTAGTTTATGGACCTCAAGAGAAAAACACCTATATCAATCCAAAATAATTTTACAAAATTCCGTTGTAAAACCACTAGAGCCAGGACTTTTAAGATTTTTTGCCCTTTTTAAACAAAGCAATAATTCTGGTAATTCAAGAGGGCTTTTTAATGTGAGTTGCTGTTCTTGGGTAAGTTTAGGTATGTGAAAATCTTTAAACAATGTATTCAGATTGCTGTTTGTAACTGGTTTGTTGGGCATATAATGATTGATAAAAATTCCTTGCTTCTTTCAAAATTAATTCTTGATTTTTCAAAACTATGCCTTCATTTGATCTTATCGAAGGTATACATTTACTTACAAAGTTTCTATTTTCTAGATTACAAAAATAATTTGTAACCCTTTCACCATTTACCTTTTGATCTTATCTTAATGCCCTCTTATTTTTTTTTGTCTTAATTCAAACAGACTTTTTTTTTTAAACTAACTGAATTATTATTTAATTGTTTTTCAAGTTTTTTAATTTCTTTAAGAAGTTTAGACTCAGTTTGATTTTCTTGTTTTTTAAGAAAAGATGAATATGATATTGTTTTACCCCGGATTTCCAATAGTAACATTTCAAAAAAACAGTTGATCGTTAATATTTAGCATCAAATCTTTACAAGGTATGTCACAAATTGTACATTTAAATGTTGATATATGGTAGCGTATTGAAGTTTGTATTATCAATTTTTTTTTTTAATTTCGTCTACATAAGTTTTATCTTTTAAAAGTGAGTTATTAAATTTCCAATATGAACGTCCTTTTTAAATTTCTCAAAAGTAAATGTTAAAGTAATTATTGAATGATCTGTTCGATACCCCGGTAAAATATTACTCTCCTCAATGTCAGTAAGTAAATGCTCTGAAATCAGAAAAAAATCTAATCTGGCCATTTTATTTGTATTTAGACGTCTCCAAGTAAATTCTCTCTTATCAAAGTTAAGTTCTCTCCAGCAGTCTGTCAAGTTACATTCATTGATAATACTTAAAACATTTTCCCTAGCTTTAGGATTATTGATATTTACATAATTATGTGTATCTATTTGGGGATTGTGAACTAGGTTAAAGTCTTCTGCTAAGATTGTATCATTTCCATATCTATCAATGTCTTGTTTAACCCCTGTACAAAACTCAGGTTTATCTTTGTTTGGTCCATAAATATTTATCAAAGTCATCCTTTCCTTATTAATTGTTATATCTAAAATCAGTTTATTACCATCTATATCACCTTCAGTTTTATGTATTTTGTATTAAAAATTATTATAAAATAGAATTGCAATACTTCTAGATTGACTGTTAAAATTATTGAAAAAAAAACATTCGTAACCCCACTGCGCGTGTATATAATTTTCATCTTTGCTGACAAAATGTGTATATTGTAAAAGAAAGATATAATATGATTTTTGCTTCAAAAAATGGAAAACATCTATACGTTTATTTCTATCACCAAGGCCTTGGACGTTAACTGAAATAAAGGTTACCTTATCAGTCATTATTTTTAGAACTGTATCTATAAATTGGCTGTCTGGTCAGACGTAAACTGTATATTGTTGGATATTTGTACTCATTCTGAAATAACAATAAAATATTTGTTACGGACAGTTGAATGTGAAAATAAACACTATTGGTAAAATGAGGTGGCAATGGTGCACGCCGTCCAGACTGACCTTTGCTTTTATGGATAAATCGACATAGTATGCTTTGGCTGTGACGTCTGTTTTGAGTACCATGTACCGGTATGACGATAAACGATCTAACTTCTCTTGTTTTATGATAACGATACTAATGATAATAATAATGATAAAATAATGATAATAATAATGATAATGATATTTTTATTTATAGACGGTATTATTATGACATACTACTATTAAAATCAAGGAACACACCATATTTCAATATGGACTTCTGCAACAACATTTAACACATTACATCTTTACTTATGACAAACTCTCAGTGTAATAATGCTCGGGTAGTTCATGGTTGCCAGTCCATGCCAGTGTTCGCTTGATAAAATAGAAATGAAGTATCACTGAAACCAACGATTACTTCTTCTATACAATCTAAACACTATCAAGTATTCTTTTACACAATATCGGACAACAATGTCTGAAAAGAAAGACAATATAGATAACCAACCGCAACTGTTAACTGAAGATACGCTTTCTGATAGGAACAGTTAAAATCGCTTCAGTAACAATATTTGAATAGAGTTGCACCACGATTGTGCCAAAGACAATAGCGATAAAAAACCTGTGTATTGAATGTACAACTAATGGAACCAGTATTTCCCCAGACGAGATAAAATCCTTCCAGACTGTTGATGAACTGTATATATCAAAAGTAGTTGCTTCTACAAATGTGCACATGGATGAACCGTGGTTACCTGTGTGTGAGAGGTATTATCACTGTGCATTTAGACGTCAATTTTATTGAAGAAAACGATAGCAGGTATATAAGAAGTTTACAAAATGAGTCTATGTTTTCGTCTGGTGGTCTATTTTTAATATATAGCTGATAAAAGCAAACCAAACATTATCCTATCATGATCAATAAGTGTGTTTGTTTTATATCAACCGTATGGTTCTACGATGTGGTGACGGTTCTTTGCTATGGTGATGGTTCTATGTGGTGATTGTTCTATAATGTGGTGATGGTTCTACGATGTGGTGACGGTTCTATGATGTGGTGATAGTTCTACGCTATGGTGATGGTTCTATAATGTGGTGATGGTTCTGTGTGGTGATGGTTCTATGATGCGGTGATGGTTCTATGATGTGCTGATGGTTCAATGTTGGGATTATGGTTCTATGATGCGGTGGTGATTCTATGATGTGGTGATTGTTCTATGATGCGGTGATGGTTCTATGATGCGGTGATGGTTCTATGATGTGGTGATGGTTCTATAATGTGCTGATGGTTCAATGTTGGGATTATGGTTCTATGATGCGGTGGTGGTTCTATGATGTGGTGATGGGTCTATGATGCGGTGATGGTTCTATGATGTGGTGATGGTTCTATGATGTGCTGATGGTTCAATGTTGGGATTATGGTTCTATGATGTGCTGATGGTTCTATGATGTGGTGATTGTTCTATGTTGTAGTAATGGTTCTATGATGTGGTGATTGTTCTATGTTGTGGTGATGGTTCTATGATGTGGTGATTGTTCTATAATGTGATGATGGTTCTATGATGTGCTGATGGTTCAATGATGCGGTGGTGGTTCTATGATGTGGTGATTATTCTATAATGTGGTGATGGTTCTATGATGTGGTGATTGTTCTATGTTGTAGTAATGGTTCTATGATGTGGTGATTGTTCTATGTTGTGGTGATGGTTCTATGATGTGGTGATTGTTCTATAATGTGATGATGGTTCTATGATGCGGTGGTGGTTCTATGATGTGGTGATTGTTCTATAATGTGGTGATGGTTCTATGATGTCGTGATTGTTCTATGTTGTAGTAATGGTTCTATGATGCGGTGATTGTTCTATGTTGTGGTGATGGTTCTATGATGTGGTGATTGTTCTATAATGTGATGATGGTTCTATGATGTGCTGATGGTTGGTTCAATGGTTCTATGATGTGCTGATGGTTTTATGTTGTGGTGATGGTTCTATGATATACAGATTGTTCTATGATTTGTTAATGGTTCTATGATGTGGTGATGATTCTATGTTGTGGTGATGGTTCTGTGATGTAATGATGGTTCTATGATGTGCTAATGGTTCAATGTTAGGATTATGGTTCTATGATGTGATGATGGTTCTATGATGTGATGATGGTTCCGTGATGTGGTGATGGTTCTATGATGTGCTGATGGTTCAATGTTGGGATTATGGTTCTATGATGTGATGATGGCTCTATGATGTGGTGATGGTTCTATGTGGTGATGGTTCTATGATGTGCTGATGGTTCAATGTTGGGATTATGGTTCTATGATGTGATGATGGTTCTATGATGTGGTGATGGTTCTATGATGTGGTCATGATTGTATGATGTGGTGATGGTTTTATGATATGGTGATGGTTCTATGATGTGCTGATGGTTCTATGATGTGGTGATGGTTATATGTGGTGATGGTTCTATGATGTGCTGATGGTTATATGATGTGGTGATGGTTCTATGTGGTGATGGTTCTATGATGTGGTAATGGTTCTATGATGTGGTGATTGTTCTATGATGTGGTGAAGGTTCTATGTGGTGATGGTTCTATGATGTGGTTATGGTTCTATGATGTGCTGATGGTTCTATGATGTGCTGATGGTTCTATGATGTGGTCATGATTGTATGATGTGCTGATGGTTCAATGGTTCTATGATGTGCTGATGGTTCTGATGGTTCAATGATTGTATGATGTGGTGATGGTTCTGATGGTTCAATGATTGTATGATGTGGTGATGGTTCTATGTGGTGATGGTTCTATGTGGTGATGGTTATACAATGTTGTGATGGTTCTATGATGTGGTGATGGTTCTATGTGGTGATGGTTATATAATATTGTGATGGTTCTGAGATGTGGTGATGGTTCTATATTGTGATGGTTCTATAATGTGGTGATAGTTCTATGATGTGGTGATGATTCTATGATGTGGTGATGGTTTTATGTTGTGATTATGGTTCTATTGTGGTGATGGTTCTGTGATGTGGTGATGGTTCTATGTGGTGATGGTTCTATAATGTGGTGATGGTTCTATGATGTGGTGATGGTTCTTTGTGGTGATGGTTCTATTATGTGGTGATGGTTATGTGACGTGGTGATGGTTCTATGATGTTGTGATGGTGATGGTTCTTTGATGTGGTGATGGTTCTATGATGTGGTGATTATTTTATGATGTGGTGATGGTTTTATGACGTGGTGATGGTTCTATGATATGGTGATTGTTCTATGATGTGGTGATGGTTTTATGACGTGGTGATGGTTCTATGATGTGGTGATTGTATTATGATGTGGTGATGGTTTTATGACGTGGTGATGGTTCTGTGATGTGGTGATAGTTCTATGATGTGGTGATGGTTTTATGATGTGGTGATGGTTCTATGTTGTGGTGGTTATATAATGCGGTGATGGTTCTATGATGTGGTGATGGTTCTATAATGTGGTGATTGTTTTATGATGTGGTGATGGCTCTATGTTGTGGTGGTTATATAATGTGGTGATGGTTCTATGATGTGGTGATTGTTCTATGATGTTGTGATGGTGATGGTTCTTTGATGTGGTGATGGTTCTTTGATGTGGTGATGGTTCTATGATGTGGTGATTATTTTATGATGTGGTGATGGTTTTATGACGTGGTGATGGTTCTATGATGTGGTGATTGTTCTATGATGTGGTGATGGTTTTATGATGTGGTGATGGTTCTTTGATGTGGTGATGTATCTTTGATGTGGTGATGGTTCTATGACGTGGTGATGGTTCTGTGATGTGGTGATGGTTCTGTGATGTGGTGATGGTTCTATGATGTGGGGATGGTTCTATGATGAGGTGATGGTTCTGTGATGTGGTGATGGTTCTGTGATGTGGTGATGGTTCTTTGGTGTCGTAATGTTGATGGTTCTATGATATGGTGATTTTTCTGTGATGTGGTGATGGTTCTATGATGTTGTGATGATGATGGTTCTTTTATGTGGTGATGGTTCTGTGATTGTGTCAGTGGCGGTAATTGTTGTGGTGATTGTTCTATGATGTGGTGATGGTTATATGATGTGGTGATGGTTCTTTGATGTGGTGATGTATCTTTGATGTGGTGATGGTTCTATGACGTGGTGATGGTTCTGTGATGTGGTGATGGTTCTGTGATGTGGTGATGGTTCTATGATGTGGGGATGGTTCTATGATGAGGTGATGGTTCTGTGATGTGGTGATGGTTCTGTGATGTGGTGATGGTTCTTTGGTGTCGTAATGTTGATGGTTCTATGATATGGTGATTTTTCTGTGATGTGGTGATGGTTCTATGATGTTGTGATGATGATGGTTCTTTTATGTGGTGATGGTTCTGTGATTGTGTCAGTGGCGGTATTGCTTCTGGACAACGTGGTGACATGTGGTGTTACCTCTTCTACATGTAAATATTATAGTAGTTTTGTTTTGATATATGTATGTGCAGTGGTGTTGACTTTGACCTCTCTAAGGAACATTTATTTTCTTACTTTTTTAAAAAAAAAAGGTGTGATAGAGTGTTTACTTGAACATGTGTTAAAAAAGTGTGTTATTATTGAGTTTTTAAAGACTGCTGATGCTATTCAAATTCATGTGTGGCCATTTAAGGTCTGTCCCTACTAATACAGTTTGATGAAATGTACTATCTATCTGCAATTTGTCGAAAAATGCGTCTCCAACATTACTACCGTCGCAAGTTTGACTTATTTATAAATGATCAGGCTGTGACTGATACACCTTATTAAGGAAGGAACGGAAATTTAATGCCAAATAACAAACCAAACATATGAAAATATGTTCATTGAGAAATTCAATTTAGGCAGCAAGAGTAAATATCATTCAGCGATTAATATATGTTATGCTAAATTTATGATGTTTAGCAAAACCAAGCTCTGAACATATGCAGCCTGTGATTGGTCACACGACACTCTAATGTCTTGGAACAATAACGTTTAACCGTATAGACTACAACAACAACAGCCTTGCGTACTCTGTGGTCGCTGTAAAATGTGACTACGTACATTGATTTCTTGTTGTTATCATTTCTGGTTCCGAGGAACCACATTTCCAATTCAGCGCTGCATTTCTCATGAACAAAACCAACTCTGTCTTGAATGCGTCCTATGCTACCCAGGAATAACCTTCATCAGATAGTATTTTCTCTCTTGTGTTCATTCTGTGCTTCTTGTGGTAAGACATTCTTGTCCACCGTAACAACAATGGCGACCGTACCACTTAGCTCCGTACATGAATTCAGTTTTGTCATATTTTATTAATGTTGCCGGAAAGTCGGTGGTAGGGAACTCGAATTGTATTGTTTATTTCATTACCCTTCGCGAATAAAACCGAGTTGGCTTCGGTGTTTCCATTTTATGTTGCGTTCTTTGTTTTCAACTTATTCTGTTTGTCAGATATACTGTAGATGTGAATCTACATATCAATGAATGACTTTGTGTACTCTGTAACTGTGTCTATAATTAGTACATGTGATCCCAAGATGGGTTGGTATAAGTTATGATTCATTACTTTAACCAAATCAAAGTACCTCAAAGTATTGACAGCCGAACTTTAATAAATATTCATACGCTTTCTGTATTTGATCGAAATTAATGTAGTGTTTGATTGATATTGTTGTAGTGTTTGGTTGATATTATTGTAGTGTTTGGTTGATATTGTTGAAGTGTTTGTAGTGTTTGGTTGATATTGTTGTAGTGTTTGGTTGATATTGTTGTAGTGTTTGATTGATATTATTGTAGTGTTTGATTGATATTACTGTAGTGTTGATTGATATTACTGAAGTGTTTGATTGATTTTATTGTAGTGTTTGGTTGATATTATTGTAGTGTTTGGTTGATATTATTGTAGTGTTTGGTTGATATTATTGTAGTGTTTATTGTAGTGTTTGATTGATATTGTTTTAGTGTTTGATTGATATTATTTTAGTGTTCGATTGATATTATTGTAGTGTTTGATTGATATATTTTAGTGTTTGATTGATATTATGATATTATTGTAGTGTTTGATTGATATTGTTGTATTGTTTAATTGATATTGTTGTAGAGTTTGATTGATATTGTTGTAGTGTTTGGTTGATATTGTTGTAGAGTTTGATTGATATTGTTGTAGTGTTTGGTTGATATTGTTGTAGTGTTTGGTTGATATTATTGTAGTGTTTGGTTGATATTGTTGTAGTGTTTGGTTGATATTATTGTACTGTTTGGTTTATTTTATGCAACGATGATTTAGAAAATGACATAAAACAATGTGAACAATCTATAATAATTTTCTGAGGTATTTCTGTTGCCATATATAAAATACATCAATAAAAAAATGAACTTTGAAAAATAAAAAAGGAGATCCTGTTGCGTATGATCATTTTGGTAAAATGACGTAAATCGTTAAGGATAAAAAAAAAACGGTTACTAGTTCTGAATATTTATTTCCATGTATCATGTATGCGCATTTGGTGCTTTTACAGGCTTACAGCAAAAGTTCAACCTTCAGTTTGTTATACCCTTGGTGGTAGGAGCAATAGTCATGTTTCACATCTCCACGAAATAAACGACAATTAGCTGTATTCAACATGCAACATGCAACATTTAATCACAGATGTTTTTATGATGGAATTGTGTTTGCTTTTAAATTAAACAAATATACAGTTTGCGTGTACTGCAAATTGTATTCCAAATTTTCCCTGATGAACACCTATTCCAGGAGCTTCTCGAGCCTCGACATGGTAGACATTCTTAATACATGTAGAATATTACCAAATAGATTGGGGTGTTGGTTTAGTTTCTAGTAATTTATTTTTTGCTTGATGGCGAAGTAAGCTCAGAGAATACGAACGCTAAGAGCTTATATGTGTCGCCTTCGCTTGAACTTCTTGATATCTGTAGCGATTGTTGTATTTGTGAGACCGCCACATCGAGCTGAAAATGGAACCTACACTCTCTAGAATAGGGGGACATTTTATCCACTAAATAGCGACCCGCCATGGCTACGTATCAGGGTTAAACTAACTTTATTTCTGTTGTTTATTCTTAGAGTATCAACTAAACTACATCCCTTATGTATTTACATAGTGTAATTATTTCAATATACGTCAATTAACATGACCTTAATAATGCCCTCATTTTATATGATCTATATGTTATATATTGTTCCGAATGGTAGTTTCTAATTTATCAACAAGACCACACTGATATTCAGAACCTCTTTATTGTGGTTGTTTGTCTGATTCATTTCAACTGTTACAATTGATCTTCTATTTCGTTTATATTCTCTTTTTGTATCAAATGATCAACATGTATATACCGTAGATAGTTTATTCCCAGTAATGTATGAAGGGATTGATTGCTATTTTTCAGTATATCTTTATGTTTTTCTGTGTTTATTGTTTTGAATTGTTTTTCATTCTTTTCATATCAGTTTATCAAAGGACTATTCACTTTAATAGTACACTCTGTGATAACCGTTCAATATTCCATCATAGCTATAGCACATTAGATAGAGCTGCACTAGATATACCCGCAACAAGCCAGTTTAATACGAAGGGCGTTTGAAAAAGTCCGTGCAATTGGCCTGTATCTCCGCTGTTTGTTATTTAAAAAATTGTATATGTCATTCCAATTCCAATTCTGTGATCACGAGTCTGCACGTGCAAATCATAACAGTTAAGATAATTTATTAGTTTTTCACACCAAGGTTTTTTTACTGTTTTGAATTTGAGTAAATCAGGTCAAAATGGACATATAAATAGTTTTATCAATGTAAGCTTCAATTTCCTATACTGCAAGGACTTTTCAAACGACCCTCGTAAATCTGCTTTCCACAAATAGCTTGCGAGGATAGCAATGCAATACAATTATATATCTGACTATGTTATTCTCGTTCCATGACAACACGTGTTATCTATGTCATGTATTACATGTAAGTGTATAATTAAGCCGATAATTAAATCGAAGCCGCGTAATATCCAACCATCAGCAAGAATTATTCAGGTGAACTATCTTATAATTTCTCTTTTACTAAGCACGAAACTAGAGTTTAAGATTCGTTTTACTTTACAGATTTATAAAAAAGAGATATTTTATTTACCACAACATAGATTGATCTCCTGATAATTAATTTTAAAGTAAATAAATGCCACTGAAATTGTTTTTATCTAACATCGAGTCAATAGATCTTTGACGGAAAAATGACCATCAAACAATATTTTTTGTATAATCTGTAAAAAAAATCTCAGAAATATAATATAAGTTTCAACTAGTCATACTTGAGTCAGAATAATGCATACATGGGATTGGATTAAATTTTATTGTTAGACACGAATAGCGATTTTTCATGTCATTCTACCTTTATTTAACGGATCGATAAATAAATCTGATTTAATTTCATTACACGTTATTTGTATTTTGTTATTGAATTAGGAAAAATCAATTTAAAAGCAGCAACGTGATAAATCAAGCAAATGAATAATTAATGGTGAGATAACAATTGTGAAATTGATACAAATAAAATCAATTTTAATTTTGAGATGAATGAAATTGAACAACATGCTTAAACCGTTTGAAAACATGTAAAGTTAATGTAGAATAAAAATACAATCAACACAATGTTGAGGATGAAATGCAAGGATACGAACTAAGTATCATACCGAGAATCTTACACAGACAGAAGCGACGGCCCGATACGAACTAAGTAATAATGCCGACAATCTTACATAGACAGAAGCAAGGTCCCGATGCAACTTAGTAGTAATGCCGTGGATGTTATAGAGACGTGCGAGGTCCCAATACGAACTAAGTAGTAATGCCGAGAATCTTACACAGACACAAGCGAGGTCCCGATACGAACTAAGTAATATTGTCGACAATCTTACACAGACAAAAGCGAGGTCCCGATACGAACTAAGTAATAATGCCGAGAAATTTACACACACAGAAGCGATATCCCGATACGAACTAAGTAGTAATGCCGAGAATCTTACACAGACGAAAGCAAGGTCCCGATACGAACTAAGTAGTAATGTCGAGAATCTTACACAGACAGAAGCGAGGTCCCAATACGAACTAAGTACTAATGCCGATAATCTTACACAGACAGAAGCGAGGTCCCGATACGAACTAAGTAATATTGTCGAGAAACTTACACAGACAGAAGCGAGGTCCCGATACGAACTAAGTTATAATGCCGAGAATCTTACACAGACAGAATCGAGGTCCCGATACGAACTAAGTAATAATGCCGAAAATCTTACACAGACAGAAGCGAGGTCCCGATACGAACTAAGTGGTCATACCGAGAATCTTATGTAGACAGAAACAAGGTCCCGATACGAACTAAGTAGTAAAGCCGAGAATATTACACAGACAGAAGCGAGGTCCCGATACGAACTAAGTGGTCATACCGAGAATTTTTTACAGACAGAAGCGAGGTCCCGATACAAACTAAGTAGTAAAGCCGAGAATATTACATAGACAGAAACGAGGTCCCGATACGAACTAAGTACTAATGCCGATAACCTTATTTAGACAAAAGCGAGGCCCCAATACAAACTAAGTAGTAATGTCGAGAATCTTACATAGACAGAAACGAGGTCCCGACACGAACTAAGTACTAATGCCGATAACCTTATTAAGACAGAAGCGAGGTCCCAATACGAACGAAGTAGTAATGTCGAAAATCTTATATAAGCAGAAACGAGGTCCCGATACGAACTAAGAAATATTGCCGAAAATCTTACACAGACAGAAGCGAGGTCCCGATACGAACTAAGTGTTCATGCCGAGAATCTTACATAGACAGAAGCGAGATCCCGATACGAACTAAGTGGTCATACCGAGAATCTTATGTAGACAGAAACAAGGTCCCGATACTAACTAAGTAGTAAAGCCGAGAATATTACACAGACAGAAGGGAGGTCCCAATACAAACTAAGTAGTAACGCCGAGAATCTTACAAAGGCAGAAGCGAAGTCCCGAAACGAACTAAGTAGTTATGCCGAGAATCTTACAAAGACAGAAGCAAGGTCCCGATTTGAACTAAGAAGTCATGCCGAGAATCTTACCTAGACAGAAGCGAGGTCTCGATACGAACTAAGTGTTCATGCCGAGAATATTACATAGACAGAAGCGAGATCCCGATACGAACTAAGTGGTCATACCGAAAATCTTATGTAGACAGAAGCAAGGTCCCGATACGAACTAAGTAGTAAAATCAATATTGTCGAGAATCTTACACAAACAAAAGCGACGTCCCGATACGAATTAAGTAGTCAAGCCGAGAATCTTACACAGACAGAAGCAAGGTCCCGATACGAACTAAGTTGTAAAGCCGAGAATATTACACAGACAGAAGCGAAGACCCGATACGAATTAAGTGGTCATACCGAGAATCTTACACAGACAGAAGCGAGGTCCCGATACGAACTAAGTAGTAATGCCGAGAATCTTACATAGACGGAAACGAGGTCCAAATACAAAGTAAGTAGTAACGCCGAGAATCTTTACATACACAGAAGCGAGGTCCAAATTTGAACTAAGAAGTCATGCCGAGAATTTTACACAGACAGAAGCGAGGTCCCGATACGAACTAAGTGTTCATGCCGAGAATCTTACATAGACATAAGCGAGATCCCGATACGAACTAAGTAGTAAAGCCGAGAATCTTACCTAGACAGAAGCGAGGTCCCGATACAAACTAAGAAGTCATGCTGAGAATCTTACATAAACAGAAGCGAGGTCCCGATTCGAACTAAGTGTTCATGCCGAGAATCTTACATAGACAGAAGCGAGATCCCGATACGAACTAAGTAGTAAAGCCGAGAATCTGACACAGACAGAAGCGAGGTCCCAATACGAACTAAGTAATATTGTCGAGAATCTGACACAGACAGAAGCGAGGTCCCATAAAAACTAAGTGATAATGCCGAGAAATTTACACACACAGAAGCGATGTCCCGATACGAACTAAGTAGTAATGCCAATAACCTTATATAGACAGAATCGAGGTCCCAATACAAACTAAGTAGTAACGACGAGAGTCTGACCTAGACAGAAGCGAGGTCCTGATACGAGCTAAATAGTTACGCCGAAAATCTTAACATACACGGAAGCGAGGTCCCGATTTGAACTAAAAAGTATTGCCGAGAATCTTACATAGACAGAAGCGAGGTCCTGATACGAACTCAATGGTCATACCGAGAATCTTACATAGACAGAAGCAAGGTTCCGATACGAACTTAGAATCTAACACAGACTGAAGGAGGCCCCGATACGAACTAAATAGTCATACCGAGAATCTTACACAGACAGAAGGGAGGTCCCGATACGATCTAAGTAGTCATACCGAGAATCTTACATAAACAGGAGCAAGGTCCTGATACGAACAAAGTAGTCATTCCGAGAATCTTACATAGACAATAGCGAGGTCCCGATACGAACTAAGTAGTCATAATGAGAATCTTACAAAGACAGAAGGGAGGTCGCGATACGACCTAAGTGGCCATAGCGAGAATCTTACCTAGACAGAAGCGAGGTCCCGATACGAACTAAGAATCTTACACAGACAGAAGGGAGGTCCCGATACGAACTAAGTAGTCATACAGAGAATCTTATATAGACAGAAAGGAGGTTCCGACACGAACTTAGTAGTCATACCGAGAATCTTACACAGACAGAAGCGAGGTCCCGATACGAACTAATTAGTAATGCCGAGAATCTTACATAGACAGTAGCGAGGTCCCGATACGAACTAAGTGTTCATGCCGGGAATCTTACACAGACAGGAGCGAGGTCTCGATACGAACTAAGTAGTAATGCCGAGAATCTTACATAGACAGGAGCGAGGTCCCGATACGAACTAAGTCGTCATACCGAGAATCTTACACAGACAGTAGTGAGGTCCCGATACGAACTAAGTAGTCATACCGAGAATATTATATAGACAGGAGCGAGGTCCCGATACGAACTAAGAATCTTACACAGACAGAAGCAAGGTCCCGATACGAACTAATTAGTAATGCCGGGAATCTTACATAGACAGAAGCGACGTCCCGATACGAACTAAGTGTTCATGCCGAGAATCTTACACAGACAGGAGCGAGGTCCCGATACGAACTAATTAGTAATGCGGAGAATCTTACATATACAGGAGCGAGGTCCCGATACGAACTAAGTCGTCATACCGAGAATCTTACACAGACAGGAGCGAGGTCCCGATACGAACTAAGTAGTCATACCGAAAATCTTATATAGACAGGAGTGAGGTCCCGATACGAACTAAGTCGTCATACCGAGAATCTTACATAGGCAGGAGCGAGGTCCCGATACGAACTAAGTAGTCATACCGAGAATCTTATATAGACATGAGCGAGGTCCCGATACGAACTAAGTCGTCATACCGAGAATCTTACACAGACAGGAGCGAGGTCCCGATACGAACTTAGTAGTCATACAGAAAATCTTATATAGACAGAAAGGAGGTCCCGACACGAACTAAGTAGTCATACCGAGAATCTTACACAGACAGAAGCGAGGTCCCGATATGAACTAATTAGTAATGCCGAGAATCTTACATAGACAGTAGCGAGGTCCCGATACGAACTAAGTGTTCATACCGAGAATCTTACACAGACAGGAGCGAGGTCCCGATACGAACTAAGTAGTCACACCGAGAATCTTATACAGACAGGAGCGAGGTCCCGATACGAACTAAGTCGTCATACCGAGAATCTTACACAGACAGTAGTGAGGTCCCGATACGAACTAAGTAGTCAGACCGAGAATCTTATATACACAGGAGCGAGGTCCCGATACGAACTAAGAATCTTACACAGACAGAAGTGAGGTCCCGATACGAACTAATTAGTAATGCCGAGAATCTTACAGAGATAGAAGCGACGTCCCGATACGAACTAAGTGTTCATGCCGAGAATCTTACACAGACAGGAGCGAGGTCCCGATACGAACTAATTAGTAATGCTGAGAATCTTACATAGACAGGAGCGAGGTCCCGATACGAACTAAGTCGTCATACCGAGAATCTTACACAGACAGGAGCGAGGTCCCGATACGAACTAAGTAGTCATACCGAAAATCTTATATAGACAGGAGTGAGGTCCCGATACGAACTAAGTCGTCATACCGAGAATCTTACATAGGCAGGAGCGAGGTCCCGATACGAACTAAGTAGTCATACCGAGAATCTTATATAGACATGAGCGATGTCCCGATACGAACTTAGTCGTCATACCGAGAATCTTACACAGACAGGAGCGAGGTCCCGATACGAACTAAGTAGTCACACCGAGAATCTTATACAGACAGGAGCGAGGTCCCGATACGAACTAAGTGTTCATACCGAGAGTCTTACACAGACAGGAGCGAGGTCCCGATACGAACTAAGTAGTCATACCGAGAATCTTATAAAGACAGGAGCGAGGTCCCGATATGAACTAAGTCGTCATACCGAGAGTCTTACACAGACAGGAGCGAGGTCCCGATACGAACTAAGTAGTCATACCGAGAATCTTATTATGTTAATGCCCTGGTATAACGATCAAATGAACATTGAAGAGATTATATTATATCAGGATATAACGATTACATCAACATTGAAGAGATTATTTTATTGTCATGATATAAGGATGACATGAGCATTGAAGTGAATATATTATCGTCAGGATATAACGATCACATCAACATTGAAGAGATTATATTAATGTAAGGATATAACGATCACATCAACATTGAAGAGATTGTATTATTATCAGGATATAACGATCACATCAACATTGAATAGATTATATTATTGTCAGGGTATATCGATCACATCAACATTTGAGAGAATATATTAATATTAGGATATAAAGATCACATGAACATTGAATAGATTATATTAATGTCAGGATATAACGATCACATAAACGTTGGAGAGATTATATTATTGTCAAGATATAACGATCACATCAACATTTGAGAGATTATATTATTGTCAGGATATAACGATCACGTGAACATTGAAGATATTATTTTATTGTCATGATATAAGATCACATGAGCATTGAAGTGAATATATTATCGTCAGGATATAACGATCACATCAACATTGAAGAGATTATATTAATGTAAGGATATAACGATCACATCAACATTGAAGAGATTGTATTATTATCAGGATATAACGATCACATCAACATTGAATAGATTATATTATTGTCAGGGTATATCGATCACATCAACATTTGAGAGAATATATTAATATTAGGATATAAAGATCACATGAACATTGAATAGATTATATTAATGTCAGGATATAACGATCACATAAACGTTGGAGAGATTATATTATTGTCAAGATATAACGATCACATCAACATTTGAGAGATTATATTATTGTCAGGATATAACGATCACGTGAACATTGAAGAGATTATTTTATTGTCATGATATAAGATCACATGAGCATTGAAGTGAATATATTATCGTCAGGATATAACGATCATATCAACATTGAAGGGATTATATTAATGTCAAGATATAACGATCACATGGACATCGAAGAGATTATATTAAAGTCAGGATATTACGATCACGTGAACATTGAAGAGATTATATTAATTTCAGGATATAACGATCACATGAACATTGAAGAGATTGTATTATTATCATGATATAACAGTCACATCAACATTGAAGAGAATATATTAATGTCAGGATATAACGATCACATGAACATTGGTGAGATTATGTTAATGCCCTGATATAACGATCATATGAACATTGAAGAGAGTATATTAATGTCAGGATATAACGATCATATAAACGTTGGAGAGCTTATATTATTGTCAGGATATAACTATCACATCAACATTGAAGCAATTATATTAATATCAGGATATAACGATCACATCAACATTGAAGATATTATATTAATATCAGGATATAAAGATCACATTAACATTGAAGCAATTATATTAATATCAGGATATAACGATCACATCAACATTGAAGCAATTATATTAATGTCAGGATATAACGATCACATCAACATTGAAGCAATTATATTAATATCAGGATATAACGATCACATCAACATTGAATATATTATATTAATATCAGGATATAACGATCACATCAACATTGAAGCAATTATATTAATATCAGGATATAACGATCACATCAACATTGAAGATATTATATTAATGTCAGGATATAACGATCACATGAGCATTGAAGAGACTCTATTAATGTGAGTATATACCGATCACATGTACATTGAAGAGATTATATTATTGCCAGTATATAACGATCACATCAACATTGAAGAGATTATAATAATGTCAGTATATAACAATCACATGAACGTTGAAGAGATTAATATTAATGCTCTGATATAACGATCACATCAACATTGAAGGGATAATATTTATGTCAGGATAAAACGATCACATGAGCATTGAAGAGACTATATTAATGTGAGTATATACCGATCACATGTACATTGAAGAGATTATATTATTGCCAGTATATACCGATCACATCAACATTGAAGAGATTATATTATTGCCAGTATATAACGATCACATCAACATTGAAGAGATTATAATAATGTCAGTATATAACAATCACATGAACGTTGAAGAGATTAATATTAATGCTCTGGTATAACGATCACATCAACATTGAAGGAATTATATTTATGTCAGGATATAACGATCACATGTACATTGAACGGATTATATTTTTGTCAGGATATAACGATCACATCACCATTGAAGAGATTATATTAATGTCAGGATATAACGATCACATCACCATTGAAGAGATTATATTAATGTCAGGATATAACGATCACATCAACAATGATGAGATTATATTTATGTCAGGATATAACGATCACATGTACATTGAACGGATTATATTTTTGTCAGGATATAACGATCACATCACCATTGAAGAGATTATATTAATGTCAGGATATAACGATCACATCACCATTGAAGAGATTATATTAATGTCAGGATATAACGATCACATCAACAATGATGAGATTATATTAATGCCAGGATATAACGATCACATCAACATCGAATAGATTATATTAATGTCAGGATATAACGATCACGTGAGCATTAAAGCGATTATTTTAATTTCAGGATATAACAATCGCATCAGCATTAAAGTGGCGAAACAAAGATAGCATTGCATACTGACTGAACTATGCCAACGTGTGTTGGTGACACTTTGCAACGTATTCTTTATTGGATGGTAAAGTAAATTGAAGACTAACTTTGGTAAATAAAAACTTCATACTCTCTGATCATTAATTGTAACAGATGTGCAAACGGCCAATTGGTTTGATACTAAAACATAACAAAGATTCAATTACTGTTGTCCCGTACATATTTACAACGTGGTGCTGGTGTAGGCTAGAACCTTGTTTTGCAATAACACGGAATATGGTATTTACACTAGAAACAGTATTATATATTAAGCATATAATATGTTACCTCCTGAAGCACATACAGTACGTGTTACCCACTCAGATATTACACTAACAAAGGTCCAACCTCTGAACACGAATTGTTGAAGCTTCTTATATTGCTGTCCGGACATCTGCAAAGTCATTGAGTACATTATGTGTAGTTGACCTAAGCTTTTTAATGAATTACACTGCCCTCATGTGTTTGATGTCAGAATTGAAAAAGAATATTCAGATTTTTTTATTTTAATCATGTTTGTGTCATGGTAGGACGATACAATGAAGAACGAGGTAGGTTTACGCTCCCTATATGTGATCTTGCTACTGGCGTGTTAAATGCGGTGGAGCGTATCACTTGTTTGCGTTGCACTTGTATGTATCATGGTAACCAATAATTGTCTCTTTATTGTGATGGTTTTATAACAGTTATGACGCGTCTCCTGTTAGACATGATGATATATGCTTAAGTTACTCTGCTGACACCGACGCCAGGACCGACGTCTCCTGTTAGACATATATGTTTATGTTACGCTGCCGACACCGACGCTAGGACCGACGTCTCCTGTTAGACATATATGTTTATGTTACGCTGCCGACACCGACGCCACAACGAGTACAAAACCTCCCCTATTCATAAAAAAGTCTAGTTAAAATGTTTCCAGAACCTTCTCGGTTTGTGCTCATCATCTAGAGGAAAGTTCTAGGTCTGGTTATTCCGGTGTCAGTACATGTATGATGTGACTGGGTGGGGTATTATACCACGTTCTGCGGCATGATACTCCAGTGTGGCAACGCTTGGAATACTGTCTCAAGTAGACACTGTCGCGATAATGGCAGAAAAATTGTTGACAGCAACGCTGAATACCAGGCGACATCAACAACTGCCGTAAATGAAAGTCACACATTGTTTACATGAGAAGAGTCGTGTACACAAACCCGTGAATGTACACGTGTAGTATAAACAACATCCATACATGTAACTTATACATGTTCCTTTCAATAGAAAATGCCAGTGATGGAATTCTCTCTGTGCCCTCTTTGGTAAGCTGCAAAAACTAAACGTTTTGGCTATTCTCGATTCCAAATATTGGATATCATAGACGGTATTATGATTTGCATCGGCTGTGTACGTTTTACCAAAATGCAATCTGAACACGCTATTTAACAATATATGGGGAGTTTAATGTTTCTTGGTTGTTTAGCAGACATCTTAAAACATGAGCACGTTTACACACCGCAGTAGTGGTCTAGTGGTAGAGCGTCCACCTCGTATGAAAAAAAAAAGTCTTAGGTTGAAGTCTCGGCCAAGTCATGCCAAATACTAGAAAATGGTAGTAAGAACTTTTTTATTGGCACTCAGCATTAACAATAGTTCTAGGTCTGGTTTGTATGATGTCAGTAAAATATATGTGTGTCGGTAGCATGTCATGTGAATGCAGCATGATATGTGAGTGTTTGTCTCTACCGTGCAAACATCCAGAGTACTGTCTCACGTAAAATACCGTCGTGATATGAATGGTTTTTAAAAGCGACATTAAACGCCATATAATGCAATGCAATACGAAACAAAATTGCCACGACGCGACGAAATTCCGCGATTCGATAAGATGAGATACGTTGCAATGCAATGTCATGTTGTGCAATGGAATGTCATGATTGCAATGTAATGGCGAGTTATGCAATGTAATGGTATGTTATGCAATGTAATGTAATGTCATGTTATGCAATGTAATGTCATGTTATGCAATGTAATGTCATGTTATGAAATGGAATGTCATGTTAAGCAATGTAATGGCATGTTATGCAATAAAATGACATGTTATGGCAATGTAATGTCATATTATTCAATGTAATATCATGTTATGCAATGGAATGTAATGCAACGCAATGCAATCCGTTGGTAATTTTACACACTGTCTGATATACACAGAAAGGGTCATCTGTGGCCAAGTGGTCTAAAGCGGCGTACCAAGATCATTTACCTCTCACCGCAAAGGCTGTAGGTTCGAGCTCGCTTGCTCCAAAAACTTAATGTGAGAAAGTTTGTCAGATCTTGCGGAAGGAAGATGGTTCTACTTAGATTCATTTTGAAGTCTTCCTCCACGTATAAAACTAGATATGTCATATAAAACCTGATATGTGTTGAAAATGGTGTAGGACACAGTAGCACATGTACAGTTTTAATATTATATTCTGAATAATAGTTTTTTATCTTTTAATTTATATAGTATAAATCTATTCTTCTCTTCTTTTCACTGTTTTTTCTAGAAGTGTAGAATCTACATATTCAAATTTAATCTAAGACATTATATTATATATATTGCATGAGGCCTTTGGGGATATAGTACACGCAAGCAAAGTCAGACCAATTTTCTATAATAACCATATAATTGTGATAATAACTGAACCTACAGACGACTCGGAAATATTTATAGCAGAGGCTTTCAAACGTTATCAGGTTTTTGAACTGAGAGCGTTTATGTACGCCAAAGGCATAAACAGCCATAGCTAGGGACTTGTTTATAATTATCTAGAAATAGTAAACATTCACTTGGAAGAAAGTGTATTTTGTCATTAAGTACAAATTCAGAAATATTTTGTTAATGGACTGCAAAATGTTTTGAATATATGATATATTATTTTTAGTTTTATGAAAAAAAAATCGATGAATATAACTATTGATTCAGTGTGTTTTTTATATAACATACTTGAATAGCCTTTAACACTTTCGGATTTATTTCAAGTAAAGAGCATTGTTTTGCTTTTTGTTATTTAATTATCTCGTGTCAGATAAATAGTGAAAATAAAATAAATGATTTCGCTAATCAGTATTAGCTAATTGCCCATTTATTGGCCTTATTTATGGTTCATAGTGAAAAACCAAACATTTTGTTAATCAAGTATTATATACAGAACACTTTAATGATTTCGTTTCTGGTTTATTGCAAAAGTAAATGATGTTTTGTTTCTCCAGTGTTATTAACTCTTATAACCCATTAATTATCCCATTGCTGGTTTATAGTAAAAGAGAAATGTTTTGTTTTGTTTATCTAGTATTCAATGTTCCTTTCACAAGTCCTGGTTTATTTACAGTTAAACGAGATCTTTATCTAGCCCACAACTGGCCTTGTTCATACCAATTATGTCGTCATAAACAGCATACGGTGTTTTGTTTTGTTTATCTAGTATTCAATGTTCCTTTCGCAAGTCCTGGTTTATTTATAGTAAATATGAGATCATTATCTTAACTAAAAACTCGATATTATATCTTCGCACTAACGACTGGCTTTGTTCATACCGATATTATATCTTCGCACTAACGACTGGCTTTGTTCATACCGGTTGATTATGTCGTCATAAACATCATACGGTAATGAAGCAAGTCTCAACAACGGTTGTATTGTTATGGGGAACGAAGCGCAGAAACAATACAAATGTAATGAGGCCAATATCAATATAGACGTTGGGCTATATATGTTTCCAATGATGGATGTTTTTGTTTTTTTCGTGTTCCGAAAAACACAAATAGATTCTACATTACAATAAAACAACAATGTCCAACATGAGACACAACATTCAGAACAAAGGCTTGCCACCACAACTTTACAAACAGGCTTGCCACCACAACTTTACAAACAGGCTTGCCGCCACAACTTTACAAACATAGTCAATATATTTATAGACTGACGTATCATAATAAGTGCAATACATACATGCAGGTAAAGTGCATGCATATACTGCCTGACTGTCTGCATATCTGCGCATTGACGAAGTGTAGTGTTGTTTTATCACTGAACAAATTATTACAACTAATCAAAGTATCTGTGACGGTTCTAGATTTGATCACTGTTACAACACTTGTATGAATATCGATATCGAACTGATATGTATATATATATCGGGGTCTTAAGGAATCGTAAACTATTTATTGAGCTATGTACTTTTAATAAAGCCGTGCTTCCCATAGAATAAGATATGTTATCAGTGTATGTATATGGTTGCATGCAAACATTAGGACACTGCGTTATGAAACTCAATGCAAAAATGTATTATTAAAAGGTCACGTACAATCATTATAATATATAGTATCTGTTCGGGATCTGTGAATCAATACAACCGAAGTATAATCGTATATATGTAAAAAAAAAAAAGGTCTCTCAAAAACACAGTACGCAGTTCTGGTTCTACTCTGGGAGCAGATTTAAGCGTTCATTATAAGCTTGCTGCGCAACGGAGCGAGCTAAAATATACTCTAAACTAAAAACTAATGAAACGGTTGATATCGTAATCAATGATCGATTTATCAAAGCATCATATATGATATTAATATAAATGAGCAGGTTTGTTTGAAAAAATATCAAGTATATTTTTCACAAGTGAACGTGTCATGGAATACACGTAGACGATGAGGATATGCACGGAAGCAAATCATGGGTTCCTGTAACAACGTACCAATATTGCTACAAATGTGTGATCAAATATTGCTTTTCCTAACGGATTTAAGCTTTAATTGACAGTAAAGATGAAACAACACAGTGCGTGCAAACAAATTTTCCCTGTTGAAAATAGATAACAGAGATAATACAAAATCGGCCATGTAAAGTGTACGTTCTTACATGTATCATATGTTTTTCGCTGCATGAATGCATAGTGGTTCGCATGTTTCTTTCAGCATTCTCGTGTGTCATTGTCGTTCTGACAATTACAATACTACTCTGAGGTTGTTGGCTCGGAAGTTTCTCCAGATTTTCATGTTTATGCATTTGGTTATGCCGTTTTATACCTTGCTTGAAATGAAATTTGCTTTAAAAAAATATTGTCTGTGTTGCAGTCGTATCAACGTTACATTGAACAATCTAAGCAACAAACATTTTTCAACAATAATCATTTTACGATTTTATTTTAACCATAATTAGTTTTATTTTATTCAAGTACAAACACTTTGTCCAATACTTTAATATTATGATGCTCGTTATAAGATCAATTTAAGATCAATGACCTTATTTTTTTACCAAAATTAAACAATTATTACAAAAAAGGTCATTCATCTTAGGAAAAGAACGCGGTTGTTAATTATTTTTATTTTAGATAATAGTAAACATGGGGTTTAACTGATCAAGGAAGAATATCTAAATAAATTTACTTTCATTTTACGAGTCAACAACAATCAAAATATATAAAAGAGGAGGAGTTCAAAGTATATAAATAAACAGTGTGCTGCATATAATTGCGATTATGATTATTAATTATTTAATACAATAATTGTTTATGAGCAGTGTTTTATAACGGATGTTGAGATACTCACATCAAGAAATATCACGTGATTAACGAGCATGTATAATTATTAAAAGTCGAATAACGTTCATCTGACCAGAACTGAGTTCATCTTACATGTACATGTATATAAATAAATTAAAAAAACAAGAAGACAATGCATTCTACATCCATGTACATGTATATGCCAGATCCAATTTATTGTTTTATATCCAATGCTTATAAAAAAACGTTCAACTAGATGAAATCATGTTTTAATTATTTAGAGAAGGTTTTTATTCCGATGTCGTATACTTGTAAGCTATTTGTGTGACATTTCCATACAGCAGGACAAAAATAAACAAATATTAAAGTGATGAACACATGTGGTGCTACAATTATAAAAGTCGAATATCAATCAATCAATCAAGTTTACTCAGCAATCGGAAAATTTTGCCTTTGGCCATTTAGTGGGTTTTACAAAGAGACAATCACTTTACCAGACTGAGTTTATCTTTAATGTGTAGGACAGAACCACTAGTTGTACTTCACTGCAATTTTGTATTCACTGCTGCGTATAATAAAACAGATAGTATTTATTTTTCGAAACCATATTGCATATTTATACTATTTATGTTAAATTTCCATTCTATATAATTACATAAAATATGTAAATATTTGTACCTGTGATTATATACGATCATTAAGATATACAACTGCAATAACAGCTATTTCACACAACCTATTTAAACACTTTGGCATGTAGATCACTACCAAAAAACGTGAATCACTTGGCAACTTGGGGTTGATACCAGTCATGTGTGAGTGACAGCAATTCTTAGGAGAGTCTGAGCACGCACAGAATATGTATTACGGTCGTTGTGTAAGAAATATACAGTTATATATCACACAAACTATTATTTCTGTTTTTATAGATTCACATTTGGCATGGACTCCAGCTTAGTAAACATTTAAAACCTCCGAATTTCTATTTATATAACACAAAACATTTCCTTCCAAAAGTATTGGAAAAGTTTGCAGGGAGAGAAAAATCTGCCTATGCGTGAATAAAGCCATTTCATTGGTTTTTATTGGGGTAAGAAGACTGCATTGAGGGTGAAAATAGTACCTTATGTTTTGACGTTCACGGATAAACTGTTTATGAATACAAATACTCCCGAGGAAATATAAATTTAGTGTGTGTTTTTATGTTGAAAGCATTGATTCCCATTATTCCGGCTGGAAGATACATAAATATGGTATAAAATATAGATGGACTGGTACAGTATATAAGCCTGGAATACACACGGAAATATAGTCAACGTGTTTTAATCATTGGCAATTATACATTGTTGGTGTTTGTAAAGGGATTATACAGGAAATTCTGTTTTAAAGAATTTGGATTTGAAATCGAAAGTACACTAAGAATAATGGAGTCTTTTGAAATGTTCAAGAAATTGTTAGAAATCGGAAAGAGTAAGTATATTAATCTTCTTATTGATGCTTGATATAAGTGGAGACAACATTTTTTTTTCATGCAGAAATTACAAACGCAATGTAAATTATATACAGAGGTTTGATTTAACTTGAAAAGCATGCATTTAGAATTCGGTTGCTTTAAGTTGCGTTAAGGACATTTAAATCCTAAATCACTGTGATAATTTAACTTCTGTTTTAAATATATCTAAATCGACGACTGTTATTATGTTATAAAATTGCATTCATGCAACAAAGCAATACCAGTAAAATATTAAAATTGTTAAGAAGCTATTGATATAATGTTTCATACTGTTTACACGCTGTTGTATATTATATTTCAAAATCGACCGTGTTAGCACGACAGACGACTTTTGCATGTAGTAAACGCTATGGCCAAGTTAACAAATTAGATATTTTGTTTTTCATTCTTGATATTGAAAATAATAATTTGTTTATGAGAAGATGTAATGGTTCTAGGAATTAACTGCCAAACATGTTATTAAATATAGTTACTGATGTGCTCAATGTAAATTGTGAGTTAAGTAGTTAAGAAGTCCATGCAATGTTAGTGGTTGACAACAAAACATATGTATGTTACCCGGCTGTATCACCTTCCAATAAGTGTAGAAGTATCACACATGTTTATCAAACAATTGTTTAAACTTGTTGAATTTGTTTGCTCGTGGATCCTTTTAGACTGATTGTAACTGTTATATGTACATTTATAAGGTGTATGGGCCCTCGATGGCCACCTTATGATCATACACCTTCATTACTGAGCACAACTCGGCCCTAACCGTCGTGTAAGATGGTTGTAAAACTTCATGTAAGATGGTTTGCCATTTACATCTAGAAGAACATTGGTTCTGCTCAGATTCGTTTTAATGAGTCTTATGTCTTCCTCCGCTATTAACATTGATTTTCAATGAATTGAGAATGAAGTAAAACCACATTTTGAAATGTACGGTTGCATATCAGTGCTTACTATCATTGTTCTTTTTCTTCTTATATGTGTTTGAGCCGGGCGCGGTCAACTCGCCGGGCCCGGTCAACTCAGTCGGTAGCGCGTCTGAGTGTCAATCCATGGATCGGGAATTCGAAACCCCTCCAGTCCACACTCTTCGTTATGATTGGTATACGATATTGTGTCTCATTATCATTCGTCTCTCATCACTGATTCAAGTGGAAAAGTCATCAGTTACTTGAGGAGATGGGTGTGCTCAAGTATTGGCTACCTTCAAGGATCCCAGGAAAGAGAGGCTTGGTTATCTGTTCGTCTGCCGGCCTTCGATGACATAAAATGACGCCAAACAATCAATCTATGTATTGATTACGTGCGTGCTGACCGTGTCCTTTGAATGGTATTTCCTCTTTTGGCGATATATGTATTGAGAAACACATTGGCCCTTCGTAAAGATAATAGGAGGATAATAAAATTAAAGTTGTCCAACACGTACCTTTCTAAGGGATTTTCTGCAAATCCTGACCATATGAATGAATCCTCAATAACATCTTCATTAAAATCACATTATACAAATTCCAGGGCCAGAAGTTGTTCTCTGACTTTGTGTTGAACGAACGGAGTATCGACCTAGAGTTAGTCGCATAAGCATTTATATGTTTTCATGTAGACCAAACGTACGAGATATTGATATATAATCGTTACCCATATTGAGCGTTGAATCAGCCTGATCTCGAGTTTCCGTTCCTGTGTTGGTTCGTCATAAATAACATTAATTGAACGTGATCAATGTTCCGTTAGCAAGGAAGTAGGGTACACTATATTAAGACGTCGATCGTGATGTGATGGTTTTGTGTGATATTTCAATCAAGGTTATGCGTTTTGCACCGAATAATCTGTATGAGTCGTTCAGGTGCAACCCCGTTACTGGATTAAAACAGTTATATAATCGGCATTGATTACCGATTGCTATAAACGGTAGTGTAGTGAATAGAGTATTGACCGCTCACGGCAGAGGCTGTGGGTTTGATCCCCAGCTCGACCCAATGCCTCACAATAAACAACACTCAGTACTGGTTTTACCCAGGATAGAGAATCGAAAGCCATTCATATAACCTTTGCGCTTTCTTTGCTGTCGAGCAAAATATATAGTATAAACTAAAAAGTATTTAGATTGAGCTATTTGATCTACGAATATTTCATGTATGTGATTCCCTTTAAAAGGCTTATTTGGTTGTTTGTGTATATGGACATGTTTCATATTTTCTACAGCCTGTGTGAGAATACATTAATACTTCAGACTAGTAGTTTCTATATTTTCACTTGCGAATATTGTCAACTGACGATTATCTATCATATTGCTCGGTTATATATCACACCATATATTGAACCAATTCATTTAATACATTTGATAATAAATTTCTTTTGTAAGGTACTTTCCTCTACTTCTATTTCACCCAGTGTATTTCAAATCCCTTGGCTAACCAACGTGTTTTGCAGTCGTACCCACACACACACACATAAAAAACAAACAAGATAATGATATATCTAAAATGTCCTGATCAAAACGATAATTGCGAAGAAAGAATGAATTCTGTCATTTCGGATCGTTAGGCCTACTTGTCTATAACAGTTTCAATTCGGAACCTGACACTAACAGTTGCCAGCGTTTTTTCCTTAGTTGTACAGCGGCATCATTATAACAGCATAACTTGAAGGTATCGACTAAAACTCAGTAATTGATATTAATGATATCCTATGAAAACTTATTTGGTGTTTGTTTCTCTATTAATTACGTCAATCGTCTGTCCGATGTATAGATTGGGCGTGTTTTCAGACATCTAGTAGTTTGATTGATTTATACTTATTTAATATCAATACACAATACTTCTCATAAGTAAAACGAAAGGTGTCATAAAACATAAAACAAAATATTAGTTTTAAAATGTAGTCTTCATTTACATGACAAATTTAGTATTTACAATATACAAATACAATGTAAGATTAAATATTGTTAAGAACTTTGGTATATTTTTATTTCTTATATATTTTTTATCTCTGTTACTTGACTATGATACAGGTTTGTAAAACAGTGCTCCGGACTGGAGCTTCTATTGTTTCATAGCGTCTTGTTTTTTTAATGTGACGTCAGGGTCCATGAAAGGGCGCGACTTGATATATTATTGTATTTGGGATTTTTGTATTTTATCAAACTTTTTTGGTTTAATTCGAAGATGCAGATTAAAAAGATGCAGTTAAAATTGCAAAGGTCAAATATGTGAAATTAATGAGATGAGATAACATGATAATAAGCCCCAGGCGATCTTGTCATATATAAATGTTTTGTGGATAAGACAGTGGTATGTTTGATGTTGAGTCTGTAATTAAGTCTGTAATGTTTTGTGGATAAGACAGTGGTATGTTTAATGTTGAGTCTGTAATTAAGTCTGTAATGTTTTGTGGATATTGATTGATTGAATGATTGATGTTTTGTGGATAAGACAGTGGTATGTTTAATGTTGAGTCTGTAATTAAGTCTGTAATGTTTTGTGGATAAGACAGTGGTATGTTTAATGTTGAGTCTGTAATTAAGTCTGTAATGTTTTGTGGATAAGACAGTGGCATGTTTAATGTTGAGTCTGTAATAAAGTGTGTAATGTTTTGTGGATAAGACAGTGGTATGTTTAATGTTGAGTCTGTAATTAAGTCTGTAATGTTTTGTGGATAAGACAGTGGTATGTTTAATGTTG
The DNA here is from genome assembly GCA_029582155.1 of Panopea generosa. Lineage (NCBI taxonomy): Eukaryota > Metazoa > Mollusca > Bivalvia > Adapedonta > Hiatellidae > Panopea > Panopea generosa. Next base: position 41,656,682 of record CM055908.1, read on the forward strand.
AGTCTGTAATTAAGTCTGTAATGTTTTGTGGATATTGATTGATTGAATGATTGATGTTTTGTGGATAAGACAGTGGTATGTTTAATGTTGAGTCTGTAATTAAGTCTGTAATGTTTTGTGGATAAGACAGTGGTATGTTTAATGTTGAGTCTGTAATTAAGTCTGTAATGTTTTGTGGATAAGACAGTGGCATGTTTAATGTTGAGTCTGTAATAAAGTGTGTAATGTTTTGTGGATGAAACAGTGGTATGTTTAATGTTGAGTCTGTAATTAAGTCTGTAATGTTTTGTGGATAAGACAGTGGTATGTTTAATGTTTAGTCTGTAATTAAGTCTGTAATGTTTTGCGGATAAGACAGTGGTATGTTTAATGTTGAGTCTGTAATAAGGTCTGTAATGTTTTGTGGATATTGATTGATTGAATGATTGATGTTTTGTGGATAAGACTGTGGTATGTTTAATGTTGAGTCTGTAATTAAGTCTGTAATGTTTTGTGGATAAGACAGTGGTATGTTTAATGTTGAGTCTGTAATTAAGTCTGTAATGTTTTGTGGATAAGACAGTGGTATGTTTAATGTTGAGTCTGTAATAAAGTGTGTAATGTTTTGTGGATAAGACAGTGGTATGTTTAATATTGAGTCTGTAATTAAGTCTGTAATGTTTTGTGGATAAGACAGTGGTATGTTTAATGTTGAGTCTGTAATTAAGTCTGTAATGTTTTGTGGATAATACAGTGGTATGTTTAATGTTGAGTCTGTAATTAAGAAATTAAGATCGTAGAGAGTTGTTGACCAATGAAAAGATACGACCGAGGTAATAAATAATAACCACCGTTGATTTTATTTTTGTTTGTACGAGTACATACTTTACTTCCTTATTGGTCTTTATTATCCCCCACCGAAGGCGAAAAAAAGGGGGGGGGTATGGTAATTATCTCCGTTCGTGCATGCGTGCGTCCGTGCGTCTGTCCGTCTGTACAAAACTATTTAAGCGATCTTGTTGAATCTTCACTCAATGACAGAGGACATTAAGAGGAAGTGCAGTAAACAAGAAACATAACTCTACCTTGCTTACTTTATGAATGATCTTCTTTTGTTTAGTTTATTTTGTCCGGAGTATAACTCCAAAACTATTCAATAGCTTTTGTTGAATCTTCACGCAATGACAGAGAACATTGAGAGGAAGTGCAGTGTACAAGAACCAAAATTCTACCTTGCTCACATTTTGATATCTCCCATAATTAAATCTACTTGTCCTGGGCATAACTATAAAAGTACTGAATGGAATTTATTCAAACTGCATACAAAAACATACGACATCAAGGGAAAGTACAGTGTCTAAGAACCATAACTATACCTTGCCTCATGTTTCAATTATTTCTATATACTTGTCAAAATGAGTAATCAAGAACTATTCAAGGGATTTGGTTACATTGTCCAAGAACTGTAGCTTTTCTTTATCCATTTTTCAATTCTCTCCCTTCATTTTATTTTATTATGCTAGTCCGGAACATAACTCAAAAAGGGATTTGGTTGATATTTCACGCAATGATAGAGGACAGTGAGAGGAAGTGCAGTGTGCAGGAAGCATAACTCTTTCTTCTGTCTTCGCAGAATTATTTTCATTTATTAATTTCCCTTGTTAGGGATATACCTTGAAAAGTGAATTCTTTGAAACTTCATACAATAATAGAGACAGGAAGTGGACTGTACAAAAGTTTGCATCGGCGTGGGGATTGGCCATGTCCATATGCCCTTTGAATGATATGTCCGTTCCATGTTGGACATATAATTTCTTATGGCATCCAATATCCTGTCTTGCTACTGTCTATCGTTGATGTATAGTTCTGAAATATAAATTAAGTGTGGGAGACAACATTGATAATGACTAGTGTTATACTACTTGTATTTATAAAATTATACGTCAAGCGTTTTGCAAATTATAGATTTCACCAATTGGTTAAAATGTTATCTTTTCACATATCTTGCATACGAGTGTATGCGGACAATTATGTCGGTTACATTTTCGTTTGAATATTTTCTGAACATTGTTTGTTTAGCAAAAAAGAAAGTTTATGCAAAAGAAAAAAGTTTAGTAAGCAATGATATGTATTTAAAACACATAGGGGACATTCAACGTTTTTATTGGTATATATCTATCTGAGTATGTATTTAAAACACATAGGAGACATTCAACGTTTTTATTGGTATATATCTATCTGAGTATGTATTTAAAACACATAGGAGACATTCAACGTTTTTATTGGTATATATCTTTCTGAGTATGTATGTAAAACATATAGGGGACATTCGACGTTCTTTTGGTAATTATCTATCTGTGTATGTATGTAAAACATATAGGGGACATTCGACGTTCTATTGGTAGATATCTATCTGTGTATGTATGTAAAACACGTAGGGGACATTCGACGTTCTATTGGTAGTTATCTATTTGTGTATATATGTAAAACACATAGGGGACATTCGACGTTCTATTGGTAGTTATCTATTTGTGTATGTATGTAAAACACATAGGGGACATTCGACGATCTATTGGTAGTTATCTATTTGTGTATGTATGTAAAACACATAGGGGACATTTGACGTTCTATTGGTAGTTATCTATTTGTGTATGTATGTAAAACACAAAGGGGACATTTGACGTTCTATTGGTAGTTATCTATTTGTGTATATTTGTGTATGTATGTAAAACACATAGGGGACATTTGACGTTCTATTGGTAGTTATCTATTTGTGTATGTATGTAAAACACATAGGGGACATTTGACGATCTATTGGTAGTTATCTATCTGTGTATGTATGTAAAACACATAGGGGACATTTTACGTTCTATTGGTAGTTATATATCTGTGTATGTATGTAAAACACAAAGGGGACATTCGACGTTCTATTAGTAGTTATATATTTGAGCCTTGGACACATAATATTTGTTACGATTAAGGCATTTGATTCCGATTAAATTCTTTCTAAAGATAATATAAATAGGAAAGGAATGGTAATTTAACGACATACGAACTTTGCAAAAAAATTTAATAAAAACAATTGTACGATTGCGAAGAGCGAAATGTCATTGCTATATTATCGGTCCTTAAATATACAACATGAATATTTAAAGTATTAATGTGACACGTTATTGTGATTATAGTAATGTTTGATTACACACCACGGGCTGATATCGTGCGTGATGCTAACAACTGTTACTAAGCAAAGTTGTTATTGTAATGTATCATCTGACAGATATATAATTGTTATATATATTTGAATTTATTGATTGATTGATTGATTGATTGATTGGTTGGTTGGTTGGTTGATTGATTGGTTGATTGGTTGTTTGGTTGGTTAGTTGGTTGGTTGGTTAGCTGGTTGGTTGGTTGGTCAGTTGGTCGGACGGTTGGTCAGTCGGTTGGTTGGTTGATTGATTGCTTGATTGACTTAATGCTATATTGATTTATTGATTGATTGGTATTCAAGCACGCTATCGACTGCGTTAACCGGATCCGGCTCTTGAAAACACCTTTATTCTTATAATGCAGGCATACGTATGGTGAGCACCATATGTTTATTAGAAAATTGTGTTTTTATTATGTTTTCTTTATTTTTGGTTTAATTTTTGTGTGGATTTGTGTTCTGTGCTGTTTGAACATTTTAATACAAAGTCTATTAAGGTCAATTTTATATTTGCATGTATGCTATGGTTTTGATTCAGAAAGATATGACATAAATGCATAATTCATACTGATTGGAAACGTACACACTTCGAGCAAAACGTCCTATTTTCATAAATATCATGGATTTTTTTTCTCTTCAAGAATTGTGTTGGCGGTAACCAACGAAACAGTGAAATAAAGATTTTAAGAATGAATTAAACAAACGAATGATAAGTGGCGCTTTTTTAATTAAACAAATGAATGATAAGTGGCGCTTTTGTTTTTTACATTAATTTTGTAGAAGCCAAACAGAATGTGTGATCGTTGGACGTAATACGTATATTGATGTGTTTAACACGACTTAGTGACCGGATAGAACAGAGAAAGATGACGTAACCGTTTAAACTTTGACATTTGTAGAGTCTTGTTCTCCGTCATTAGTTCCTTATTCTTTACCTCATATAAACTATTTAATACCTTATTCTTTAACTCATATCAACTATTAAGTTCCTTATTTTGTACCTCATATAAACTATTTAGTTCCTTATTCTTTACTTCATATAAACAATTTAGTTCCTTATTCTTTACCTAATATAAACTATTTAGTTCCTTATCTTTACCTCATATACAATATTTAGTTCCTTATTCTGTTCCTCATATAAACTATTTAGTTCCTTATCTTTACCTCATATAAACTATTTAGTTCCTTATTCTGTACCTTATATAAACTATTTAGTTCCTCATTCGGTACCTCATATAAATTATTATGGTGCTTATTCTTTACCTCATATAAACTATTTAGTTCCTTATTCTGTACTTCATATATATATTGAGTTCCTTATTCTTTACCTCATATAAACTATTTAGCTCCTTATTCTTAACCTCACATAAACTATTTAGCTCCTTATTCTGTACCTCACATAAACTATTTAGTTTCTTATTCTTTACCTCATATAAACTGTTTAGCTCCTTATTCTTAACCTCATATAAACTATTTAGCTCCTTATTCTGTACCTCATATAAACTATTTCGTTTCTCATTCTTTTCCTCATATAAACTGTTTAGCTCCTTATTCTTAACCTCATATAAACTATTTAGCTCCTTATTCTGTACCTCACATAAACTATTTAGTTTCTTATTCTGTACCTCATATAAACTATTTCTTTTCTTATTCTGTACCTCATATAAACTATTTATTTTCTTATTCTTTACCTCATATAAACTATAAGTTCCTTATTCTGTTCCTCATATAAACTATTTAGTTTCTTACTAAGTTCTTTACCTCATATAAACTATTAAGTTTCTTATTCTGTACCTCATATAAACTATTTAGTTTCTAACTAAGTTCTTTACCTCATATAAACTATTTTGTTTCTTACTTTTACCTCATATAAACTATTTAGTTCCTTATTATGTAACTCATAGCAACTATTTAGTTCCTTATTCTGTACCTCATATAAACTATAATGGTGCCTTAGTCTTTACCTCATATAAACTATTTAGTTCCTTATTCTGTACTTCATATAAACGTTTTAGTTCCTTATTTTTTACCTAATATAAACTTTTTATTTCCATATCTTTACCTCATATAAACTATTTAGTTCCTTGTTATGTACGTCATATAAACTGTTTATATATGACTCTTCATTTAAACTTGTGTATTTCTTACAATTGGGTATTTTGAAGGGATGAAAGGTTACGAATGGCACGGTTACAATCGTATTTCAAATCATGAATGAAACTGCATTACATTTGAGACATCCCTCTTACTTTGAAATCATGCCATGCCGTGCACTCTTAGTTTCGTCTCTTAGCCTTGAAGGTTCAAAACCTGGCCGGTAAGTTATGATACCTATCTTAGAGTATGGCTCCTCTGCTTGGGGACATAAACAGTACCAGAGTATAAAAAATGTGTAAAATCGGGCAGCAAGATCTTTCTAAGGAAAGCATATACTTGCTCCTACTTCAGCAGTTATTGGTGAAACGGCATAGTTGCCTGTAGTTACAGACATTGGATTTCAATTTTGTGTTTTTGAAATAGACTGATTAGTTTTGAAGAAACACAATTAACAAATTGTGCCTTAATTTATAATTAAAATAACTGGTCTAGGAACGCTAAATATATTATGTGGCAAGAACTCAATGACAATTTACTCAATCATTTTAACAATACTCACCAGACTTTTTACATACTATTGTTAGACACTATTACTCAGTTATATAGTCTCGTAAGATTCGGGATATGCCGAAACTGCTACACATCCGTTTTATTTAAAGACACTTTAGTGAGTGAACCATATATTAACGTGCCGCTTATTGAAAATGAACAATCAATTCTGGCACAATGTAGGTGTCCCATGTTTCCACTGACGATTGAAACAGGCCGACACGTAACGATAGTCCTAATCAGAGACTTTGCCGGTTGCGTGACACAGGGACAGAAGCAGACGGAATGTCATTGAAACTAGAGACTATATAATGTTAGATTATGTACATAAAATGAAATATCTAATTGAACAATTGTCCGAAAAAGATTGCAAAGTTTGAATTTTTGACAAAGGCATATCTTTAAAGGACAAAGCCTATTTATACTACACTTTATGTAAGATATATGCATTTGTGCTTTGGAAATGTTATCTACGTATTCTGTTTCTGTTCCATTGCTTATTATCGAGTGAAAAAGTACATAACTTTATTTATTGGCAGTGACTTATAGGCCCATTAGGCCTGGTGCTCTAATATAAATCATTTTGACATACATACGCTATTGTATTGTCATACACATACACTATTGTATTGTCATACACATACACTATTTACTTATATATACACGAACAGAACTTCAATCAGATGAAGCCTACAGATATGGCATCTTTGTTTTGGTAGTCAATTTTGTCTTTCATAATCTATCTGATATGTAAGAAATGAAGATGAAGGGTTTTGGTATCCAATGAATCTGTGTATTGTACATCAAACATGCTGCGCAATGCTTTGTATCCTTCCGGTTATAATGGCTTACATATGACAAACAGTCGACTAGACTTACATATGATAAACAGTCGACTAGACTTACATATGATAAACAGTCGACTAGACTTACATATGATAAACAGTCGACTAGACGTACATATTTTGATCAGGAATAACGGTGTTTTGTACAATTCTAAAAGTAAAATGTAAAACTAGTGTACTATAATCTTATTTGCTCGGCGCTCAGCATTTCACAGGAAAGTTCTAGGTCTGATCGACCAGGTATCATATCCTGTGTCTGTCACATGATACTCCAGCGTCGCAGCGTTCACAATACTATGTTAAGTAGACACCGTCACGATATAGCGATCCGAGCCAAATTCGAGGTCTTCCTCCACCAGTAAGACTGGATATGCAATATATAACCGGTGTATACAAAAAAACTCAAACCCCATTCTCCTTTAACTATCAAATAGTGCTTTTCGTGCAATGTAATGTTCTCACAGGTTATAACGGCCTTCTTACAATGTATGGCTGATTTGACGTAACGTTATTACATTAAATATCATATCGTATACTTTTGTAACATACTGTATTCGGTCTCACATATCCTTTTATAACGGTTACTATTCCAGTGAAAGTACTGGCATGATGTTCCTTTAAATAATAAAGTTGGGACGAGATTCATCTATCAGCATGTGCTCCAGTAATGGCTAATCTTCCAGGATCCAAGGAAAAGGTGATTAGATTAACTGACCGTCTATAAGTCAACAATTTAGTTAATCAATCAATCATTGTTAACTCGTCTGCTTTTCTTGCAAGAAGTCTTGAAATCAGCTGTGTCATATAAGTACTAATTACTTTAAAAATGAGGCTAAAAGTAAAAATACTTATCAACATTATAATGCAAAAAAATGACAGCACTTCATACTTTGCAATAAATTCTACACTGACTATTCTGGATATAAACAAATACATATCCGGATCACTGAACACATTGATACAGGTTCTTAAACATCTTGCTTCAAGAAATTGTCCTCTCTTCATCTTAATATGCATCTTTGTATTTGACAATTATGTCCATGTGTTGTAGTGTATCACTACGCATCTTCAAACTGTTGTATCTTTATCCAACAGTACTCAGTGTTATCCAAACTAGGCACAACTCATGACAATGTTCCATCCAATCCTCTTATCTGTAGAAAATAAACACGATCATTTTAAGCATTTTGAAAAGCAGATGTACCAAATCAATGTACACGAGAATATTGCTACTGCCATGTAAGGGAGGTTTCTATAAAGTTATACCTTAACTTACATAAACACAAATAATTCTTTCCTTTATAAATAATATAGTTGATCTGGTTTATCAATAAGAAATCACTGTTTTTTACTGTTAGTTTTGGTCTCGCCAGAGTGTGGTTATGGAAAATGAAACACCACTTTAGTCGGTACTAGGGGACGCGAGATGTTATAATTTCATTTCCCGCCATGAATAAGAATTTAAGATACAACTTACATTTTACGTATACGAAATAAGTTGGCAGTGAAGTTTGAATTTCTTGTTTGTCAAATAATCAAATTTCATACTTCTATTTTATTGATTTTTATTCAAGAGATGCATGAGAGATCCTTCTCTGTATAGTATCTAGCTGTATGTGGCGGCTCCTGAACATTGACAAGAGATGCATGAGAGATCCTCCTCTGTATAATATCTAGCTGTATGTGGCGGCTCCTGAACATTGACAAGAGATGCATGAGAGATCCTTCTCTGTATAATATCTAGCTGTATGTGGCGGCTCCTGAACATTGACAAGAGATGCATGAGAGATCCTCCTCTGTATAATATCTAGCTGTATGTGGCGGCTCCTGTACATTGACAAGAGATGCATGAGAGATCCTTCTCTGTATAATATCTAGCTGTATGTGGCGGCTCCTGAACATTGACAAGAGATGCATGAGAGATCCTTCTCTGTATAATATCTAGCTGTATGTGGCGGCTCCTGAACATTGACAAGAGATGCATGAGAGATCCTTCTCTGTATAATATCTAGCTGTATGTGGCGGCTCCTGAACATTGACAAGAGATGCATGAGAGATCCTCCTCTGTATAATATCTAGCTGTATGTGGCGGCTCCTGTACATTGACAAGAGATGCATGAGAGATCCTTCTCTGTATAGTATCTAGCTGTATGTGGCGGCTCCTGAACATTGACAAGAGATGCATGAGAGATCCTTCTCTGTATAATATCTAGCTGTATGTGGCGGCTCCTGAACATTGACAAGAGATGCATGAGAGATCCTCCTCTGTATAATATCTAGCTGTATGTGGCGGCTCCTGTACATTGACAAGAGATGCATGAGAGATCCTTCTCTGTATAGTATCTAGCTGTATGTGGCGGCACCTGAACATTGACAAGAGATGCATGAGAGATCCTCCTCTGTATAATATCTAGCTGTATGTGGCGGCTCCTGAACATTGACAAGAGATGCATGAGAGATCCTTCTCTGTATAATATCTAGCTGTATGTGGCGGCTCCTGTACATTGACAAGAGATGCATGAGAGATCCTTCTCTGTATAATATCTAGCTGTATGTGGCGGCTCCTGTACATTGACAAGAGATGCATGAGAGATCCTTCTCTGTATAATATCTAGCTGTATGTGGCGGCTCCTGTACATTGACAAGAGATGCATGAGAGATCCTTCTCTGTATAATATCTAGCTGTATGTGGCGGCTCCTGTACATTGACAAGAGATGCATGAGAGATCCTTCTCTGTATAATATCTAGCTGTATGTGGCGGCTCCTGAACATTGACAAGAGATGCATGAGAGATCCTTCTCTGTATAATATCTAGCTGTATGTGGCGGCTCCTGAACATTGACAAGAGATGCATGAGAGATCCTTCTCTGTATAATATCTAGCTGTATGTGGCGGCTCCTGAACATTGACAAGAGATGCATGAGAGATCCTTCTCTGTATAATATCTAGCTGTATGTGGCGGCTCCTGAACATTGACAAGAGATGCATGAGAGATCCTTCTCTGTATAATATCTAGCTGTATGTGGCGGCTCCTGAACATTGACAAGAGATGCATGAGAGATCCTTCTCTGTATAATATCTAGCTGTATGTGGCGGCTCCTGAACATTGACAAGAGATGCATGAGAGATCCTTCTCTGTATAATATCTAGCTGTATGTGGCGGCTCCTGAACATTGACAAGAGATGCATGAGAGATCCTTCTCTGTATAATATCTAGCTGTATGTGGCGGCTCCTGAACATTGACAAGAGATGCATGAGAGATCCTTCTCTGTATAATATCTAGCTGTATGTGGCGGCTCCTGAACATTGACAAGAGATGCATGAGAGATCCTTCTCTGTATAATATCTAGCTGTATGTGGCGGCTCCTGAACATTGACAAGAGATGCATGAGAGATCCTTCTCTGTATAATATCTAGCTGTATGTGGCGGCTCCTGAACATTGACAAGAGATGCATGAGAGATCCTTCTCTGTATAATATCTAGCTGTATGTGGCGGCTCCTGAACATTGACAAGAGATGCATGAGAGATCCTTCTCTGTATAATATCTAGCTGTATGTGGCGGCTCCTGAACATTGACAAGAGATGCATGAGAGATCCTTCTCTGTATAATATCTAGCTGTATGTGGCGGCTCCTGAACATTGACAAGAGATGCATGAGAGATCCTTCTCTGTATAGTATCTAGCTGTATGTGGCGGCTCCTGAACATTGACAAGAGATGCATGAGAGATCCTTCTCTGTATAGTATCTAGCTGTATGTGGCGGCTCCTGTACATTGACAAGAGATGCATGAGAGATCCTTCTCTGTATAGTATCTAGCTGTATGTGGCGGCTCCTGAACATTGACAAGAGATGCATGAGAGATCCTTCTCTGTATAGTATCTAGCTGTATGTGGCGGCTCCTGAACATTGACAAGAGATGCATGAGAGATCCTTCTCTGTATAATATCTAGCTGTATGTGGCGGCTCCTGAACATTGACAAGAGATGCATGAGAGATCCTTCTCTGTATAGTATCTAGCTGTATGTGGCGGCTCCTGTACATTGACAAGAGATGCATGAGAGATCCTTCTCTGTATAGTATCTAGCTGTATGTGGCGGCTCCTGAACATTGACAAGAGATGCATGAGAGATCCTTCTCTGTATAATATCTAGCTGTATGTGGCGGCTCCTGAACATTGACAAGAGATGCATGAGAGATCCTTCTCTGTATAATATCTAGCTGTATGTGGCGGCTCCTGAACATTGACAAGAGATGCATGAGAGATCCTTCTCTGTATAATATCTAGCTGTATGTGGCGGCTCCTGTACATTGACAAGAGATGCATGAGAGATCCTTCTCTGTATAATATCTAGCTGTATGTGGCGGCTCCTGAACATTGACAAGAGATGCATGAGAGATCCTTCTCTGTATAATATCTAGCTGTATGTGGCGGCTCCTGAACATTGACAAAAAGCGGCATGTGCCGTTGGGCGTCGCACACACCCGTTATTCTGCACTGTTCTACATATAGAGAAATATACTAATTACTTCTTAATCACTGAACACATTGCCAATCATACCCATCCTTCAGAACCGTCTGTAATTATAAACAAACAGGGGATACAATTCAGTTACTGGACATATGTATACACAATTACACGCCTTTGTTGGAATCCAAAGCCATACTTTGCTCTCGTTATCTGTCTTTTCACGCATGGCTGATATAAAACCAGCCATGCGTGAAAAGACAGATCGTTATAAAAAAGTCGATATGATATTGATAAGATTTCTCAGGTTTTGTTACCCCGCCTTTGGGGCACACAGATTGGGAACACTGTCTTGTTTGCGTTCAGGGGGTGTTCATTTTTACATGTTGATATATTTACTTTAGATATAGAAGAATGTAAGGAAACTAGGTAACTCACTTTAACTGTAAAAAGGACGAAAATGTTCTGATTTGTAAATTATGAAAACACAATCATAAAATCAGAGATGATTTAAACTCCAATATCCCGTTTGCACAGAGAATATATTGATATTATTTATTAATTTATTATTGAAAAAGTAAATTGGTCCTTCTTTGTTCTATATAAAAAAATATCGGATTTTCCAGCGAAGCTGCTATGTGCTATTGGAAATGTGTGAATGGTATAGTGAACAAAACATAATACCTTTATGCATAAAGATTCAATATTGGTAACTGATACTAAGTCTTCAGTGTTTTCTCATTACATGCATTTATAAATGCATTTATACATTCATTTATACATGCATATTTGTTTTAAACATGCATTTATACATGTATTTAACATGTATTTAAACATGTTTTTGTACATGCATTTATACATATATTTGACATGTATTTACACATACATTTACACATACATTTATACATACATTTATACATACATTTATACATACATTTATACATACATTTACACACACATTTATACATACATTTACACACACATTTATACATACATTTACACACACATTTACACATACATTTATACATACATTTATACATACATTTAGATATGCATGCAGTAAATCCAATATCGTTATCACGTGATACACTATATGAAAGAAGTTGCATATACTATTTGTAGTTTTTATTTTAATAATAGGTTGCACTTTACTATTTCGTAAATAAATTTCATGAAACATTTTTTCATTAAACATATTTCTAAAATTCCATACACCATCCGTCATTCATAATAATTAATAATTTACATCATAACCACATCTACACGAACAAAACAGAATAAAACTCGCGAATATTTGTCTATATATACCTGACATTAAAACTCACGTATTTGCGTTTTTATATACTTGACATTAAAACTCACGTATATGCATCTATATATATACTTGACATTAAAACTCACGTATATGCATCTATATATACTTGACATTAAAACTCACGTATATGCATCTATATATACTTGACATTAAATCTCACGTATATGCATCTATATATACTTGACATTAAAACTCACGTTTACGCGTCTATATATACTTGACATTAAAACTCACGTTTACGCGTCTATATATACTTGACATTAAAACTCACGTTTACGCATCTATATATACTTGACATTAAAACTCACGTATATGCATCTATATATACTTGACATTAAAACTCACGTATATGCGTCTATATATACTTGACATTAAAACTCACGTATATGCATCTATATATACTTGACATTAAATCTCACGTATATGCATCTATATATACTTGAAATTAAATCTCACGTATATGCATCTATATATACTTGACATAAAAACTCACGTTTACGCATCTATATATACTTGACATTAAATCTCACGTATATGCGTCTATATATACTTGACATTAAAACGCACGTATATGAATCTTCTTCAGTTTTAAAATATATGTAAATTGCTTTGATTTAATTAATTCAATAAGCTTATCAATGCTAGGTATTTTATGATAATAATGTTATAATTACAATTTGCGAATGTCGTTGCACAACGAACAAATAAGAATTAATGATACTCGTCTGCCGTTTCCTGAGTATTATATAATGTATAATATCTTTGATAATGGTGATTTCTGTTCTGTTTATATCGACCAGTTTCTATTCCAAGCTTCTGAGCAAATTGTCTTAATCTAGTTTAAGTATTCTGAACTTGCGTGAAAAGTCAAGATATAACTTGTATTCCAAATAAAGTTTAGATGTATGCATATAAGGTTCTAGAGCTGACTATGTTAGTGTACCATGTTTGCAAAGATAAGCCAATAACTCGCTGCTTAAACATGTTTTTGTTTTTTTTTAAATTTGTAGTTACAATGTCTGGATTAAAATGTCTTACCCATGCATGTATCGAACCAATATTTACAGCTATGAATGTATAACTAGACTCAGTTATGAATGTAAAACTAGACTCAGTTATGAATGTATAACTAGACTCGGCTAATAATGTATAACTAGACTCAGCTATGAGTGTATAACTAGACTCGGCTATGGCTGTATAACTAGACTCAGCTATGAATGTATAACTAGACTCAGTAATGCATGTTTAACTAGACTCAGCTATGAATGTATAACTAGATTCGGCTATGAATGTATAGCTTAACTCGGCTATGGATGTATAACTAGATTAAGCTATAAATGTATACATGTACTCGGCTTTGAATATATAACTAAACTCAGCTATGAATGTATAACTAGACTCGGTTCTGACTGTATAACTAGACTCAGCTATGAATGTTTAACTTGACTCAGCTCTGAATGTATAACTCGACTCAGCTATGAATGTATAACTTGACTCAGCTAAGAATGTATAAGTAGACTCAGCTATGAATGTATAACTTGACTCAGCTATGAATGTATAACTAACTCAGTTATGAATTGGACTCAGCTATGAATGTATAACTGACTCAGTTATGGATGTATAATTAGACTCAGCAATGAATGTATAACTAGACTCAGCTATGATTGTATTACTGGATTCAGCTATAAATGTATAACTTGACTCAGCTATGAATGTATAACTAGACTCAGCTATGATTGTATTACTGGATTCAGCTATAAATGTATAACTTGACTCAGCTATGAATGTATAACTGACTCAGTTATGGATGTATAATTAGACTCAGCTATAAATGTATAACTAGACTCAGCTATAAATGTATAACTGGATTCAGCTATGAATGTATAACTAGACTCAGCTATGAATGTATAACTCGACTCAGCTATGAATTGGACTCAGCAATGAATGTATAACTGACTCAGTTATGGATGTATAATTAGAGTCGGCTATGAATGTATAACTAGACTCAGCTATAAATGTATTACAGGATTTAGCTATGAATGTATAACTAGACTCAGCTATGAATGTATAACTCGACTCAGCTATGAATTGGACTCAGCTATGAATGTATAACTGACTCAGTTATGGATGTATAATTAGACTCAGCTATGAATGTATAACTAGACTCAGCTATGAATGTATAACTAGACTCAGCTATAAATGTATTACTGGATTCAGCTATGAAAATATAACTGGATTCAGCTATGAATGTATAACTAGACTCAGCTATGAATGTATAACTCGACTCAGTTATGAATTGGACTCAGCTATGAATGTATAACTGACTCAGTTATGGATGTATATTTAGACTCAGCTATGAATGTATAACTAAACTCAACTATGAATGTTTAACTAGACTCAGATATGAATGTATAATTAGACTCAGCTATAAATGTATTACTGGATTCAGCTATGAATGTATAACTAGACTCAGCTATGAATGTATAACTCGACTCAGCTATGAATTGGACTCAGCTATGAATGTATAACTAGACCCAGCTATGAATGTATAACTGGACTCAACTATGAATGTATAACTAGACCCAGCTATGAATGTATAACTAGACCCAGCTATGAATGTATAACTGGACTCAGCTATGACTCAGCTATGGATTTATAACTAGACTCAGCTATGAATGTATTACTGGATTCAGCTATGAATGTATAACTAGACTCAGTTTTGAATGTATAACTAGACCCAGCTATGAATGTATAACTGGACTCAGCTATGAATGTATAACTGGACTTAACTATGAATGTATAACTAGACTCAGTTATGAATGTATAACTAGACCCAGCTATGAATGTATAACTGGATTCAACTATGAATGTATAACTGGACTCAACTATGAATGTATAACTAGACTCAGTTATGAATGTATAACTCGACTCAGCTATGAATGTATAACTCGACTCAGCTATGAGTATATAACTAGACTCAGCTATGAATATATAACTAGACTCAGATATGAATGTATAACTAGACTCAGTTTCAAAATGACATTTGCATCGAGGCTCTTGTTCAATAAGTGCAATAAATTCTAAAATGAAAATGTAATGTGTGGAATAGAAGGTTCTGTCAATATATTGCTGATTAAATACCGCTGTATTCGTGTAGATGCAATGTGATTATATCTATATCACAAATAAAATAAAATACATGTATATTTGAATTTCAAAAATACACAATTTCTTTTGCAAATGAGTATTTGTTTCAATAACAATTTCCAAATAGTATTTTTTGAAACATAACACATATATATAATTATTAACACTTGTTATAAAATAAGTGGTATCTTGCTATGTTTAAACTATCAGGAATTTTATTTAAATTTCGAATTGATTATATTTTTCCATCATACTGCTACTGTACATAAAACTGATGAAATTTAATCACACAGTTTGCTAATTGTCACAGAAGACCACAAAGGTGCGAAATGGAATGTCTAAAAATTACCATAGTTATGTCTCTTTCGTAAACAAAACTGTGAATCCGGAAATACAATGACATCAAAAAACAGGAAGTTGTACACTTTTCCTTTAAAAGGATGTTTTGTCGATATACATTAAAATTATTGGTGTCACCTTTTAGAGGCAATTTGCCAAAAAAATGTCTAAAAGTTCACTTTAAAATGAATAATTTAAAACCGTCACAAAGACGTGACATAGACGATATTTTAATCGAATTGGTGAAATCGTAACGCACTACTGGCTTCACGACCTTTCATTTCGTCAGTCTGACTGTTTCGTCGTTAAACCAAATTTAAATTCGACAGTATCTGATCAATGTAGTGGATATAACATAAATTAAAGTCAATTCACATGACTAAGTTTGGTGCGTTCTAACTTTTATCTTCAAAATTTAATCAATACTATTTTTTGAAAAACATTTTGCACTTAAGCAAAGTTTGGAAACCTATTTTTAGTATATGAGTTTGATATTTTGCTAGATATCATCATTCCGATAAGTGGCATGGTATATATCTTATGTATCTACTTAAAGCGTGAAATTGGCGAAAATGTTTCTGCTAATTTTAAGATTTTCAAAAATCCCGATAAAGTAGTTTAATATAGTATATCGACGCCTTAAGCTTGGTTATGTTAAATCCGCCCTGAGGATCGTTTTGTCATTTGCGGTCAAACTCTTTCATATCAGTGCCAAATATTTCAGTCTTTATATCTTTACTAGATATTTCCAGCAGAAGAAATCGAGTAAGAGTTAAAAAGTAAAGTCGTAACGTATGTCTATCCGCTATCTAGCAGCTGTGGCATCAAAACAAATAGAACAGACATAATATAAAAACCGTATCTCGCAGCTAGTCAGATTTTACTTACATAACAGAATACAATTTAAGGAAACATTAGTAATCTGTTTTATGGAAATTTCAAAATTCTTTCAATTAGAATAATATTTTTTTATAATATTTACCTACAATATAATTATGATAAAATCGAATAAAGTAGGTCGCTATATTATTGCTTCATTGCTGCTATCGTTTATTAGATGTCACTGAATAACGCGTCTTAACTGTTCAATCGTTAAAGTATACAAAACATGTTCATGGGCAGCAAAGTAGATTGTTTACACATGTATCATATCGTGAGCAGCACGAGAGAAAAAAACTGATGTCGTTTTCTTTTTTTACCTAATTTAATATGCATTGAAACACAGAAGGGTTCCTTAATTTAATGTCTCTCGGACTAATAAGCCGGGATGAAGATGGTTTATTATCGAATCGAGAGGAAAACCAATATTTTTCCCGCTGCAGTAATTATGGTCTGGAAGATACCAATAATAGCTTTGAATATGACGCGTTCTTAACTTCGATTAATAACTGAGCAGGCATCGCTTTAAAGGTTAGAACATTTCTTCAATCCAAATTGAAAATCGACACAGCCGCCGAAGACAATAACGAGTTTATCTTAACTAGGACGAGAGTTATTATCAGTTTTTATACGCCGTATTTATCTAAAGAACGCTTCGTTGTTATTATGTAGTTGTTGTTGTATGGTGTTTAGGGTCACTTTCAACTATGTTTCAATTATATCGCGACGGTGCCTGTTTGAAATAGTATTCGAGGCGCTACAACGCTAACGAGGAGTTTCATGCCGTAGACACGTGGTATGATACTGTGCCCATTTATTATTGTTTACCTTTAGTATACCGTATTGTCAAACCCAGGAGCTTAGTGCATAGACTGCATATAGACTGGTTTCTACAGTGTGCACATATAGACTGGTTTCTACAGTGCACATATAGACTGATTCCTTCAGTGTGCACATATAGACTGATTCCTACAGTGCGCACATATAGCGGACTGGGTCCTACAGTGTCCACATATATACTGGTTCCTACAGTGTGCACATATATACCGGTACCTACAGTGTCCACATATAAATTGGTTCCTACTGTGTGCACATATATACTGGTTCCTATAGTGTGCACATATATACCGTGTTCTACAGTGTACACATATATACTTGTTTCTACAGTGTGCACATAATTACTGTTTCCTACAGTGTCCACATATATACCGGTTTCTACAGTGTCAACATATATACTGGTTCCTACAGTGTGAACATATATACCGGTTTCTACAGTGTGCACATATATACTGGTTCTTACAGTGTCCACATATATACTGGTTCTACAGTATCCACATATATACCGGTTCCTACAGTGTGCACATATATACCGGTTTCTACAGTGTGTACATATATACTGGTTTCTACAGTGTGCACATATAGACTTGTTCCTACAGTGTGCACATATATACTGGTTTTCACAGTGTGCACCTATATGCTGGTTTCTATAGTGTGCACATATATACTGGTTCCTACAGTGTGTGCACATATATACTGGTTTCTACAATGTGTACATATATACTGGTTCTTACAGTGTGTGCACATATATACTAGCTCCTACAGTGTGCACATATAGACTGGTTCCTTCAGTGTATACATATATATACTGGTTCCTACAGTGTGCACATATAGACTGGTTCATTCAGTGTACACATATAGATTGGTTCCTACAGTGTGCACATATAGACTGGTTTCTACAGTCAAGTTCCGTGTGAGACGATAATGTTGTTATTCACAATTAGCCTAGAGTTAGACTGAGTTTGTGTTAATGCAAAGTTGCGACCTACCAGTCACGTTCAATTTATCCCAATAGTCTGAACAATATTAGATACAAACTGACGGAGTACAGAGGTAATTGTGATTAGCTGCAAATTTTTATCACAGCAAAAACAATTTGGAAGCAGGGCTATAGTGCAGTGGAAATATTGGCCGCTTATGCAAGAGGTTGCGGGTTCGATCTTCAACGTCTCACAAACAATATCCAGTACTGTTTCTTCTCAGGAAGCGGACTCGAAAACTTGTCATATTTGCTCCAAGATTTTTTTTTTGCAGTCGAGCTAAAGTATATTAGTTTAAACTAAATACGTTCTTCTGTATATTTTATTGTTCTGCTTGGTTTCATGACAAAGCTCTGGTCCAGAATCAGGAGGTCGTGAATTAGGTCGTGATGTTCATCTGCCACAGTCAAAAGTGCTGTTCTTTAAGTAATGGTTCTACCCTGATGAATTATATAGGTGTAAGAAATGGTTCCAAAATCCATTTAGAATAAATCATTTTAAACAAGTATTAACTTGACCATGATAAAAAAGGAAATGATCATACTTGTAAGTAACTGTTAGTAATTAATGATTGTTTACCATCCATTGCAAAATCCTTGTCCACGCTATATCTCTAAAACTTATAGTCCAACTATTATCTTCACTTTACACACAATCCACTTTCCTTTTACAAACAATGCAGCTACTACCCAATCAATCCCTTGTTCAGGAAGCATCCACCGTTTCCACCGATATATTGTTTACATTGTCTCGTTTTGTGACAGAGGAAGAGTGGGGTTTGGTGGATTCAACCAGGATTAAACTCTCCTGCCTCTACTTTTATTATCATCACTTTTGTATTTAAGTATCAGTGTTATTATCACTATCTGTGTTATTATCACTATTATCATTATCATTATCATTGTCATTGTCATTGTCATTGTCATTGTCATTATTATTATTATTATTTTTATTATTATTATTATTATTATTACTTTTTTTTCCTTTTTTTTTATTTTCATTCTCTTTATCATTATAACCATTATTATTATCATTATCATTATCAGTCATTTTCATTATCATTATAATTATCATTGTGTTTGTCATTGTCTTTGTCATTATTATTATTATTATAATTATTATTATTATTATTAATATTATTATTATTATTATTATTATTATTATTATTATTATTATTATTATTATCACTATTATAATTGTTTTTAATAGTAGTGGTATTATTTATTTTTATTATTATTATTTTTGTTATTATTATCATCACTACTGTATTTTTTTTAAAAGTAGTAGTGGTAGTTTTTTTACTTTTATTTTTATTTTCATTATTACTATTATAATTATTATTATCATCATCATCCTCATCATCATTATCATTAATATTATAATTATTATTATTACCATATTATCATCATCATCATCATCATCATCATCATCATCATCATCATCATCATCATCATCATCATCATCATCATCATTATCATCATCATCCTCATCATCCTCATCACCACCACCACCATCACCATTACCATTATCATCATCATCATCATCATCATCATCATCATCATCATCATCATCATCATCATCATCATTATCATTATCATTATCATTATCATTATCATTATTATTATTATTATTATTATTATTATCATCATTATTATTATTGTTATTATTATTATTATATCTATGCTGCCAATGTGGCTTTGTTCAGTTGCAGATGATTACAGCAGGTTTCTGCTGCTGTTCAGTTGCAGATGAATACAGCAGGTTTCTGCTGCTGTTCAGTTGCAGATGAATACAGCTGCTTTATGGGTGTACGTAACCTCGTTCTTCTTCCGTCCTCACATCATACGAGCATGAAGCAAACTAACCTACTTTTGTTAATATTGTCTTGAAATTGGAGCAAATAAAACTTTAAATGTATAAACGTTATTGCCCCAAATGTTCATTTAGCCTTTTTTATAGAGACAGTAAACCTACTTTCATTTTAGCGGATAATTGCTTCGCTTTTTGTATCGAACAATAAAACGCTTTATAATACATTTGATAGATACCATCAATCAAACAACCACCTCCACGGTAGCTATGTCTGCTAGGATCCTAGCTTCTTGTGATGTTTTACTAAACTTCCATGTCATCGATCAAATGTCTATCCCACAGGTTAGTATAGAAGCGGTGATAGTACAACGTATAAAACATACTGCAAGTACTACAGTTTTTTATTGGATCATATCTGCTGATGATACGTTTAAATGTGTGGCTGTCATTGTTTTGCCAATTATTATATCAATTTGCCAATGTTGTTGTTTTTAAAGCTGATCGAACAAAAACAAAAAAATATCAGATCTGATGAAAATATCAGATCTGATGAAAATATAAAATAATGACTAGCAGACTCGGTTTTACTGAGCCTGTGTAAGATGGTAGTGAACTACGCAACACGCCCCACGCCACATAAACATGAATAAAGCTTCGCGGCCCAATATGCGTGACTGCTATTACGAATCGAGTTTTAAAATTGAAAATGCAACTAATAGACAGTAGAACATCGTTGGCTCGAACACGAATGACCACATGTATGGCATATCGTTAAACAATATTTGGCTTGAACAACCCTTAACTCGAACTATTTTTTGTCCAGTCCCGCCGGGTTCGAGTCATCAAAGTTTTACTGTAATACAAAAGATATAGTCATGAACTTTTAGTAATGGACAAATTATAATTAGTGAAATGTGCACACATTGTGTGTTATTTGTGAATTTATTGTTTTTTTTATCTTTATTCAGAGTTCAATGTGAAAATCGGAACCAGTACAATATATTCTCCACAAAATAAGTTAAAAATAAATTATTTCCCTTAGGTGTTACATTAGAAAAAAAAACATAATTTGCACTGCTCTGTATGCAAAAACAAGAACGCTAATATATTCAAAAACAATATAAACAGTTTATATTTATTTAATTCATATTATTAAAAATAAACGCATATTTAAAAAGTAACAGTTTTTGCTCCAAAATTTATATTTTTCACAATTTTGTTTTAATCTTGAAAAAGTCTTATTATCAGTTTAATGTTTGTCTGTGTTCTATCAACTGTTTCCGTAACAACTACTTAAACAGGACCATCCTCCGAGATAAAAAAAATCTCCAAAACAATCGCGTATGCCGTTTAAAAATCCTCTAAATTTTACTTCTGACATCAGATTATTTTTAACTTTTGTATATTTATTGACCATATCAATAATTTATAGTTCAATTACAGGAAAACTATAAAAAATTAAAAAATTCAATTCTTTTCAAAATATACTTTTGAAGAATTCGCTAAAGCTAAGTTAACTTAGCAAGTACATGTGTATCAGAAACACGTTTTCAAATACCTTTTCTGGGTTTGTCAACAGATTTAATCCGATGTATTGTATACAGCATATGCTCCTTGTTTGAGTATATATCACTTGTATATCACTTGTATATCACTTGTATATCTCTTGTATATCACTTGTATATCACTTGTATATCACTTGCAAGTACTGCATATCCATTTTTCAGACGCAAACTTAATATACGTGTAATTCTGTTGATTCCATATATTGTTTATTACGTTTTATTATTATTTTCTTATTATTCTATAGATTTCATTACTTTTATATAAAGAAATAATAGTCATTTTTACTGGATAAAGATGTCCATTAGATAGATATCCATAGATGTACATTAAACGACAATTCAATAACACATCATAACTAAACATCTTACCACAATGTTGATTTTTTATCTATGTTCATTAAAAATCAGGTCTGAAAAATATTTTTCACCACAGCAGGAATCTATCCGCTCAAAGCTATGCCCACTAACTGGCATGTTGGCCCACTAACTGGCATGTTGGCCCACTAACTGGCATGTTGGCCCACTAACTGGCATGTTGGTCCACTCACTGGCATGTTGGCCCCTCACTAACTGGCATGTTGACCCACTAACTGGCATGTTGTTCCACTAACTGGCATGTTGGCTCACTAACTGGCATGTTGGCCCACTAACTGGCATGTTGGCCCACTAACTGGCATGTCTGTCCACTAACTGATATGTTGGTCAGTTTGTCATTAAAGGCAGCGACACCATATTATACTTTCAATATAAAAGTCATAAAATTCCCTTAAATACATTCAGTTGTTAAAATGCAACAAGGGTTACATATTTCAACGTCAGACATATGTTATTGAAGTATAAGATATGCCATCATTTGCAAGATAATAGTTATAATAATAAGTTGTGTCCAGTTTAAAAACAGGATTATCTGTCTCTTTATTTGAAAAGAACATTTAAATTCATTTATAAGTTATAGAAAGAATATTGGTATTTTGTAGTGAATCAGTACAGTCAATCGTAACATTGAGAGAAAAATCATTATATCGGTTATTATGAAATACTCTGAAATTTATCTAATTAGTATTTGGCTAGTATTAACAAAATTTGTATAATATCAAGATATGCGATTTTTCAAGTACAAGTCATGTGTAAACGATATAAATTCTCTCTCTCTCTCTCTCTCTCTCTCTCTCTCTCTCTCTCTCTCTCTCTCTCTCTCTCTCTCTCTCTCTCTCTCTCTCTCTCTCTCTCTTACAGTAGAGTAGGAAGTGTATTTCAGTTTCGACACATTCAGCCTGGTAATGTATGCACATTCTTTCTTCAATTAAAATTATTAACTCAAATTCAACTGGCAATGCACCTACCCTGAATTGAGCTATAACTGAACGGATATATTGAATTTGTCCTAATTTTCACATTGAAAGTTGGTTTGAAGTAATCTATGATTGTTCGATTGCTTTGAGAACGCACATCGTTTAACCATTTTACTTTATAGTTTATCATCAACGCGGGTCGAACTTCATTATTAAAATTTGCAAGAATAAAACCCTACAATGAATGGTTGACATAATAACAAAAAAACAACATAGAAATGATAGGCGCAATAATTTAATCATCGTCACTATGAAGTGCCCGTGTTTGTTATAATGACGTATGTACAGGACAATTCCGAACAGTGCAATTAATCAGCACACATATTTGTTTCCAAGTTTTCAGAACAGTTGATGAAACTACCATAGTGTCGTACTGAACTGGTAGATATTTTAGAAGGTCACTTACGATGACGTATCTGGTGGTGAAAGTCACTTTGTACAAATACTACTTTAGATTAATACATTAATTAGTTTTAGCTCAATTGCTTAAATTTATAAACCGCTCTCGAGTCTACCTCCTGGATAGAATCAGTACTGTGTGTTATTTTGAGAGAACATGGCTAGAACAGGGGATCGAACCCGCAACATCAGCATGAGCGGACAACACTCTTTTTCACTGCACTACCGCTCCATTGTACATAAAACTGATACCATGAGTGAGTAGTGTCTCCAGCTCCAGCAGAGTTTTGTTACCGGTTTTGTTGCCGGTTTTGTTACTTGTTTCTGGTTTTGTTACTGATTTTGTTACCGGTTTTGTTACTTGTTTTGTTACTGTTTCTATCCTTGTTTTGTTGCCGGTTTTGTTACTTGTTTTGTTTCTGTTTTTGTTACTAGTTTTGTTGCTGGTTTTGTTACTTGTTTTGTTGCCGGTTTTGTTACTTGTTTTGTTTCTGTTTTTGTTCCTTGTTTTGTTGCTGG
Source organism: Panopea generosa (assembly GCA_029582155.1). NCBI lineage: Eukaryota > Metazoa > Mollusca > Bivalvia > Adapedonta > Hiatellidae > Panopea > Panopea generosa. Next base: position 41,680,975 of record CM055908.1, read on the forward strand.
TTTTGTTACCGGTAGCTTTAATGCAGTTCTATTGTCAGTTAGACAGTAAGAGTACATTATATCTATGACGATTATTATCTTTCTCGTGTTCATGCGAGTGTGATGGCTTCATAACTTCAACGTAAATATTATTTTTTCCCAGTTATTTTATGTAAACTTTATTTTGACTAGGCTAAATATGTAAGGCTTATTTGTCTTAAACAAACATTTTGATTGAATTTAGGGTGTGACTAATGAAAACACACTTCTGTAACTCTTTCTTTGAAACACTCAATAAGAAAAACATTGTTATCGTTTACATTTATCAGTCCAACACTGAACATTAGTTTTATTCTGACATGGTTCCAGATCATTATATGATTAATTGTTCTTCAAGTTTTACTTTGTTTTTTCCCGTCAAGTGTTTGTCATGTTTATTCCAAAACCGACATGATATGTCGGCTTGTTGAAAGAAATCGTATTTTTATCTGCTTGTTCTGACAAGATGGATTTTATTTGTATCGATTAAATATCGTTGGGGAAAATGCAAATTTAAATTGCGACTCAGATCGATCCATCAAACATTCACATTAAGAACATCACAGAAGTGGAAGAGTGCCTGACGTTTTATCGTTTTTTTAAAAACAACACTTAATCGGCTCATAGTTTGGTGAATGGACTAATTCCTTCATTCATGCAAATATCTTGAACTATCAAAAGAAACCATTTATAGAAAGTGTTCGCTCCTTAAGACATTTACCTGAGCATTTTACTGGAGTTTTTTACACCCTACACATTACCTGTTAAAAATTAAAATTTAAATTTACATCGACTGCCAATGCACATTCCAATTACAATAACTGAATAAGTAAGTTTTAAAATACGAGAAGAGGTACGACAAAACAAAACGAGAATCTTATACAATACCGAAACAGAGTTAATTTCCCTGAGCTGTAATACGGCCGCCAACCAGCATGTAAGACTGTCGTCGATTAAGTATATAACGTCTGAATCAAGCCTCCAATGACACTACAGAATACAACAGAGAATAGACATTGTTTACAGACTCGGTTTAATGAGTCTGTTCATTCGAGATTATACAATATGCATCACGTCTTGCCCACTACGCCTCAGCCCAACCCCTTAGCAATCCCGTCTTAGGCTGCATTCTATTTCAAATATCACTTAATAAACTTTATATCAAAATAAAAACAAATATCGAGTTAAAGACTGGGGTATTTTACTTGAGAATAAATGTTTGTTAAACAAATAAAGTGAATACAATTACAAGTATTGCATAATTACTGATATAGTAAGTTCGTACAAGACACATATTATTAGACTGATCAGCATGATAACTATTGCTCGTATGGTCGGTAACAGAACGTCAATAAATTGTGCTAATAATGCGATATACTTGAAAACGTTATCCTTGAGGGCTGAACACCAGTAAGCATGGGTCGTTTAACTAATGGCCTGTAATCGTTTTTGTTCTGATCATGTAGTTATTTTTTTAGCTTATAGCTCCTTTTAGTCTGGCAAGAAAATACAAGCATTGCTTCAGTAATTTAAAACTTAAAAAAAATAGAAAGCAGATAATGTTCAATGTATTTAATTTGTAAATTCCATATTCGTTCAAAAGTTTCGTTAATTTGTCCTTGTGGATTTAAAATATAATGATGTCTGACAAAAATTCTTGGAAGTGTAGAAAATGGCCAAGAGCGAACATAGCACATTCGCTTTGATTGAGTCATAATAAAATATACAACGCCTCCATATCCCCTAGAATGTGCTTATTCCGTGTTTTATTTTAAAACAATATCGAATAAACTCCACGATACTGTACCAACAACAATGAGCCAAGGTACGTTGCAATAATGTTCTGTCACCACACAGCACGTAAGCCATAGTAACTGAAGATTAGTTTCAACATTGTTGTCACGTGTTTATAAGGCTGTAATTGCAACTATCTCTTTTTTGTATCACTTTTCAATATATTGTTTGTTTCTCAGTTTCTGTTGTTGTGTTCTCTGATTTCATGCTGGATTTGTATATTCTCTTTCAAACATTAAGTGCTAGATTGGACATATCCCTACATTTCGTTTCACTAAAGCAATCAAAATGTATGCATGTAACGAGGGACGTAGTAATATTAGCACACGGCAAACGCAGCAATATAAATACAATCAATAAATATATAATACACATTCTGAAAAATGACAACAATTAAACAGGTTAGTTTCGTCAAGACAGCCCTGATGTGATAAGATTTGGTATAAACTGTTATTGCTGGAATAACAGTAAAAACGGGGTAAATAACTATAACATTCCAGCCAAACCATACGTTTACACAATGAAGCAGTATGATGCAAGTCTTGTTCTAAATATAGAAATCTCGTATATTCATTTTCGGGTAATCGTTATAAGTCGTGAAATGTTAGAATTTTCAGACAAAAGTAAATAGACCGAGGTTATGTTTTTTGTAATCACTTTTATTATAGTAATAACATTTGCCAAGTTGTATGGTGTTTGATATGGATGACACGAAACTGCTCCGCTGAAATTTAACACTTGTGATACATGTAAGCAATATTAACACGAGTAATCATTAGGTTTATGAGACTTTTACACCAGCTATGGTAACCATTATAGGCTATTAATAAAGTTCTTCGTGGTCATGTGGTCTTAGGCGCTGTTTCAAGATCTTAACGTTAAGGGATTCGAACCGCTCTCGGTCGGATCACAATATTAGAAAGGTTGACAGTTCCTTCTTTAAAGACGGTGGATCTTTCTAAGATCGTCCTCTGTCAATAAAACTAGATGCGTCATATATAGCATAACTGAATTGTGATGAAGGCGGCGTTATTTCTTATTACAAGGAAATATTGATGCATCAAAGTCAACGGCGCACCCCATTGCATGGCCGAGAATTTATACAGCTTTGCTGCCAACTGTATATAATTGCCTTCCTTGTAAAATCAACGTCACACAAACAACAGTTGCGGTATGAAATATGCAAATTACCTGTACTCGAGTAACATACACATAAAATGTCCTTTTTCTTCCACTTTTATCTGAGTAAATCATATTCCAATAATCAGTAACTAAACAGACAAGGGTCTGTCAGTATTTTTCCCAGTTTTAAACAATAAGCAACTTACTGTCGTATTATAACTAACCAACCGTTTCCGCTTATGTATACTCACCAATACATTGTCATTTTCAGTATATACACAATGTATGTTAATTACACTAGCAATTATATATTTTTATATCATTCAATAAAGTACTGCTCCCTTTATTACGTTACTCAAACGACTACTTTTGAAATGGACTGGGCTTCATGGCAATTGTTTTTTTTATTTCGTTTATAATAATGTCGGCATGGAAAACGGCATCAAGCATCACAAACGAGTATTCGTAGTTCGTAAGAAATATAATATGATTTTCATGTTGTCATTTTTAGGTTTTAGTTTCTTCAGAGACTGGCAGTAAAACATAATTATTTTTGGCATAGGTCATATTTTTTAAATATGTGTGCAAACTTCAAACGTTTTACCATCATGTCTAATTCATTCATGATAACAAAATAGTCCTGTTCAGTAATACAACTGGAATCTGTCTAGTTTTAGTTTTATCATAACAGAATGGTTCAGAATTGTCTATTGAGACTTAACCATCATGTAGCCGGTCGTCATGACAAAATAATTACAATGTAGGCGTGCAAACAAACAATAAACAAAACATAACACACACATGCATGTATTTAAAGGGATTATATTGGCAAGTAACACAAACACGCTGTTAATCCAGACTTTTCCTGTATGCAGTGTGCACAAAATAATGCTTATGTAATGACGTATAACCATTATTTACTTAAAAGTTATCAAATTAACTGTAATTGAATATTGGCCAAAACTTGAATACGTCCCGCAATAAAGTATTGCGCAATGTTTACATTGAACTCCGTAAACATTCCGAACAAAGCCTCGAAAACGAGATCGGAAACGAGTCTTCACGATGTTATCCGATGATTGATGGGAAACCCGAAAGCGGTTCGTTGAAAATGGCAAATGTAAACAATCAAAGCACTATAGTGCTGAAGGGGGCGGAGCATATAATATGTAAAATGTCGCTATTGTTTTAGACAAACAGGTCAGTTTGCATACGTTGAAGTAGAATAATCCCGATTACCTTTGATTCTTATACATGGTACAGAATCTACATGTTATATGCTTAACGTTGACTCTTTTCTCGAATATGTCAGAAACGTAACTGAATGGTTTGCCTTTGAAAGTGTATTTCTGCTATAGTAAGAATATTAACTTTTAAATTTGGCAAATGTCCAACTTCAAGATATTAGTTCAACTCAATGATATGAGATTTGTATCTTCAACTCAACTCGTGATATTTTCAGAGATGTCAAGCTTTCTATCATAAACAGTATATATAAAATATCAAAGTACTCTGAATCTAGCACGATGAATTCCACTTTGAGTCTTTATTGATTTCTCTAGCGCAACAGTGAAAAAATTCGTTTAAAAGACGAAAAGTAGAAATGTGTATGTCGACATTGATAACTGATTCTTGCATTTATATTTTCTAGGGCCCTATATCACCCCGTAAACGGAACCGCACTAACCAAAATGTTATGGCGCCGATTTTTAGACACATCTGGATGTTTGCGTATTTTCGCTACGGAAACACAAATGCTTTAACTCTTATCTGTTTAAGTAGAAAATATCTACCGTTCCAATTATTGGAAATATGTGAAATATTTACTAAATAATAAAAAAAACAGCACTGACATCATTCTTAACTCGATCAATCTCGAATTCTTTTTAGGAATACAAGTCTATTTTTAAACATTTGGGAGAAACCGCAAGTCACATGATCGACATTAGCATATCTCTATTTTTAGAACGAGTATTGATTGTTTATTGACATAAGCAAGGAGTATAGTTCCTTGGCATAAGGGACATATCTAGAAAAGTTTCGTTATCGTACACATTTTTAAAATGATAGAAAAAAGCGAAATCAAACTCCCGAATCAAGTACTTATTATCTGAAGTCCTTGCCGAAATATACGACTCTTTCAATGTGCTTGTTGGCGATATAGTTCGTGACCTGGAATTTGATTTACAAGATGGCGTAATCTTTTGGTTTAGCGCGTCTGTATTCATGCGCTTTCATTTCTTTGTGCTGATTAATGCTACAGAATATAAACTTGGAATTTATACGATACGTAATTGTTTATAGGTATAAATCGTCGCTGTATGTTATAATATTAATATTTTCGTTGAAATAGGCGAATCTACTGTTTATAGTGAGTTCGAGAGCTTATCAGGTGGAACTATTTGATAAGTGGTTGTTAGGTCTGCATTAACACGAAACACGGTTGTAGATTTGCGGTATTGAAAATAAAATCATGTTAGCTCTGAGAGCGGCTGCTAAAGCACCGCCCTCAAAAACAAAAACGTGGCTTCAGAAACCCGATGTTTGTAATAAAGAGGTTATGCAATTAGACACTTTAGACGCGTATATTTCTAAGTTATAAGCGTATCTTCATGCTGGGCGTGTGTATTTATGACAGGGAATTGACGGTAATATGCAAATATAATCCCTTTAATGAAATGGCAGGTATAAACCAAATACGCTATTTTGAAACTACGTAACTCTACTTTTTGATGGAACTTACCGTATTAGGGATGACAGCACATTTATATGTTACATAAATTATACAATACAATAGATTCAATATTACTGTGTTACCTGTGATGGACGAGTATAACTATAAATAGAATGACGTAGTTACACAATGGCGTATTCCGTTTATACGGAATTCCGAAAATGTATTGTAATATGCATACAGTTGTATAATATCAGTTGTAATTATACACGCTAAAGTTCAATGCTCTTTCTTTAAACACTTTTATCAAATAAGCACAAATAATATTACGAAGTTACTCATTTCGGAAGAATTAATATATACGTTATTTAAAGAAACAAGCTGTTTGAAACGAAATATGCTTCTCTACTACTTGTGTAATTATCTCTATAAGATTGCAATAACACATACCGATAACCGGAAACCAGTATTTGTGGTGTTGTGGTCTGTATTTCATACACATGCAGTGTCAATGACAATATTACAGATCAACAATATGTTGCACCTAAGTAGTGGTCCTTTGAGTTCTATTTATCCTGGAGCCCATATATTTTATTATCTTTTGTCATATATTCGTGTTTTATCAGTGGTTTCTTGTTAATTTGTTTCATTTTCTTTTATGATAAAACTTCCATTCGAAACATTATCGTTTTTATAAAATATGTTCATGGTTTTAATAAACACCTATTAAAAGGGCATTTGCATGAGTCAAGTATCAATATATTCAGTTCAATTCTTTATTAGTGACTCATGCCTCCTGCCCACACACATTACATATAAACAATATAATATCACATCATTTACACGTGATTTGGAATTTTAGTAACTAGACATTGCATTCAAATACATTTAATACGTTCAAATACAAAGACATAAACATAATATCATGACCATATATATATTAATATTTGACCAACTGGCTTCTTTTGACGAAAGCATAAAAAAACATGACTACATGTTTTATGATATTTTCACATTTGCACGACATAATAATAATATAGAACCTGTTTTACTGGGAATTGTGAAATATTCTGGCGAATATAAAGTGATCTTTAGTCATGATATATTGGACATATCAGTAAAAATGATATTCGTCTTCAATTAATGTTTTACAACGAAAACATAGACGTCTTTCTTTTGGAATACCTACATGTTTTCCTCGTTCTATAAGTAAACAATGAGAAGATATTCTAAAAGCTACCATTGGTATTCTACATCTTATACATTTAAATAAGGTTCCATAAAAAGTTCTGGTTTAAAATGTTTATAAAAAATCAATTTTGCATTACACTCCACCATTCGCCTCCAACTTTGTTTATATTGATCTGTAAATCTTATATAATATTGGTTTATAAACAGTTTTGTATTTTCAACAATATATAATAAATGAAGTACATATACATTTCAAGCATCACTTCTTTTGAAAAAAAAGCAATTTATCATGATGTAGATATAAGAGTACTTAATGATAGTAATTTAGACCAATATATATTCCTTTATTATTTCCCAGACGTATACACGGGAAATTACTGTTCAGAGTCGTAACTTTGATAAAAACAATAGGCGGTAATGTGTGTCTGTTTAATAGCAGTGTTGGAAAAGCCGCACTAGAGCACGTTGATTAGTCAGTGGCTCCATTGAAAGTTTGAATGACGTCACAGTTTAGTAAGCGTTCAGTTGCTATGACTTGTGGGACAGGCATAGCATTCCCTGCTTTTTCATTGGCGTTAATAAACCTGATTCGGGGGAGATACCAGGTTCTACGATATACTAGGTTTTACAGGAATATGATCAAGAAACAGAGCAGGGGGATGGTATTCACCAACCATTCTTAAGAATAGTCTTAGACTTGAACTCAAGAATGAATTTTGAAAAACACACCTAGAGACCATTGTTTGAGGTCAAAATTTAGTAACATAAGATCACGCCTTACACATTCGTTCTTACCAAATGAAATAAGCGATATATCTCATGCCTCTAATCACCGACTCGAACAACATTAAAGGACATCTCTATGATTCCAGAAATCAAACATAATGCTTGACACTATTTTGAAAATCATACATCTAAATGATGAAGATATGAACTTTAAAATACCCCAGTATGTAAACATGTACTTTATGTAGTTTAACTTTTTATTTTAATGCATAGCTCTTGTAAATCTTATAAAAGTAAAACAATAGTATGTGTACATTTGTGGTCATATGCGACAAAACGTTTTTAATCGGTATGACGAAATGATCTAAGGAAATGTAATATGAATTTAAATCTTTAAATAATTTTTAGTAAATATTATGTTTAATTTTGATGTTTTGCAAACATGGAGCTTTAGATAGCAACACTTGCAAACTTAAAGCTCTGTATGGTTACACCGCCATAGTTCAATGCTGTGTGTCTCATAAACATGCGAATACTTTTAAAGTTTGACATAAGAAATGAAATTTATAATTCCATAACTCTGTCGGAGTATTTTACAAAAAAATGGACTATCGATTAATGGAGAAAGCAGCGAGATAATTACTAATCTAGTACAGCACGTTCTCGTTGTGATTGCCTGAAGGTCGCACATACTTTGTAATTTGTCATTTATTGTCTACTTACGCCAAGAAAGGCATCGGAACGAATCATGTTCTAAACTCTACTTCCTTATTAAGGAGAAACTGTATGGACCCTGCATTAGCAATAATGTTCAGTGTTCTACTTCTTTCAAGACGTAGTTGTTTACAACCAGCCGTGGCTGTTGTTGAACACTTCGTTAAGTACTACCTTCTTAGTGTAACATTTTACGTCATAGCTTTTATAGAAACTCCAATAAGAGCGTTCTTCACTGTCTCGATTTTTTAAAGAAACATATATGTTAGTGTTACTGTTCCGCCGTCGCCGCCGGCAGCGTTAGCTATTGACTGAACTATCTGCGGTGAAATCTGTTTCTCAGAAACTGTTTTACCTGGAGTCACCAAATTTGTTTTTTGAGTATGTAATAGATATATCTACTTTAAAGCATGCAGCTTTTCATTCGAGTGAAGTTGATATCGATCACTACGGATGAAAGTTTTAGCCTACGAAATGTTAAGCATTTGCGGCTAGTTCCGTTTGTCAGACACAGTCTGACATAGACCCACCAAATTTGGTACATGTACAATATCTTAACATTGATAAATGACCCCGAACATCGTTATTTTATTGCACCTAGTTATGTTTTTCAGAAACTGTTTGATCAAAGTCACTAATTGCTATCCATATTTATGTTAACAGGTTGTAGTACGCAAAATGATGCAGCAAATAATTAATTGAGCCTATCAAAATATGAATTTAGGTATTTAGCTCCGTTTTATTTGAAATTATATAGCGCTGAGTCAACGAACCATATTTGTTTAGGGCAGTCACCAACATGTATTTATAATTGTGCTACTCAAAACCAAACAGCAGTTTAGAAAGTCCTTGATATATATGGAATCCGATATCAAAATGAGTCTGCTTTTGCTAAGTTTTGCATTTAGCTCTGTGTCGTTTCAATAATTTGCCTCAGAGTCATCCGATTTTGTTTATACTTGTGTAATGGTTAGAACTACTATTTGGATGTTCTTCACCTTGACCTCTGCATTCAATTAACTTACAACATATTAAGTTATGCATTAAGTTTCGGTATTGTTTATAGCTGGTTGTCCCAGAGTCAATATTTTTGTTTATAGCTGTGTATGGGGTGGAGCTACTGAAAACCATGCAGTATGCTTTGGCTGTCCTTGACCTCTGCAAATAACGAATGTATAATAACGAATCGTTTTGTTATTAATTTGTACATGGTTCAAACTATATTTGTAACAATATGTACTTCACATGTTTCAGTCATCATATATACATAAATTCATTTAAAGCTGCATGCACAAAATGGCCTATCCATGTATTCATGTGCCGTGAAACACTATTCCTTTATACTCTCATTCATAATATTTGGGAACATGTTCAATCTTGGAATTGGTTAGCATCAGATAATAGGCCATCAGGCGTCTTTATTTATAAGCCCCGGTCGATATCATGTGTCTTCTTATTTCATATACACTTAATACCTTATTGCCTTAATGCCTTAATACGATATCTACAACAGTATAAAGAGTACCGATTGTAAAGTAATTATTATAAGGACAATACTACAATAAAAATGTGAGAAGAAGCCTAGTTTAACCACACACAAACAATTACTACTAGTGCTAGTATTGACGATTAAGAGCTAAAATCTGGCTTACGGTCCCTCTTCCCTCGCCATCACAATATTTATCTAGATATTGTAACAAAGTACCACGCCATCGCACCATTTATCTAGATATTGTACCATTTATCTAGATATTGTAACAAAGTACCTCGCCGTCACACCATTTATCCAGATATTGTAACAACGTACCTCGCCATCACACCATTTATCTAGATATTGTACCATTTATCTAGATATTGTACCATTTATCTAGATATTGTACCATTTATCTAGACATTGTAACAAAGTACCTCGCCATCACACCATTTATCCAGAAATTGTAACAACGTACCTCGCCATCACACCATTTATCTAGATATTGTAACAAAGTACCTCACCGTCACTGCATTTATCTAGATATTGTTACAACGTACCTCGCCGTCACACCATTTATCTACATATTGTAACAACGTACCTCACCGTCACACCATTTATCTACATATTGTAACAAATTACCATGCAGTGTCAACTTTTATCTAGATATTGTAACAAAGTACCTCGCCGTCACATCATTTATCTTGATATTGTAACAATGTACGTCGCCGTCACATCATTTATCTAGATATTGTAACAACGTACCTCGCCATCATACCATTTATCTAGATATTGCAACAAAGTACCTTGCCATCACACCATTTATACAGATATTGTAACAACGTACCTCGCCATCACACCATTTATACAGATATTGTAACAACGTACACGTACCTCGCCATCACACCATTTATACAGATATTGTAACAACGTACCTCGCCATCACACCATTTATCTAGATATTGTAACAAAGTACCTCGCCATGACACCATTTATACAGATATTGTAATAACGTACCTCGCCATCACACCATTTATACAGATATTGTAACAACGTACCTCGCCATCACACCATTTATACAGATATTGTAACAACGTACCTCGCCATCACACCATTTATCTAGACATTGCAACAAAGTACCTCGCCATCACACCATTTATGTAGATATTGTAACAACGTACCTCGCCATCACAACATTTATACAGATATTGTAACAACGTACCTCGCCATCACACCATTTATACAGATATTGTAACAACGTACCTCGCCATCACACCATTTATACAGATATTGTAACAACGTACCTCGCCATCACACCATTTATACAGATATTGTAACAACGTACCTCGCCATCACACCATTTATCTAGATATTGTAACAAAGTACCTCGCCATCACACCATTTATACAGATATTGTAACAACGTACCTCGCCATCACACCATTTATACAGATATTGTAACAACGTACCTCGCCATCACACCATTTATCTAGATATTGCAACAAAGTACCTCGCCATCACACCATTTATCTAGATATTGTAACAACGTACTTCGCCATCACACCATTTATACAGATATTGTAACAACGTACCTCGCCGTCACATCATTTATCTACATATTGTAACAACGTACCTCGCCATCACACCATTTATACAGATGTTGTAACAACGTACCTCGCCATCACACCATTTATCTAGATATTGTAACAAAATACCTCGCCATCACACCATTTATCTAGATATTGCAACAAAGTACCTCGCCATCACACCATTTATACAGATATTGTAACAACGTACCTCGCCATCACACCATTTATACAGATATTGTTACAACGTACCTCGCCATCACACCATTTATCTAGATATTGCAACAAAGTACCTCGCCATCACACCATTTATCTACATATTGTAACAACGTACCTCGCCATCACACCATTTATACAGATATTGTAACAACGTACCTCGCCGTCACATCATTTATCTACATATTGTAACAAAGTACCTCGCCATCACACCATTTATACAGATATTGTAACAAAATACCTCGCCATCACACCATTTATACAGATATTGTAACAACGTACCTCGCCATCACACCATTTATACAGATATTGTAACAACGTACCTCGCAATCACACCATTTATCTAGATATTGTAACAAAGTACCTCGCCATCACACCATTTATACAGATATTGTAACAACGTACCTCGCCATCACACCATTTATACAGATATTGTAACAACGTACCTCGTCATCACAACATTTATACAGATATTGTAACAAAGTACCTCGCCATCACACCATTTATACAGATATTGTAACAAAGTACCTCGCCATCACACCATTTATCTAGATATTGTAACAACGTACCTCGCCATCACACCATTTATACAGATATTGTAACAACGTACCTCGCCATCACACCATTTATACAGATATTGTAACAACGTACCTCGCCATCACACCATTTATACAGATATTGTAACAAAGTACCTCGCCATGACACCATTTATACAGATATTGTAACAAAGTACCTCGCCATCACACCATTTATACAGATATTGTAACAACGTACCTCGCCATCACACCATTTATGTAGATATTGTAACAAAGTACCTCGCCATCACACCATTTATGTAGATATTGTAACAACGTACCTCGCCATCACACCATTTATCTAGATATTGCAACAAAGTACCTCGCCATCACACCATTTATCTAGATATTGTAACAACGTACCTCGCCATCACACCATTTATACAGATATTGTAACAACGTACCTCGCCATCACACCATTTATACAGATATTGTAACAACGTACCTCGCCGTCACACCATTTATCTACATATTGTAACAACGTACCTCGCCATCACACCATTTATACAGATATTGTAACAACGTACCTCGCCGTCACACCATTTATCTACATATTGTAACAACGTACCTCGCCATCACACCATTTATACAGATATTGTAACAACGTACCTCGCCATCACACCATTTATCTAGATATTGTAACAAAATACCTATCAAGATAAATATTTTTTGCAAATGCGCTATTGATTTTATGCACATGCTTACATGTACGTGTGCGTACAATCATACTCGGTCATACAAAGGACATAGTGTGACAGCTATCACACATTAATCCTTACCGATAACATACATTCTGTATATACATATATGTTGTATATATTCCGTTTATACATAAATTCTGTTTATACATATATTTTGTATAGACATATATTTTTTTTAGACATATATTCTGTATAGACATATATTCTGTATATACATATATTCGGTATATACATATATTCTGTGTATACATATATTCTGTATAGACATATATTCTGTTTATACATATATTCTGTATAGACATATATTCTGTTTATACATATATTCTGTATATACATATATTCTGTATAGACATATATTTTGTTTATACATATATTCTGTATATACATATTTTCTGTATAGCCATATATTCTGTTTATACATATATTCTGTATAGACATATATTTTGTTTATACATATATTCTGTATATACATATATTCTGTATATACATATATTCTGTTTATACATATATTCTGTATAGACATATATTCTATTGATACATATATTCTGTATATACATATATTCTGTATATACATATATTCTGTATACATATATTCGGTATATACATACATTTTTTATATTGTGTATATACATATATTCTGTATAGACATATATTCTATTTATACATATATTCTGTATATACATATATTCTGTATATACATATATTCTGTTTATACATATATTCGGTATATACATACATTTTTTATATTGTGTATATACATATATTTTGTTTATACATATATTCCGTATATTCATTTTATTGTAAAAGTTTATACATATTATTGATGAACACATTTCCAATTAATCTGTTTATGGTTTGTTTTACATCTATCTTACTCGTAAAAGATGAAATCAATATACAATTCTTCTGGGGTGTTGTAAAACATGTCAGCGACAGGTGGATCACAACGAGAGTATTGGCATTGTTGAGCAATCATCATATATCCTGAACATATTGTAATAAAGAAACAATATTAAGTTGGATATTAAGCGTCATTTATGCAATCGAAGGCTAACACACGATTAATTTATCTAACCACGCTTTCCGGGGATCATGAAAGATTAATCAGTCCTTGAGAACACCTTTGTCTGTAAGTAACTGATAACTTTCTCACTGTAATCAGCGGTGAGAGACGACGAATGGGACGTGATGTCGTATATCAATCATCATAGAGACTGTGGCCGGACCGCGATTTGAACTAACAACCCAGAGATTTATAGTCAGACTCGGCCTCCCATTGAGCTAACCTGACCCGGCAACAAAACAAGATACGTTTTTTATGTAAATGCTACAATGCCCTGCTTCAAGAATATATTGAATTGGAGTTATTCTTTGGGAGAAAAACAACAACAATTAAGCCAGTTGTACTAAAAAAACAGATGCTAACGAACTATAAGTGAATAAGATATTTCCTGTCATGAATAATTTGCAAGTCGTAATAAAAGTCGCATAGCCGTTGGGTAAATTATAGTTTTATGTAGCATAAGAGATCGATTATTGTAAGGAAAACACATAACAATTAAGAGAAAATCCTCAATTTTTACTTTTTAATTAGTTACCCCAATCTTAACAAAAAAACATGTGCATGCTTCTTCTGGAGATTAATGTGTCATGGATCAGTGGTATTTTTACACAAATCGACATTCCAAAACTGAAATGATTCTAGTAACACGTGAGCGCTCTTTTTTGTAAATAAGCAATGAAACATTCTTTTTTTATTCATTTTGGTTTTTTAAATTTTTTTTAAAATCATTTGAGATACCAAGTAAAACAAAAAATACATGATGAAGTAAGCGTCACCGTACACGTGTTCCTAAGATCAGAAGGTCGTGGGCTCTTATCCCCGCCACGACTATGTGTGTTATCCCTGAGAAGATAATTATCCCCATATGATAAGTACTGTTTCTACCCAGGAAAACTGGTGGCCAAATTTGTCCAAGTTGTAAAGAGCGTGTTACACAATCGATGTAAAACAGATACATTATTGTTTAGTTTGGTTTATCGTAGACATAATCCGGATGACGAGGTGATGATCGTCGTGTACGTGATAACTGTTTGGTACCTTCGTCTCCCGTTGTTTACAGATCTTATGTTCTAGTTATAAAAAGAATCGAAAACAAACGCATACTATTTATGTACTTAATACTTACATATACTGGTTCATGTACCACCGCCTCGTCGTCTAGTGGTAGAGCGTCTGCCTCGCATGGAAGGTCGTGGGTTCAAATACTTGAAAAATACTTGAAAAAAACTTTTTGGCGCTGAGCATTCAGAGGATAGTTCTAGGTCTGGTCAGCTCGGTGTCAGTAAAATGTGACTTGGTGGGGTATCGATAGCATGTGTCTGCGGCTTGATACTCCAGTGTGTGGCAGCGCTCAAAATACTGTCTCAAGTAGACGCCGCCGCTATGAAACTGACAAAATGTTGAAAGCGACGTTAAACACCATACAACAACAACAACAACAACAACAGCAACAACATATACTAGTAATCTAAATATCCTTTCTTATTTCAGTAAGACAAGTCTTGTAAGCTGATTCCCTCAATTTATACCGAAATTAACCTAATTTTCTGGTGACAGGCTTCCAGATCAATATTACAGTGTCAGTGATCCTACAAGGCTCATGTAGTTCGCACGTACACGTATCGGCTCCACGATTAAGCTAAAGTGCCGTATCTGCACTTGTGTGTAGGCATATCTGTTTGTTTTAAAAACATACACACGTGTTTGTGCTGTGTTTATAAGATGGTAATCAGGGTTAGGGTTGGGGTCACGTTTTATGATGTGAAGACGGCAGAAGACGGAGGCTGAGACATCCGTCACATTGACAGTCTTTCTGTTTATTTTTATTATTATGCCAGGCCCAGTTAACTCAGTCGGTAGCGCGTCTGACCATCAATCCAGCTGTCGTGAGTTTGAATCGCAATCTTCTTGAAAAATAGTGTCGCATTGTCCTCATTTGTATCATATCGCTATTTCAAGTGTGAAAGTTATCAGTAATGTACTCGTGTACTGGTTAACCTTTCAGGATTCCAGGAAAGGGTGGTGAAGTTAAATATGACGCTCAATATTCAAACATAGAGTATTATTATTATGACTGTTTTACACACAAAGTGTCAGTGCTGTTTTACACACAATGTGTCAGTGCTGTTTTACACAAAAAGTGTCAGTGCTGTTTTACACACAATGTGTCAGTGCTGTTTTACACACAATGTGTCAGTGCTGTTTATGTGGCTGTGTCCTCGGAATGCTACATCACTTGACATTATTGGGAATAAATTTTCGTATTTCTATCTACTTGAATACCAGTTTCGTTACATATTATATAACACTACGTTTTCTTCATAAACAGACTCAAATTCAAACACAGTCAAACCTGTGTAAGCGGTCAATTTTATTGCTCATTCACTTGACTGACTGCTTAAGACAGGTTTGACTGTAGTCAGCTATATCAATTACATGCATGTGATTTCTTGTTTAGAAGTCATTGTCAGTTAATGATATTGTGTATATCGTTAAAAGAGAATATGTTACTAATAAAAGAAAACGCAGACTATTTGTAAATGCCTAATACTAACACAAACAACGCAACATTAAGTATTGCTAGTATAACACAGCTTCATATCACGTTAATGTGAGGGCCCTTGATTAGACAAACTTGTTTATTGCAGATACACACATTGTTTTACGACAGCTGATCAATGGCAACTACTGTTTAACGTTTATTTTGACAGCTGTAAAATGTCGCCCCGTAGTTTAACTTCACTGTTAGCATTTCTGAGAACTCCTTAAGTTTTGATTGTTCGGGAAATGTTTTTTAATGGGGGTTTATATTCAACACATTTTAAGGTTATAAATGATGACATATTTAGCTTTATTGGCGGAGGAAGACCTCCTCAGAATGAATATGGGTAGAACCGCCATCATTTTACAAGTCACTGGCTGACTTTCTAACATAATGTTTATGTAGCGAGTGGGACTCGAACCTACGACTTTAGCGGTGAAATATAAGTGATCTTGAGACGGCGACTTAGACAACTCGGAAAAAAACAGACTTTCGCTATAGTGGGTATCATAGTGGGACATGGGGATTATGTGCTTCATTATAAACCATCGACCACTCGATATAACCCAGTCTTCTATATTCTTATTGTGGTTGTGTCCTGTGCTTCTAGCGCTGCGTGGATGGTTGTGTCCTGTGCTTCTATTGCCGAGTGGATGGTTGTGTCCTGTGCTTCTAGTGCCGAGTGTATGGTTGTGTACTGTGCTTCTATTGCCGTGTGGATGGCTGTGCCCTGTGCTTCCAGTGCCGAGTGGATGGTTGTGTCCTGTGCTTCTATTGCCGAGTTGATGGTTGTGTCCTGTGCTTCCAGTGCCGTGTGGATGGTTGTGTCCTGTGCTTCCAGTGACGTGTGGATGGTTGTGTCCTGTGCTTCTAGTGCCGTGTGGATGGTTGTGTCCTGTGCTTCCAGTGCCGTGTGGATGGTTGTGTCCTGTGCTTCCAGTGCCGAGTTGATGGTTGTGTCCTGTGCTTCAATTGCCGAGTGGATGGTTGTGTCCTGTGCTTCTAGTGCCGTGTGGATGGTTGTGTCCTGTGCTTCTAGTGCAGTGTGGATGGTTGTGTCCTGTGCTTCTAGTACCATGTGGATGGTTGTGTCATATGCTTCTAGTGCAGTGTGGATGGTTGTGTACTGTGCTTCTAGTGCCATGTGGATGGTTGTGTCCTATGCTTCTAGTGCTGTATGGATGGTTGTGTCCTATGATTCTAGTGCCATTTGGATTGTTGTGTCATGTGCTTCAATTGCCGAGTGGATAGTTGTGTCCTATGCTTCTATTGTCGTGTGGATGGCTGTGTCCTGTGCTTCTAGTGCCGAGTGTATGGTTGTGTCCTTTGCTTCTATTGCCTTGTGGATGGATGTGTCCTGTGCTTTCAGTGCCGAGGTGATGGTTATGTCCTGTGCTTCTAGTGCCGTGTGGATGGCTGTGTCCTTTGCTTCTAGTGCCGAGTGTAGTGTTGTGTCCTGTGCTTCTAAAACCGAGTGGATGGTTATGTCCTGTGCTTCTAGTGCCATGTTGATGGCTGTGTCCGGTGTTTCTAGTGCCGAGTGGATGGTCGTATCCTGTACTTCTAGTGCTGAGTGGATGGTTGTGTCCTGTGCTTCTAGTGCCGAGTGGATGGTTGTGTCCTGTGCTTCTAGTGCCGTGTGAATGGTTGTGTCCTCTGCTTCTAGTGCCATATGGATGGCTGTGCCCTGTGCTTCTAGTACCGAGTGGATGGTTGTGTCCTGTGCCTCTAGTGCCGAGTGAATGGATATGTCATGTGCTTCTAGTGCCGAGTGGATGGTTATGTTTTTGCATCTAGTGCCGAGTGGATGGTTATGTTCTGTGCATCTAGTGCCGAGTGGATGGTTATGTTCTGTGCATCTAGTGCCGGGTGGATGGTTATGTTCTGTGTATCTAGTGCCGGGTGGATGGTTATGTTCTGTGCATCTAGTGCCGAGTGGATGGTTATGTTCTGTGCATCTAGTGCCGGGTGGATGGTTATGTTCTGTGCATCTAGTGCCGAGTGGATGGTTATGTTCTGTGCATCTAGTGCCGAGTGGATGGTTATGTTCTGTGCATCTAGTGCTGAGTGGGTGGTTATGTTCTGTGCTTCTAGTGCCGAGTGGATGGTTATGTTCTGTGCATCTAGTGCCGAGTGGATGGTTATATTCTGTGCATCTAGTGCTGGGTGGATGGTTATGTTCTGTGCATCTAGTGCCGAGTGGATGGTTATGTTCTGTGCATCTAGTGCCGGGTGGATGGTTATGTTCTGTGCATCTAGTGCCGAGTGGATGGTTATGTTCTGTGCATCTAGTGCCGAGTGGATGGTTATGTTCTGTGCATCTAGTGCCGGGTGGATGGTTATGTTCTGTGCATCTAGTGCCGAGTGAATGGTTATGTCATGTGCTTCTAGTGCCGAGTGGATGGTTATGTTCTGTGCATCTAGTGCCGAGTGGATGGTTATGTTCTGTGCATCTAGTGCCAAGTGAATGGTTATGTCCTGTGCTTCTAGTGCCGAGTGGATGGTTATGTCCTGTACCTCTAGTGCCGAGTAGATGGTTATGCCCTGTGCATCTAGTGCCGGGTGGATGGTTATGTTCTGTGCATCTAGTGCCGAGTGGATGGTTATGTTCTGTGCATCTAGTGTCAAGTGAATGGTTATGTCCTGTGCTTCTAGTGCCGAGTGGATGGTTATGTCCTGTGCATCTAGTGCTGAGTGGATGGTTATGTTCTGTGCATCTAGTGCCGGGTGGATGGTTATGTTCTGTGCATCTAGTGCCGAGTGGATGGTTATGTTCTGTGCATCTAGTGCCGGGTGGATGGTTATGTTCTGTGCATCTAGTGCCGAGTGGATAGTTATGTTCTGTGCATCTAGTGCCGAGTGGATGGTTATGTTCTGTGCATCTTGTGCCGAGTGGATGGTTATGTTCTGTGCATCTAGTGCTGAGTGGATGGTTATGTTCTGTGCATCTAGTGCCGAGTGGATGGTTATGTTCTGTGCATCTAGTGCCGGGTGGATGGTTATGTTCTGTGCATCTAGTGCCGGGTGGATAGTTATGTTCTGTGCATCTAGTGCCGGGTGGATGGCTGTCCCCTGTGCATCTAGTGCCGAGTGGATTGTAATGTTCTGTGCATCTTGTGCCGAGTGGATGGTTATGTTCTGTGCATATAGTGCCGGGTGGATGGTTATGTTCTGTGCATCTAGTGCCGGGTGGATGGCTGTGCCCTGTGCATCTAGTGCCGGGTGGATGGTTATGTTCTGTGCATCTAGTGCCGGGTGGATGGCTGTGCCCTGTGCATCTAGTGCCGAGTGGATTGTAATGTTCTGTGCATCTTGTGCCGAGTGGATGGTTATGTTCTGTGCATCTAGTGCCGAGTAGATAGTTATGTTCTGTGCTTCTAGTGCCGAGTGGATGGTTATGTTCTGTGCATCTAGTGCCGAGTGAATGGTTATGTTCTGTGCATCTAGTGCCGAGTGGATGGTTATGTTCTGTGCATCTTGTGCCGAGTGGATGGTTATGTTCTGTGCATCTAGTGCCGAGTGGATGGTTATGTTCTGTGCATCTAGTTCCGAGTGGATGGTTATGTTCTGTGCATCTAGTGCCGGGTGGATGGTTATGTCATGTGCATCTAGTGCCGAGTGGATGGTTGTGTCAGCTAGTATTGTAGCCGACACTATGTCGAATAAATATAAAAAAAAACGTCTTTCTGGATGAACACTTTCAAGAATTTCAAAATTTATAGTTTTATTTTAAATAACTACCAGTTATCTAGTGTATACTCAACGTATGTATATTTCATTGACTAACACAAATAGAAAGAATTGTGACTGCATAAAACGAACGAACAAGACAACTTTCTGGACTATCATCGGAATATTTGTGAACGTGCAAATACTATTTCGCCATGATATGTAATTGATCTTCGTTAAACATAAATTCCTCCATATTAATTTCTCTTTATCTGCACACATCTGTGTGGGGGGAATGGAAACTGTACGTGAAGCGTTCCTAAATGATGAACCAGCTGTATATGATTTGCCGTGTCGATATCTACAAAATAACATAACCTTTTCAACAGTCAGTTATTCACATATGTTTTTTATTAATTAAGGAAGTTATAAATGTGGAATTAATTCATGTTGAGCGTATGGAATGTAATAACATTTCTGCCACTACACATGTACACGTGTGGAAGCAACATTTACGATGGTTTCGAAAAAGTCATCTAATTGTTCTTTTTGTAAACTACTGCGGACGTTTTCACAGAAGTTATGCTCTGACTATACTGACTCGAACAATGAAGTGTGCACGTCGTTACACTGATGTTACCATTGTCTATGGTGTATGAACTATGCCATACAAGGTCCCAACATTTAAGGTATGATGAAATAAAATCGAGTATCGTTACGCTAGAGAAAAGAAAAAAACCCAAAACAGTCAGGGTTCACGGTAAAAATCCTACACGTAACATCACACCTTCAGTATTTAGTACAATACAGATTGATCGTTCGTCTCTCAACCGCGGATTCATGTGAGAAATTTATCAGTTACTTGCGGAAATGGGTTTGCTCGAGACATTGTAGAATCGCAGGAATGTGTGGTTAACTGATCGTCTGTTGGCCCACGATGTCATTAAATGGCGTTAAACAAACCCAACAGTTTATTGTTAATGATAAGAAGTCTATAGAAACCCATTTCCAAGCTATGAATTTTATCAGGTTAGTCTGAACAATACAGTTTAGTATCTCCACCACCTATACTAATCAATAATGTAACACTATCATGCTTGTGCCTACAAGAAACAGTCTGGTCAGACATTATCGGATATTATCTATTACCGACCTCTGTTATGTTTGTTATTATTTTTTTGGAACTTCTATCTCTACCTCGGACGATAATTCTGAATACACGCAAGTTTGTTTTTTATATTTTATCACGTGATCTTTCGTGACAGAGTTGTAATTGCTGATCATCTCTATGCGCAGACGCAGACGCAACGCTTAAATATGAACCGCTTTCGAGTTCGCTTCAATGACAGAACAAGTACTGAGTGTTATAATTTTAGAGGACATCGGGGCGAGCTTGGGATTGAATCCGCAATATCTAGAGTATGCGTCTCAGCACCCTACCCATTACATTACCGTTCCGCTTTGGAAGAAAATATGTCATTCAAAAAAAGTTTACAATTAAGAGAAATGAGACAAAAGTATTCAATTTGGTTGACGAAGACGAGAAGAATCGAAATGAAAGCGAAATGCCGTTCATGCTCAAATATAGCATAGGCAATATTGACGTTAGAACAAACATTTAATTTGTTGCAATCGATATTTGCTAATGAATTTTATTAAAATAATACTATAAGGAGAGCATGCACAGTTTAATCAACGGAATAACAATTATAATTAGTTTGCCATTGATGAACATCAAATGCGTGCATATCGATTACATGTATATTAACAATGTCTCGTCTTGTGATGTGATTATTGGGAAAGAGCGAGGTATTAATGCAACCGTTACACGTGTATCTGATTTTAAGCTGCCAAGTGGGGAATTTATTTCGATTATAAGGCGACAGTCACTATTGCCCTGCTTGCAGGTATTCATTGTAGTGACTCGGTATATAGGTTGTGTCTGCGGCGACACTCCCTGTTGTCCCGCCTGCAGGTATTTATTGTAGTGACTCGGTATATAGATTGTGTTTGCGGCGACACTCCCTGTTGTCCCGCCTTCAGGTAATTATTGTAGTGACTCTGTATATAGACTGTGTTTGCGGCGACACTCCCTGTTGTCCTGCATTCAGGTATTTATTGTAGTGACTCTGTATATAGATTGTGTTTGCGGCGACACTCCCTGTTGTCCCGCCTGCATATATCCATTGTAGTGACTCTGTATATAGATTTTGTTTGCGACGACACTCCCTGTTGTCCCGCCTTCAGGTATTCATTGTAGTGACTCGGTATAAAGATTGTGTCTGCGGCGACACTCCCTGTTGTCCCGCCTTCAGGTATCCATTGTAGTGACTCGGTATATAGATTGTGTATGCAGCAACACTCCCTGTTGTCCCGCCTTCAGGTATCCATTGTAGTGACTCGGTATATAGATTGTGTATGCAGCAACACTCCCTGTTGTCCCGCCTTCAGGTATTCATTGTAGTGACTCGGTATATAGATTGTGTATGCAGCAACACTCCCTGTTGTCCCGCCTTCAGGTATTCATTGTAGTGACTCGGTATATAGATTGTGTTTGCGGCGACACTCCCTGTTGTCCCGCCTTCAGGTAATTATTATAGTGACTCGTTATATAGATTGTGTCTGCGGTGACACTCCCGGTTGTCCCGCCTTCATGTATTTATTGTAGTGACTCGGTATATAGATTGTGTTTGCGGCGACACTCCCTGTTGTCCCGCCTACAGGTATTTATTGTAGTGAATCGGTATATAGATTGTGTTTGCGGCGACACTCCCTGTTGTCCCGCCTTCAGGTATTCATTGTAGTGACTCGGTATATAGATTGTGTTTGCAGCGACACTCCCTGTTGTCCCGCCTGCAGGTATTCATTGTAGTGACTCTGTATATAGATTTTATTTGCGGCGACACTCCCTGTTGTCCCGCCTACAGGTATTCAGTGTAGTGACTCTGTATATAGATTTTGTTTGCGGCGACACTCCCTGTTGTCCTGGCTACAGGTATTCATTGTAGTGACTCTGTATATAAATTGTGTTTGCGGCAACACTCCCTGTTGTCCCGCCTACAGGTATTCATTGTAGTGACTCGTTATATATATTGTGTTTGCGGCGACAGTCCTTGTTGTCCCGCCTACAGGTATTCATTGTAGTGACTCTGTATATAGATTGCGTTTGCGGCGACACTCCCTGTTGTCCCGCCTGCAGGTGTTCATTGTAGTGACTCTGTATATAGATTGTGTTTGCGGCGACACCTCCTGTTGTCCCGCCTTCAGGTATTCATTGTAGTGACTCGGTATATAGATTGTGCTAGCGGCGACACTACCTGTTGCCCCGCCTTCAGGTATTCATTGTAGTGACTCTGTATATAGATTGTGTTTGCGGCGACAATCCCTGTTGTCCCGCCTACAGGTATTCATTGTAGTGAATCGGTATATAGATTGTGTTTGCGGCGACAATCCCTGTTGTTCTGCCTACAGGTATTCATTGTAGTGAATTGGTATATAAATTGTGTTTGCAGCGACACTCCCTGTTGTCCCGCCTACAGGTATTCACTGTAGTGACTCTGTATATAGATTGTGTTTGCGGCGACACTCCCTGTTGTCCCGCCTTCAGGTATTCATTGTAGTGACTCGGTATATAGATTGTGTTTGCAGCGACACTCCCTGTTGTCCTGCATTCAGGTATTCATTGTAGTGACTCGTTATATAGATTGTGTCTGCGGCGACACTCCCTGTTGACCCGCCTGCAGGTATTCATTGTAGTGACTCGGTATATAGATTGTGTTTGCGGCGACACTCCCTGTTGTCCTGCATTCAGGTATTCATTGTAGTGACTCGTTATATAGATTGAGTTTGCGGCGACACTCCCTGTTGTCCCGCCTTCAGGTATTTATTGTAGTGACTCGGTATATAGATTGACTCGGTATATAGGTTGTGTTTGCGCTGACACTCCCTGTTGTCCGCCTACATGTGTTCATTGTAGTGACTCTGTATATAGATTGTGCTGGCGGCGACACTCCCTGTTGTCCCGCCTTCAGGTATCTATTGTTGTGACTCGGTATACAGATTGTGTCTGCGGCGACAATCCCTGTTGTCCCGCCTTCAGGTATTCATTGTAGTGACTCGGTATATAGATTGTGCTGGCGGCGACACTCCCTGTTGTCCCGCCTGCAAGTATTCATTGTAGTGACTCTGTATATAGGTTGTGTCTGCGGCGACACTCACTTTTGTCCCGCCTACATGTATTTATTGTAGTGACTCTATATATAGATTGTGTCTGCGGCGACACTCCCTGTTGTCCCACCTACAGGTAATTATTGTAGTGACTCGGAATATAGATTGTGTTTGCGGCGACACTCCCTGTTGTCCCGCCTTCAGGTATTTATTGTAGTGACTCTGTATATAGATTGTGTCTGCGGCGACAATCCCTGTTGTCCCGCCTTCAGGTATTTATTGTAGTGACTCTGTATAAAGATTGTGTTAGCGGCGACACTCCCTGTTGTCCCGCCTTCAGGTATTTATTGTAGTGACTCTGTATATAGATTGTGTTTGCGGCGACACTCCCTGTTGTCCCGCCTTCAGGTATTCATTGTAGTGACTCGGTATATAGATTGTGTTTGCGGCGACACTCCCTGTTGCCCCGCCTACAGGTATTCATTGCAGGTATTCATTGTAGTGGCTCTGTATATAGATTGTGTCTGCGGCGACACTCCCTGTTGTCCCGCCTGCAGGAATTCAGTGTAGTGACTCGGTATATAGATTGTGTTTGCGGCGACAATCCCTGTTGCTCTGCCTTCAGGTATTTATTGTAGTGACTCGGTATATAAATTGTGTTTGCGGCGACACTCCCTGTTGTCCCGCCTGCAGGTATTCATTGTAGTGACTCTGTATATAGATTGTGTTTGCGGCGACACTCCCTGTTGTCCCGCCTTCAGGTATTCATTGTAGTGACTCGGTATATAGATTGTGTCTGCGGCGACACTCCCTGTTGCCCCGTCTGCAGGTATTGATTGTAGTGACTCGGTTCTATAAATCGTTTTTGCGGCGGCACTCCCTGTTGCCCCGCCTGCAGATATTCACGGTAGTGACTCGGTATATAGATTGTGTTTGCGGCGACAATCCCTGTTGCCCCGCCTGCAGGTTTTCATTGTAGTGACTCTGTATATAGATTGTGTTTGCGTCAACATTGTAGTGAATCGGCATATAGATTGTGTTTGCGGCGATACTTTTGTAGCTGTAACCTTTAAATGCTACAATTCATGTTTCCATGTACATGTACAAGTATTGTTTTATTTTTGTTGTTATTATTAGACTGTTTTGTTCTAAACTTGAATGTTTACATTCTATGTTTTATGATTTCAGGTAAGGCACAGACCGGTAATATGGGTAAGTGAATATACAGCATGCTCCGTAGACGGCCCTTTAGGTACTTGTACTTGTCAGTACATTTACTCAACACCATATACATTTATATTCTCTACATCCGCACACCCACTAGAAAATCACGTTTAAACTTTATACACAACTTTAATATGACCAAGATTATCATTAACGACTGGTTCATATTTATGTAAATAGGTATTTACTTTATTGTTGTCGTACTGGTATACATATTACTATATACGAATTGAAACATATTTCAGATTGTACAATATCTGAAATTTCAGAATATATCTCTGTCGTCAATGTTGTTTAATGGCAAAATGTCAACCTTTGTAAATAACGTGAGGGAAGCCAAGCCTCAGTTCACTCGATGGTTGACGTTATAATCATTCCCTATTACACAATGTATTGTCAGGGGAAAGAACCAATTCTATAGTGTTTTTTATCGATTAATGGAAAGTAGAGAGTTTGCGTTTGTTATTATATACCTCCACGGATGGTCTCCATTCTCTGGGCGTTGTTATTTTTATGACTTAATTCCGAATTGTGCATTTCTAATATATCAGAAAATATCTCTATCGTCAACGTTGTTTGATAGCAAAATATCCATATTTGAAATTACCGTGAGAGAAACAATACCTCAGTTCAGTTATTTTACAGAACTTGATGGTCATCCTTTGAGCTGTTAAAATATAATAGCATTCCCCTTTTCAGAGGAAAGAACCAATCCTATAGTGTTATTTTCGTACTTTTTATCGATAAAGGGAGAGTAAATAGTTTGCGTTTGTTAATATATACCTCTATGGATGATCTCCCTTATCTAGATTGTATTACTTTTATGACTTAAATACAGAATTCTGAAGCATGTGGATCTTTTTTAGTAATTGTCTTTATTATATAACAATAGTCATTCATTGCAATACATGCCGCAGATTAGGTTTTAAGGGAGTGGGGGTCCTTGTGATATATAGAGTAGTATATATCTTTGTCCATTGCAATACATGCTGCAGGTTAGATTTTAAGGGAGTGGGGGATCTTGTGATACATAGAGTAGTATATATCTTTGTCCATTGCAATACATGCCGCAGATTAGGTTTTAAGGGAGTGGGGGACCTTGTGATACATACAGTAGTATATATCTTTGTCCATTGCAATACATGCCGCAGATTAGATTTTAAGGGAGTGGGGGTCCTTGTGATACATAGAGTAGTATATATCTTTGTCCATTGCAATACATGCCGCAGATTAGGTTTTAAGGGAGTGGGGGTCCTTGTGATACATAGAGTAGTATATATCTTTGTCCATTGCAATACATGCCGCAGATTAGGTTTTAAGGGAGTGGGGGTCCTTGTGATATATAGAGTAGTATGTATCTTTGTCCATTGCAATACATGCCGCAGATTAGATTTTAAGGGAGTGGGGGTTCTTGTGATATATAGAGTAGTATATATCTTTGTCCATTTCAATACATGTTGCAGATTAAATTTTAAGTGAGTGGGGGTCATTGTGATATATAGAGTATTATGTATCTTTGTCAATTGCAATACATGCTGCAGATTAAATTTTTAGTGAATGGGGGTCCTTGTGATATATAGAGTAATATGTACATTGAAATACATGCTGCAGATTAGATTTTAAGTGATTGGGGGTCCTTGTGATATATAGAGTAGTATATATCTTTGTCCATGCAATACATGCTGCAGATTAGATTTTAAGGGAGTGGGGGTCCTTGTGATACATAGAGTAGTATATATCTTTGTCCATGCAATACATGCTGCAGATTAGATTTTAAGGGAGTGGGGGTCCTTGTGATATATAAAGTAGTATGTATCTTTGTCTATTGCAATACATGCTGCAGATTAGATTTTAAGGGAGTGGGGGTCCTTGTGATATATCGAGTAGTATGTACATTGCAATACATGCTACAGATTAGTAGATTTTAAGTGAGTGGGGGTCCTTGTGATATATAAAGTAGTATGTATCTTTGTCCATTGCAATACATGCTACAGATTAGATTTAAAGGGAGTGGGGGTCCTTGTGATATATAAAGTAGTATGTATCTTTGTCCATTGCAATACATGCTACAGATTGGATTTTAAGGGAGTGGGTGTCCTTTTGATATATAGAGTAGTATATATCTTTGTCCATTGCAATACATGCTGCAGATTACATGTAGATGTTAAGTGAGTGGGTGTCCTTGTGATATATAGAGTTGTATGTATCTTTGTCGATTATGTGATGATGGTCATAGTTTATGTGGTTGGAATACGGAACATTTAATGTAATGATTTTATTTTGATTTTTTTCATATAGCCTCCAGTTAGTATTTCACCTTATACATAAAAATGAACACAGCTTTCTGATTCACCTTTGGCTTCAAATGCTTATTTCCCCTACAAAATGGAAATAAAATTAAACAAAAATATCATCTCTCTCTCTCTCTCTCTCTCTCTCTCTCTCTCTCTCTCTCTCTTATATCAGCATATTTGTAAAACCTAATAAGCTGTAGACTGTTACAAATACATGTGAGCAGCTGTATGTACTTTTATGTAACTCGGTGGTAGTTCTTTGAGCTATTTTATACATAATCGATTACAAAATGCATTTATAATGGTATCCGATAAAACTGTTGTAACATCTTTGATAAAGGGAGATAAGAGAGTTGGCGTCTTGTTATTCAGTACAGCTATGAATGACTTCCCTTACCTGGGTGTTATATTTACGTCAGATTTGTATGTTTATCTTGGTATAAATTTATCGACTCAAACGTATGTATGTTCTAGTCAAACACCAACGAAGGTCTTGCTGGAGCATCAAAAACAGTGTTAGTGTTTGAATAGTTTTATTTTAATTCAAAATTTTCACTTAATATTAATCAACGTTAAAGCTATATATACAATTTTACATTTATTTTTTCTCAATATTTTACGTTTTTGCATAAACTGTCTATTCGTTATTATTTACACTAAAACACTTTTGCATTGATTGAAAATATACGTGCAAACCATCAATTACGAACTACAAATGTATTCATTTACATCAGACACCAATAAAGGTGCTGCTTAATGTTTACAGTAACATACCATTAGCTTTCGTTCGATTTAAAGCTAAGAACTGAGACTCACTTCTGATTTATAATAGGTAGGACATAAGGACATAGTTTCCAATAAATGTCTACAAATGTGTAAGTTGGTTTTTGCTTTTATATTTTACCTTTTTTGTTGGTGTTGTTTATTTGTGGTTGGATAAAATACAGACCACGTGAAACATTCATGACAAAACATTAATGCAAAGTTCCTCAGCCCTGCTTTGGAGCGAGTATTTTTCCTAGATGCTATACATAGTAATGTGTGAACGCATATACGTAGAAACAACCACATTAACTGAGGGTTAGGTGTGCTTATTATCTTAATAACTTATGAATCAGGTATGGTCTAATTATAAACTTCTAGTTTCTACAATTATTTTGTTTGAGATACAAGTGCAGTATCTAGCATAAACACGCCGCCATCAGTCATTGTACCTTTTCATTTATATTTGTAATTAAATGAAAAAACTTATGTTTATACATCGAACGTCTCACACAATAATGGATTTTGAATAGGTCTACATATAGAGAAATGTTTTTCTGGAACACTGGACACATTATCAATGGTTCTAAAAGTGCCTTGTTTCCATAGATAGTCCTTTGTTGGTCCATTTGCACAGAAAATAACACATGGGGTTGCGAGGTTGTTTTTTCATAATTTCGATAGTTTGATGACAACCCATACAGTATTACTTCTTTATAAATTTTGTTAGCAATTTTTTATGATTTAA
Source organism: Panopea generosa (assembly GCA_029582155.1). Taxonomy (NCBI): domain Eukaryota; kingdom Metazoa; phylum Mollusca; class Bivalvia; order Adapedonta; family Hiatellidae; genus Panopea; species Panopea generosa. Next base: position 41,710,231 of record CM055908.1, read on the forward strand.
AATTAGTCTATAAAGTGTTATACGTAGTTTCGGTAATTGCATAATGACTTCTCTAAATACAAAAAATACACATGTAAACTCCAAACTAGTACAGTTGTGTCGTTCATGTAGTGGTACCGGGAGTTCATTAGAATAACAATTGACATGTCGGAACTATTTAAATGACTATTAATTTTTCTGCTGGAGTTAATTTAATATTCGTGTTTCTTCTTCCGATATCTTACAAAATTGACCTTTACCCAAATCTTCTCAGCCTGAAATATTGAAGAGTTCCATACTTTAATACCGACTATGGAACTAAGTGATATCTGCTGTAACTTCTAATAAATATATGGTAATCATTATCATTAAAAACAATTTCAATATGATTATGTATAGCATATATATTTATTTTTACGTTAAGATAGTTTTAGGCCTCTCATTCGTATCACACCGCTGCTGTTTCAAATGAAAAAGTTATCAGTTACTTATTGTAGAACTGGTTAACCTTTCAGAATCGCAGAAAATAGTGGTTAGTTTACGCGAATTATTTAAACGAGATATTGCAGATGCCATAAGAGTTGTATTAATCTATATCAATGTGCCAGTATAACTGTATGTATGATAATGGTCACGTGTCGTGTAGTGTCTCAACATTACAGCACGACATGTGTAGTTTTTGTCCTTGCTTAATGCAGTTTAACTTGAGATATATAAACACGTAAGTCACATATTAAACCATCTAGGTTTGTTACACTTTCGGCATTTATTTGCGATTGCAAGTACTTTTACCCACGGCAACCCATGGTATTTCATACAGATTTGCTGCGGTTTGTTTTTTTCCTGACTGATTTAATAGCTTTCATTAGTCGCATATTTCAGAAGCGCGTCAGTGCGTCAGTTTCATAATTAGATTCTAGGAACATTCGTGCTTAAGCCCAGAGAAGAGTTTACGGACAATGTTCATTACGTTTCGAAAGCTTCATTGGTTCATCGGGCAACTCTGTTGCAATTTTTTAAGTAGTCACTTTAGTGACGTAATATTGGGAGCAGCAACCTTTTAAATGAGTGAAGAATACTAGTATATTGTAGTATTGATTAAATACGTTTTAACATGCTGATAATAATAATTTATTGGCAATTATAAATTAGTGAACAAAATCACATGGCTTGTTATAATAGATTGCTTTATGTTTCAAACTAGGAAAGAAATAATGACAGATCCTGGTCTGTTTGGTTAACTATTATGTGAAAGTGATCGATTTACGCGAATAAAACTGTTAGAACATGAACATTAATTTCTAACAGTCAATTTGCATAATTAATGTCGCTGTTGTTTTTTGCTACGCTGGTTTTACGATGCAGACATAATATAACCATTTTTTGTATGAAGGATGTATAAAATCAGCCAACCATTGGTATGCAATATAGTCCTGACGACGTTGATGCTCTGCATCAATATTTCATCAATAATACATTTATATGTGCTTACTAGCTTCATAATTTATTTTGGGAGGCGATATGCAAGATGTCGTAACCAGGATGTTTATGTTTTGGGAGCAATAATGTTGTCTATACTATAATGACACGTGTATGTGATTGGAAGCGAGTCGTCGTTGTCATAACTATGTGAAATAACAAAAATGTAAGTACCAATCCATTCTTGTCACATCCACGCACGCACGTTTGTTTGAAATTTTACGTACGCTCACTCACAGACGCGTACTATCCCGAGTACATTCACTCATAGACGCGTACTATCCCGAGTACATTCACTCACAGACGCGTACTATCCCAAGTACACTCACTCACTGACGCGTGCTATCCCGAGTACACTCACTCACAGACGCGTACTATACCGAGTACGCTCACTCACAGACGCGTGCTATCCCGAGTACATTCACTCACAGACGCGTACTATCCCGAGTACATTCACTCACAGACGCGTACTATCCCGAGTACACTCACTCACAGACGCGTACTATTCCGAGTAGACTCACTCACAGACGCGTGTTATCCCGAGTACACTCACTCAAAGACGCGTACTATCCCGAGTACGCTCACTCACAGACGCGTACTATCCCGAGTACATTCACTCACAGACGCGTACTATCCCGAGTACGCTCACTCACAGACGCGTGCTATCCCGAAATGGTGGTTTAATGATGGAGTGTCCGCGTTGTTCGTGACATGTCGTTGGCCAGGTCATAATAAAGACTTGAAATGACATACTAGTAGCTTCATCGCCTGGCGCACAGCATTATGAGGATATTTGTATGTCTAGTCAGCCCGGCGTCAGTGTAATGTGACTGGGTGGGGTATCATGCCATTTGTTTGCTGAATGATACTCCAGTATGTCAGTGCTTAGGATACTGTTTCAAATAGAGACCGTCGCGATATGACTGAAAAATTGTTGAAAGCGACGTTAAACACCATACACTAACAACAACAACAACAGCAGACATTTACTAACATGCGATAAAAATGACATTCATTACATAAATTTGTCATTGAACCTTTGAACATATTCAGTAAATTTGGATATAGTCAACATTATTCGAAATAATCGAGACAACATAATTATTATCAGTTTAGGCGTCATGGCGCAACGGGAATTGTACAAACAAATTGTTTTTGCTGTTTTTTTCATCTATTTAGATCTAAAAATGTAGCACATCATTAACGCCTATATCTGTGTTGCCTCTCGTTATAAAACACGACGGTGATATCGCAGCCCACGCAGACCCACGCAGCCCACACAACCCACGCAGACCCATGCATACACACGCATCCACCATGTTTAAATATCAATCCCATTATACGACCACTGTTTTTTTTTGTACTGGGACGGTCGTGGAAACTATCGATATTTCTCTAATATTAATTCAGTAATACTGTAAGCCCGAGGGAAAGTATTCTAAATGTGATGGATCAAGCATGACAATGATACATTTTCTTCAGACTGATAGTGCGTTTAGTTACCGACCTGAAGCATATGCTTTATTTGTTCATGGCTTGTCTGGCAAAGTTATATGCTACTACAATACAGACGCAGTATGAAATAATCAACAATTCAACATAATACGAGCTGCTTCGATACGAATACAGTAAAATATTCAAATATATGCATTCCAACAGACTGATTACAATATTGCGTAGATAAGTGTATATAGTGTAGCATACTTAGTATTCTCACAGTCAACACTTCTTGTAATGTAATACAATTGTCGCTTAAGTCATTACATATACTGCAACATTCGCAAGAAGAATAAACTTAAATTGTTATTTTTATGTAAAGTAACACAAATAACATACGCTTTCTGAAAAACGTATGCATGGACTAATATATCAGCAATTCAAGGGGAAAAAATCAGTTACATTTGATGTTGCTACCAAAACAAACACTGCAAGGACTACGTGTATAACACATGGAAAATTCTAATGGTTTTGCTTTTGGTATATCAAATCCAAAAAAATGGCAAAATATATATTTCAAAATGAGTGGTAAACTTGAAACGAAATTCCATTTTTAAGATAGACAGCACTAAAATACTGCCTGACGACTTTCGCATCGTCATGCGGATTATTTCTACGATAAAACAAATTTTACAACGTATACACCTGTATGATATATAAAATTGAAATCAAAATGAAATCAGGTGACTCATGAATACGTCACAAAATATATTTAGTCCACGTTAGGAAACCTCTTTTCAATTTATTACTATGGCCTTTTTTTAAAATATGTATTTTTGACAATACGTGGTCAGTGAATATGCACAGGCATGTGACACTTGGGGAGAGAATATTTTTGCCAATTTCAAAATTTTGAAAAGTCCTGATATTGTGTCTAACTAGGGGTCAAATCCACAACCTCTGGCATGAGTGGCAAACACTCTATATCTACACGACTGTCCCATACTATTTTTAGAAGACATTATCTATTTTCATTTTAAACCCCTTTATTCGGTATATCACGGTTTCTTATGGATGTGTTCGTGACGACAACAATCGTTTATGACCACACAGCGAAAAGCTTCGATAATTACTTTATTTTTTCTGGAAGCCGCATGTACTATAAATAACCGTTCAAATATTTGATGTATACCGGTGCAGATCAACCTTCTGTCATGTGAAACTCGTATAAACTAACAAGATATGTAGAACATACATGTTTAAAGCCCCAAATGCGGTATAAAATCTCTAAGATGGCTTAAGAGTAGGTTAAATATAATTCTATACATTATTTAAATCAGAGAACTTCATTTTAAAATTTGTAAGTCACCATTGAATTAAATTGCTTTAAGTTTACAACCTAGATTATTGTAAATGCATTTAACTGGCAAAACAAACTTTCAAAACAGAATGTGTTATATGCAGTTTGAACCAAAACATCTCTAACTGCCAAACATTTAACATTTTTGGAGGAGCTCGTGGGGTTATGCGCTCATACATATGGATCTGTTTTTATACATATTTCATCAGCTGAGTAATGGTGTATTTTTAGAACACTGTACTTTAACTAAGAGGTAAAGACAACAGCTTGTTGTTCTTTTAACAGAAGAGATAACATTCAAATTACATTACATGGCCATAACACCACAGCAAAGATTTTTTAAAACAAACAGACAAAAATAGCAACAAGAATCACCGCGTTTGAATGCCGGTCACAAAACTATATGTACCACTGCGATTGATTGATTGAATATTTAGCGTCATTTTAATGCCATCGAGGGCTAACAAACGATCCTGCTAACCTAACCACCGTTTCCCAGGATTAACCGGTACTCGAGCTCACCCCATCTCCGTAAGTAACTGATAACTTTCCCAATTGAATCGGTGGTGAGCGACAAATGTTAATGAAACATAATGTCGTATATCAATCATCATGTCTCAAATATAACCACGCCAAGACTAATCTCTCAAATATACCCACGCCTAGACTAATCTTTCAAATATACCCACGCCAAGACTAATCTCTAAAATATACCTCCGCCAAGACGAATCTCTAAAATATACCCATGCCTAAACTTATCTTTCAGATAAACCCATGCCTAGACTAGTGTCTCAAATATACCCACGTCGAGACTAATCTCTCATATATACCCACACCTAGACTAATCTTTCAAATATACCCATGCCTAGACCAATCTCTCAAATATACCCACGCCGAGACTAATCTCTCAAATATACCCACGCCAATACTAATCTCTCATATACACCCATGCCAAGCCTAATCTCTCAAATATACCCACGCCCAGACTAATCTCTCATATACACCCATGCCAAGACTAATCACTCAAATATACCCACGCCAAGACTAATCTCTCAAATATAGCTACGCCAAGACGAATCTCTCAAATATACCCATGCCAAGACAAATCTCTCAAATATACCCAAGCCAAGACGAATCAAATATACCCATTCTAAGAAGAATCTCTCAAATATACCCACGTCAAGACTTATCTCTCAAATATACCCGTGCCAAGACTAATCTCTTAAATATACTCATGCCAAGACCAATCTCTTAAATATGCCCACGCCAAGACTAATCTCTTAAATATACTCATGCCAAGACTTATCTCTCAAATATACCAACGCAGAGACTAATTTCTCAAATATACCCACACCGGGACTAATCTCTCAAATATACTCACGCCGAAACTAATCTCTCAAATATACCCACACCAAGACTAATCTCTCAAATATACCCACGCCGAGACTAATCTCTCAATATACCCATGCCAAGACTAATCTCTCAAATACACCCACGTCGAGACTAATCTCTCAAATATACCCACGCCGAGACTAATCTCTCAAATATACCCAAGCTAAGACTAATCTCTCAAAAATACCCACGCCTACACTAATCTCTCATATATACCCATGCCGAGACTAATCTCTCAAATATACCCACGCCGAAACTAATCTCTCAAATATACCCATGCCAAGACTAATCTCTCAAATATACCCACGCCGAGACTAATCTCTCAATATACCCATGCTAAGACTAATCTCTCAAATATACCAACGCCGAGACTAATCTCTCAAATATACCCACGCCGAGACTAATCTCTCAAATATACCCGTGCAAAGACTAATCTCTTAAATATACTCATGCCAAGACTTACCTCTCAAATATACCCACGCCGAGACTTATCTCTCAAATATACCAACGCCGAGACTAATTTCTCAAATATACCCACACCGAGACTAATCTCTCAAATATACTCACGCCGAGACGAATCTCTCAAATATACCCACACCGACACTAATATCTCAAATATACCCACGCCGAGACTAATCTCTCAATATACCCATGCCAAGACTAATCTCTCAAATACACCCACGCCGAGACTAATCTCTCAAATATACCCACGCCGAGATTAATCTCTCAAATATACCCACGCCGAGACTAATTTTTCAATTATACCCACGCCGAGACTAATCTCTCAGATATACCCAAGCTAAGACGAATATCTCAAATATACCCACGCCGAGACTAATCTCTCAAATATACCCATGCCAAGACTAATCTCTCAAATATACCCACGCCAAGTCTTATCTTTCAAATATACCCACGCGGAGACTAATCTCTCAAAAATACCCACGCCGAGAGGAATCTTTCATATAAACCCATGCCGAGACTAATCTCTCAAATATACCCACGCCGAGACTAATCTCTCAATATACCCATGCTAAGACTAATCTCTCAAATATACCCACGCCGAGACTAATCTCTCAAATATACCCACGCCGAGACTAATCTCTCAAATATAACAACGCCGAGACTAATCTCTCAAATATACCCATGCCAAGACTAATCTCTCAAATATACCCACGCCGAGACTAAACTCTCAAATATACCAACGCTGAGACTAATCTCTCAAATATACCAACGCCGAGACTAATCTCTCAAATATACCCACGCCGAGACTAATCTCTCAAATACACCCATGCCATGCCTTATCTCTCAAATATACCCACGCCGAGACGAATCTATCAAATATACCCATGCCAAGACTTATCTCTCAAATATACCCACGCCGAGACTAATCTCTCAAATATACCCACGCCGAGACCTATCTTTCAAATATACCCCCGTCGAGACTAATCTCTCAATATACCCATGCCAAGACTAATCTCTCAATATACCCATGCCAAGACTAATCTCTCAAATACACCCACGCCGAGACTAATCTCTCAAATATACCCACGCCGAGACCAATCTCTCAAATATACCCACGCCGAGACTAATCTCTCAATTATATCCACGCCGAGACTAATCTCTCAGATATACTCAAGCTAAGACGAATATCTCAAATATACCCACGCCGAGACTAATCTCTCAAATATACCCATGCCAAGACTAATCTCTCAAATATACCCACGCCAAGTCTTATCTTTCAAATATACCCACGCGGAGACTAATCTCTCAAAAATACCCACGCCGAGACGAATCGTTCATATAAACCCATGCCGAGACTAATCTCTCAAATATACCCACGCCGAGACTAATCTCTCAAATATACCCACGCCGAGACTAATCTCTCAAATATACCCACGCCGAGACTAATCTCTCAAATAGACCCACGCCAAGAAAAATCCCTTCAATATACCCATGCCAAGACTAATCTCTCAAATATACCCACGCCGAGACTAATCTCTCAAATATACCCACGCCGAGACTAATGTCTCAAATATACCCACGCCGAGACTAATCTCTCAAATATATCCACGCCGAGACTAATCTCTAAAATACACCCATGCCATGCCTTATCTCTCAAATATACCCACGCCGAGACTAATCTCTCAAATATATCCATGCCAAGACTTATCTCTCAAATATACCCATGCCGAGACTAATCTCTCAAATATGCCCACGCCGAGACTAATCATTTCAAATATACCCACGCCAAGACTAATCTCTCAAATATACCAACGCCGAGACTCATCTCTCAAATATACCCACGCCAAGACTTATCTCTCAGATATACCCACGCCAAGACTAATCTCTCAAATATACCCATGCCAAGACTAATCTCTCAAATATACCCACGCCGAGACTAAACTCTCAAATATACCAACGCTGAGACTAATCTCTCAAATATACCAACGCCGAGACTAATCTTTCAAATATACCCATGCCGAGACTAATCTCTCAAATATACCCACGCCGAGACTAATCTCTCAAATACACCCATGCCATGCTTTATCTCTCAAATATACCCACGCCGAGACGAATCTATCAAATATACCCATGCCAAGACTTATCTCTCAAATATACCCACGCCGAGACTAATCTCTCAAATATACCCACGCCGAGACCTATCTTTCAAATATACCCCCGTCGAGACTAATCTCTCAATATACCCATGCCAAGACTAATCTCTCAAATACACCCACGTCGAGACTAATCTCTCAATATACCCATGCCAAGACTAATCTCTCAAATACACCCACGCCGAGACTAATCTCTCAAATATACCCACGCCGAGACTAATCTCTCAAATATACCCACGCCGAGACTAATCTCTCAATTATACCCACGCCGAGACTAATCTCTCAGATATACCCAAGCTAAGACGAATATCTCAAATATACCCACGCCGAGACTAATCTCTCAAATATACCCATGCCAAGACTAATCTCTCAAATATACCCACGCCAAGTCTTATCTTTCAAATATACCCACGCGGAGACTAATCTCTCAAAAATACCCACGCCGAGACGAATCGTTCATATAAACCCATGCCGAGACTAATCTCTCAAATATACCCACGCCGAGACTAATCTCTCAAATATACCCACGCCGAGACTAATCTCTCAAATATACCAACGCCGAGACTAATCTCTCAAATATACCCACGCCAAGAAAAATCCCTTCAATATACCCATGCCAAGACTAATCTCTCAAATATACCCACGCCGAGACTAATCTCTCAAATATACCCACGCCGAGACTAATGTCTCAAATATACCCACGCCGAGACTAATCTCTCAAATATATCCACGCCGAGACTAATCTCTAAAATACACCCATGCCATGCCTTATCTCTCAAATATACCCACGCCGAGACTAATCTCTCAAATATATCCATGCCAAGACTTATCTCTCAAATATACCCATGCCGAGACTAATCTCTCAAATATGCCCACGCCGAGACTAATCATTTCAAATATACCCACGCCAAGACTAATCTCTCAAATATACCCACGCCGAGACTCATCTCTCAAATATACCCACGCCAAGACTTATCTCTCAGATATACCCACGCCAAGACTAATCTCTCAAATATACCCACGCCAAGACTAATCTCTCAAATATACCCACGCCGAGTCTCATCTCTCAAATATACCCACGCCAAGACTTATCTCTCAAATATACCCACACCAAGACTAATCTCTCAAATATACCCATGCCAAGACTAATTTTCAATATACCCACGCCGAGACTTATCTCTCAAATATACCCACGCCAAGACTAATCTCTCAAATATACCCACGCCGAGACTCATCTTTCAAATATACCCACACCGAGACTAGTCTCTCAAATATACCCACGCCAAGACTAATCTCTCAAATATACCCACGTCGAGACTAATCTCTCAAATATACCCACGCCAAGACTAATCTCTTCAATATACTCTTGCCAAAACTAATCTCTTTAATATGCCTACGCCAAGACTAATCTCTTAAATATACTCATGCCAAGACTAATCTTTCAAATATACCCAGGCCGAGACTAATCTCTCAAATATACCAAAGCCGAGACTAATCTCTCAAATATACCCATGCCAAGACAAATCTTTCAAATATACCCACGCCGAGACTAATCTCTCAAATATACCCACGCCGAGACGAATATCTCAAATATACCCACGCCGAGACTAATCTCTCAAATATACCCACGCCGAGACTAATCTCTAAAATATACCCACGCCAAGTCTTATCTTTCAAATATACCCACGCGGAGACTAATCTCTCAAAAATACCCACGCCGAGACGAATCGTTCATATAAACCCATGCCGAGACTAATCTCTCAAATATACCCACGCCGAGACTAATCTCTCAAATATACCCACGCCGAGACTAATCTCTCAAATATACCAACGCCGAGACTAATCTCTCAAATATACCCACGCCAAGAAAAATCCCTTCAATATACCCATGCCAAGACTAATCTCTCAAATATACCCACGCCGAGACTAATCTCTCAAATATACCCACGCCGAGACTAATGTCTCAAATATACCCACGCCGAGACTAATCTCTCAAATATATCCACACCGAGACTAATCTCTAAAATACACCCATGCCATGCCTTATCTCTCAAATATACCCACGCCGAGACTAATCTCTCAAATATATCCATGCCAAGACTTATCTCTCAAATATACCCATGCCGAGACTAATCTCTCAAATATGCCCACGCCGAGACTAATCATTTCAAATATACCCACGCCAAGTCTAATGTCTCAAATATACCCACGCCGAGACTCATCTCTCAAATATACCCACGCCAAGACTTATCTCTCAGATATACCCACGCCAAGACTAATCTCTCAAATATACCCACGCCAAGACTAATCTCTCAAATATACTCACGCCGAGTCTCATCTCTCAAATATACCCACGCCAAGACTTATCTCTCAAATATACCCACACCAAGACTAATCTCTCAAATATACCCATGCCAAGACTAATTTTCAATATACCCACGCCGAGACTTATCTCTCAAATATACCCACGCCAAGACTAATCTCTCAAATATACCCACGCCGAGACTCATCTCTCAAATATACCCACACCGAGACTAGTCTCTCAAATATACCCACGCCAAGACTAATCTCTCAAATATACCCACGTCGAGACTAATCTCTCAAATATACCCACGCCAAGACTAATCTCTTAAATATACTCTTGCCAAAACTAATCTCTTTAATATGCCTACGCCAAGACTAATCTCTTAAATATACTCATGCCAAGACTAATCTTTCAAATATACCCAGGCCGAGACTAATCTCTCAAATATACCAAAGCCGAGACTAATCTCTCAAATATACCCATGCCAAGACAAATCTTTCAAATATACCCACGCCGAGACTAATCTCTCAAATATACCCACGCCGAGACGAATATCTCAAATATACCCACGCCGAGACTAATCTCTCAAATATACCCACGCCGAGACTAATCTCTAAAATATACCCACGCCGAGATTAATCTCTCAAATACACCCACGCCGAGACGAATCTCTCAAATATACCCACGCCAAGGAAAATCTCTCAAATATACCCACACCAAGACTCATCTCTCAAATATACCCACGCCGAGACTAATCTCTCAAGTATACCCACGCCGAGACGAATCTCTCAAATATACCCACACCGAGACTAATCTCTCATATATTCCCGCGCCTTGACCAATCTCTCAAATATACCCGCGCCTTGACCAATCTCTCAAATATACCCACGCCGAGACTAATCTTTCAAATATACCCACACCAAGACTTATCTCTCAAATATACCCGCGCCTTGACCAATCTCTAAAATATACCCACGCCAAGACTAATCTCTCAAATATACCCACGCCGAGACTAATCTTTCAAATAAACACACGCCGAGACTAATCTCTCAAATATACCCGCGCCTTGACCAATCTCTCAAATATACTCACACCAAGACTCATCTCTCAAATATACCCACACCAAGACCAATATCTCAAATATACCCACACCGAGACTAATCTCTCATATATACCCGTGCCTTGACCAATCTCTCAAATATACCCACGCCGAGACTAATCTTTCAAATATACCCACGCCGAGACGAATCTCTCAAATATACCCACGCCGAGACTAATCTCTCAAATACACCCACGCCGAGACTCATCTCTCAAATATACCCACGCCAAGAAAAATATCTCAAATATACCCACACTAAGACTCATCTCTCAAATATACCCACGCCGAGACTAATCTCTCAAGTATACCGACGCCGAGACGAATCTCTTAAATATACCCACGCCGAGACTAATCTCTCAAATACACCCACGCCGAGACTCATCTCTCAAATATACCCACGCCAAGAAAAATCCCTCAAATATACCCACACTAAGACTCATCTCTCAAATATACCCACGCCGAGACTAATCTCTCAAGTATACCGACGCCGAGACGAATCTCTCAAATATACCCACGCCGAGACTAATCTCTCAAATATACCCACGCCGAGACTAATATGCGGCACGCTAAGGTCGCCGGTTATAGGCTTAACGCCCAATTCTATCTAAAAGTATATTATATGTCAGAAAGATTACCTAATGATTTTAGAAACACGATGATTTTGCGTGCACCTAAATTCAAAAGTCTATCTACCAATTATATATGATCATGTCTTGTAATAAGGTGTACTTATTTATACTTAGTGTAACAGTGGAAGCTGTGTGAGTCCATTTATCCAAGTGTATTAATAATTAACTGTTACACATGTTACAGACACTGTTACACAATCGACGCCAATGTTACGTGTATTTATATAAACACAGTAAAAGGCGCTTCATCTTCACAGTTCATAACTAAACAAAATCAGAATACTGCTTAATACATTAGTGGTAATACATGGTGGAATACGTCAAATCATATACATCTCGGAAATACGTTCTTCTGTTTGAATATATTTAAACAGCAGGTTTTTCTGATAATTTGGCTACCGAAGCAAGCTTTATGTTACATATATGCTCTCTGCGATTGTAATGCAAAAATTAATCTTATGGAAAGATATTGCATGTAATATGTTTTTAATACTGTACATTTGATAAAAATGAAAACGTAACACAGAAAGATATACGAAACCGCAACACAGGGTGTAGAGAGGAAGTACTTAGTAATAAAACGTGACACTAGTGCAGGAGGTACCAAATTATTCAGGCAATCGTACGACATGGATATATACGCTTATGCTAAATATGGTGCGTTCTTAAGTCTCTTTCTGTGTTGCGTTTTCATATATCTTCCTGTGTTGTGTTTTCATATCTCTTCCTGTGTTTTGTTTTTTTCATATCTCTTCCTGTGTTGCGTTTTCATATCTATTTCTGTGTTGTTGTTTTTTTTCCATATCTCTTCCTGTGTTGCGTTTTCATATCTATTCCTGTGTTTTGTTTTTTTCATATCTCTTCCTGTGTTGCGTTTTCATATCTATTCCTGTGTTTTGTTTTTTTCATATCTCTTCCTGTGTTGCGTTTTCATATCTATTCCTGTGTTGCGTTTTCATATCTATTCCTGTGTTTTGTTTTTTTCATATCTCTTCCTGTGTTGCGTTTTCATATCTCTTCCTGTGTTGCGTTTTCATATCTCTTCCTGTGTTGCGTTTTCATATCTCTTCCTGTGTTTTTTTTTCATATCTCTTCCTGTGTTGCGTTTTCATATCTCTTCCTGTGTTGCGTTTTCATATCTCTTCCTGTGTTTTTTTTTCATATCTCTTCCTGTGTTGCGTTTTCATATCTATTCCTGTGTTTTGTTTTTTCATATCTCTTCCTGTGTTAAGTTTTTATATCAGTCGAGTGTAAGATGAACTAAACACTTCATAAAACTGCCTTAAACAAATGAACATTTTTTTCATAAGGAATATAAAAGCAAATCTATTACTGGTTTTCAAAATTCCAGAAATACATTTTAGCTTGTCAAACTGTAACAGGTACTTAAATGGCATTTGTGATCGAGTAAACATTTATTAATGTCAGATAAAAGATCCCTAGGAGAAACCAAAATTGTAGAATAAAATGAGAAAATGTTTCCCAATTGCAGCTTACAGTAAAATATCAAAAAGTAATGAAGACGAAATTCTACAAATTCTGACACCTGTAACGTGTGACGTTACGTTTTTTCGATTAGAAATACAAAACCAAGGCATCTAAATGTGAAAATGTCATTAATCAACGACCCACAGACCCACGTCTGACATTTCTGAGACACCAAAATATTAACCATGATGTGTTAAGGGGGTGTATTCTGAAAATATGGTTCAGTAACTAGTATTGCATTGATACAATCAAATATCCCGAAGGCTTGAAGGCATTTTGAAGTAAGATGCAAAACATGCTGTATAAACCTAAAGGCTTGTTATATGTTATTGATTAAAAAGCATAAACAATTTTACCAAAAATTTACGTTTAAAAATTATTTAGTAGTCGTATTTGTGAAGCGGGAACTACTGTCTATAATTCAGAAAACACTAAGTAAACATATAATATAAAATCTTAAATATAATGAAAACCATAGTTAACAAACTGTTTAACAATTGTTTATATGCCTACATGTATTTTACTAATTAATCCTACATTTCTGTTGCTTTGCACTAACATTTTATTATTATTTTACTAAAATATATGTTCTTAACGCCTTTAAAACCACAAGTGACATCAATGATAAACCAAGATAATACTTTCCTAACTTGTCTGTCAATTTGATGTTAACAATTCCAGGACTCTAAATCACAAATTTAACAAATTAATTGATATTGTAACATAATTTAAATGAACCTATAAAAATTAAGCAAAACTTTGATAAAAATATATTTGATAATAAAAAACTTGCATTTTTACCCGCATTCAGTATATTTATTTAGACTCTTTCGCACATTGAATATTGTAATTTATGTATTACGGTTTTTACCTTCGGCCATGATAACGTAAGACACGTATGCCATATATGACACAAAGCATCTTTTGATACAGAGCTTACCTCAGTGTCCTCGTCACGTAGGCGTTTTAACATAATAGTTAATCTGTCATTCTAATCATTTTATCTGAAGTGCTCCTAACGTCAACATAATAGTTAATCTGCCATTCTAATCATTTTATCTGAAGTGCTCCTAACGTCAACATAATAGTAAATCTGTCATTCTAATCATTTTATCTGAAGTGCTCCTAACGTCAACATAATAGTTAATCTGTCATTGTAATCATTTTATCCAAAGTGCTCCTTACGTCAACATAATAGTAAATCTGTCATTCTAATCATTTTATCTGAAGTGCTCCTAACGTCAACATAATAGTTAATCTGTCATTCTAATCATTTTATCTGAAGTGCTCCTAACGTCAACATAATAGTTAATCTGTCATTCTAATCATTTTATCTGAAGTGCTCCTAACGTCAACATAATAGTTAATCTGCCATTCTAATAATTTTATCTGAAGTGCTCCTAACGTCAACATAATAGTTAATCTGTCATTCTAATCATTTTATCTGAAGTGCTACTAACGTCAACATAATAGTTAATCTGTCATTCTAATCATTTTATCTGAAGTGCTCCTAACGTCAACATAATAGTTACATTTTATCTGAAGTGCTCCTAACGTCAACATAATAGTTAATTTGCCATTCTAATCATTTTATCTGAAGTGCTCCTAACGTCAACATAATAATAAATCTGTCATTCTAATAATTTTATCTGAAGTGCTCCTAACGTCAACATAATAGGTAATCTGTCATTCTAATCATTTTATCTGAAGTGCTCCTAACGTCAACATAAAAGTTAATCTGCCTTTCTAATCATTTTATCTGAAGTGCTCCTAACGTCAACATAATAGTTAATCTGCCATTCTAATCATTTTATATGAAGTGCTCCTAACGTCAACATAATAGTAAATCTGCCATTCTAATCATTTTATCTGAAGTGCTCCTAACGTCAACATAATAGTAAATCTGCCATTGTTATCATTTTATCTGAAGTGCTCCTAACGTCAACATAATAGTTAATCTGCCATTCTAATAATTTTATCTGAAGTGCTCCTAACGTCAACATAATAGTAAATCTGTCATTCTAATCATTTTATCTGAAGTGCTCCTAACGTCAACATAATAGTTAATCTGTCATTCTAATCATTTTATCTGAAGTGCTCCTAACGTCAACATAATAGTAAATCTGTCAGTCTAATAATTTTATCTGAAGTGCTCCTAACGTCAACATAATAGTTAATCTGTCATTCTAATCATTTTATCTGAAGTGCTCCTAACGTCAACATAATAGTTACATTTTATCTGAAGTGCTCCTAATGTCAACAGAATAGTTAATCTGCCATTCTACTCATTTTATCTGAAGTGCTCCTAAGATCAACATAATAGTAAATCTGCCATTCTAATCATTTTATCTGAAGTGCTCCTAACGTCAACATAATAGTAAATCTGTCATTCTAATAATTTTATCTGAATTGCTCCTAACGTCAACGTAATAGTTAATCTGCCATTCTAATCATTTTATCTTAAGTGCTCCTAACGTTAACATAATAATTACATTTTATCTGAAGTGCTCCTAACGTCAACATAATAGTTAATCTGCCATTCTAATCATTTTATCTTAAGCGCACCTAACGTCAACATAATAGTTAATCTGCCATTCTAATCATTTTATCTGAAGTGCTCCTAACGTCAAAATAATAGTTAATCTGTCATTCTAATCATTTTATCTGAAGTGCTCCTAACGTAAACATAATAGTAAATCTGTCATTCTAATCATTTTATCTGAAGTGCTCCTAATGTCAACATAATAGTTAATCTGTCATTCTTATAATTTTATCTACAGTGCTCCTAACGTCAACATAATAGTTACATTTTATCTGAAGTGCTCTTAACGTCAACATAATAGTTAATTTTCCCTTCTTATCATTTTATCTGAAGTGCTCCTAACGTCAACATAATAGTAAATCTGTCATTCTAATAATTTTATCTGAAGTGCTCCTAACGTCAACATAATAGTTAATCTGTCATTCTAATCATTTTATCTGAAGTGCTCCTAACGTCAACATAATAGTTAATCTGTCATTCTAATCATTTTATCTGAAGTGCTCCTAACGTCAACATAATAGTTACATTTTATCTGAAGTGCACCTAACGTCAACATAATAGTTAATCTGCCATTCTAATCATTGTATCTGAATTGCTCCTAACGTCAACATTATAGTTAATCTGTCATTCTAATCATTTTATCTGAAGTGCTCCTAACGTCAACATTATAGTTTAAGACGATCCGATTATTGTTGTGAATGAACGTAGCACACAATTTTGCACTGTGCTATATATGGACAGAAATGCACTTTAAAAACACTGGATACATTACCATTTTTTTTCTATAAGTGCTTTGTTTCCAAAGATAGTTCTCTGTTGGTCCAATTACGCAGAAAAAAACATGGGGTTGACATGGTAGCTTTTTTCACAATTTCGATGCTTTGTTGACCCATCTTCATTTTTGACTATTCTGCCCATTTGTTGCTGTATTTCACTACGTATCTTTAAACTGTAAGTTATAGTTTCATCCAACTGTACCCAATGTCACCCAAACTTGGTAGAAATCATGAATGTTCAAATGATCTCATATGTACGAAGAAATATGACCATTTGAAGTATTTTCAAGAAAATTAATGCCGAACCGATTTACACAGTTGTAATTTATTTGGAGTAAGACTCTAACTACGGCCATGTGAAGGAGGATATTCTGAAGTAAGACCTGACAGAGCCAACCAAGTCCGGTACATACTAGGGTATTTGAATTTCAGGTTATTTTAGATGTATAGTTTTCTTGAGTAGTGTTAAGTGCAAATGTTCATATGTTGTTTTCAAAAGGGCAGTGAGTAACAGTAATATTGATGTCAGAAAACAGTGATTTTATATCACATATAGACGGGGGGTGTTGCATCTGCAGTAACACTCGCTGTGAAAGTCCATTAGTTTGGCATCAGGAATATTTATACTTCTATTGGACGTGACATGCGTTTTGTCGAGTTATTTCGTTCATTTCTTGCAGTTCACTCCACTGTGTTGTTTATGATATCATTTGGTTAATTGTATAATATTCGACAAGAAGGACCTTCATCAGCACAGAACGCAAACACAGAACGGCAATTGCAGACTGCAGTTTTATTGTTATGATAAAATACGGAACTCACCTCACACGCCCTGGCACCGGCTTAAGTAATTATACGCTTTATATGTCAAAACTTCACGGAATACGATAATGCGTTCATAGAATCAGAAAACAATAACAACAAGAGAAAATTTGACACATTAATATTTCATGTTGCTGTTTCCTTTCACTCAGTATTGATTTATATGCAGGCTTTTGATGAAAACTTAGAAAGTCAACGTTTGTTTCTTTTCGGCATGTTGTGAATATGTGAATACAAATTAGAACTTAGATCTTTCGACATCTGCCGCAAATTATCAATAATCTGTACACTTGTATTAATATGAAGTTTATATATATGTTTTTTGATATAGTACCGCAAACTCTCGTTA
The DNA here is from genome assembly GCA_029582155.1 of Panopea generosa. Taxonomy (NCBI): domain Eukaryota; kingdom Metazoa; phylum Mollusca; class Bivalvia; order Adapedonta; family Hiatellidae; genus Panopea; species Panopea generosa. The sequence continues at coordinate 41,728,503 of CM055908.1, forward strand.
ACACAACTTTCTTATAAGCTGTGTTTTTTAATATAGTACCGCAGCTTTGTTTTTTGATATAGTATCGCAATTGTTCGTTTTAAACAATTTTCCTATAAGCTTTGTTTTTGTATATAGTACCGCAATTTCTCGTTTAAACAACTTTCCTATAAGCTTTTTTTTTTTAAATATAGTACCGCAATTTCTCGTTTAAACAACTTTCCTATAAGCTTTGTGTTTTAATATAAGCTTTGTTTTTGGCCGGTGCGTAAGGACTGGTTATAGCCGTTATTTTGAAATCACCCATCGCTTTTACTAAAAACCTAACAACTCAGCTGAGAGGAATTCAATCTACTCAGCCGATAAAAAAAGTAGTTCTATTGAATATGTTTGAAAATTGAATTGAATTTAAGCGTATTTAGCTATAAATCAATTGAATCATAGATTAAATGATAAACCTCGTCAATTAATCTATATATGCTCACAGCAATATTTTCTAAAAACATTTTTTTTGCAAATATGTCCCAGTCCTGATATCTCCCATGCCTGTCCCACAATTCATAGCTATTCAACGCTTACCAGACTGTGACGTCATTCAACTGACCAATCAAAGTGCTCAAATCCCATTCCTAGTTTACGGACCTAATCGGGAGAGCTGGGTCCGCTCTACAGACTAGTTACTTTGGCGTGTAATGTAGCGAAACAGTCATATCCAAGGTAAACTTTAAAAATAGTTTTATTATTATATGAAGCACTGGGAACAATTGGTGAGCATGATTATGGACGCCTATGGGTCCTTTATAAATATTGTGAATTGCATGCCCCTGGGTCTCACAGTTTGGCACTGGGGGTAGGGCTTACTTGACTAAATCTTTATAAGAGAAAATGACAAAAACTGTTATATTTAATGACTGAATAGACTTATTTGAATGTTTTTCGGTGTGATTTGTTGTTGCTGACATGACGGTTTATACCTATGTGAATTTCATGCCCCTGGGTCTCACAGTTTGGCCCTGGGGGTTGGCCTTACTATATAAATCTATATAAGAGAAAATGACAAAAACCGTCATTTCATATGGCTGAATACTCATTTGAATGGACTTTGGTGTGATTTGCTGTTGCTAACATGACGATTTGTTGTTTCTAACATGACCCCCCCCCCCCCCCCCCCCGCCAACACACACACGCCCTAACCTTGGGCCAGGGCCAAAACAGTCAAATGCAAGGTAAACTTTAAAAATCTGATTATTATTATTATAGGATGCACTGGAAAACAAACTGTAAGCATAATTAATGAGGCCTATGAGTCTGTCATTAAAAATTGTGCATTTCATACCCTTGGGTCTCACGGTTTGACCGTTGGGATGGGTTCTACTTTACTAAATCTATATAAGAGAAAATGATGTGATTTGTTGATGCAGATATGACATTCGAAATCCATGTTTGAATTTTTGCCGCTTCCCGAAGGACAGAAGTTGGAAAACATATTCATATAGCTTTATGTCATCAAGGATAATCAGGTGACCGTTAAGGCCCATGGGCCTCTTGTTAGCTCTACTGGTCAAAGGCCAGAAGGCCTTGTGCGATGGCGCGTTGTCCGTCGTCTGTCGTCCGTTAGCAGCACTTTCTCTGAAACCACTAGGCCTGTTGAACTCAAACTAAAATGGATGTTTCTCATGAATAGGATGAAAATATTTATGTAGTAATGGTCACCAACTATAGTTCTATTAGATTTGTTCAAATGGTGTCCCTAGGGTTAAGGAGGGGCCCCAAAAGGGTAAAAATTGGGAATTTAAAAATTCTTTCTCTTAAGAATCAGTTAGTCAAATTTGTTAATAATTGGCATAAATTATCACTATGATTAGGGGTTTAAATTAAGATAAGAATCAAGCAGCTAGTATTTATAGGGGCTCTGTGAGGGGACTTGGAGTTTTACATAGGGATACAATGGGAAATGGGAAAATTCTCATTTTTTCACCATTTGTGCAAAAATATTATTCAGTTTGAGTTTTGAAGCATCATGAAGGATTAAATTTCCATAAGGTCCCAGGTGGGGTCACAAAAGGCTTAAATTTGATTTTTTTCAATAAACTTTTTCTCTACAACCGGTCAGTCAAATTAGTTTATATTTGATATAAATTATCCCTATGAATAGGGGTTTGAAGTTTGTACAAATCAAGGGGCTAGTATTTATAGGGGCCCTGTTAGAGGACTTTGAGTTTTACATAGGAAGTGTATGGGAAAACGGAAAATTCACTTTTTTTTTCATCCATTTGTGCAGAATTATTATTCAGTTTGAGTTCTGAAGCTTCTTCTAGTTATAGCAAATAACATGTGGTTCAATAAGCAGGATTTAATATCCATAAGGGGCCAGGTGGGGTCTTAAAAGGATTAAAATTGAATATTTTCAAAAATCTTCTTCCCAACAACTTGTCAGTCAAATCAGTTTATATTTTATATAAAATTATCCCTATGGGTAGGGGGTTTGAAGTCTGTACAAATCAAGGAGCTGGAATGGCATTTTTCAAAACAATTTTGAATTTGAAATTTAAACCATTGTGTAGAATAAGCAAATAATGTTTGTTACATAAAGAGGATTAAAATTCCCTAAGAAGTCGGGGGGGACCCAAAAAGAGATGATTTTGTGAAATTTCAAAAACTGATTAGTCGAATTTCTTACTTAAAACAACAACCACTATTTACCAGTAGAGCGTCCACAGACACTCTTGGGCCTCTTGTGTTTTTTTTTTAAATTTCAAAAATCACCGACGACAGTACATGGTCAAGATAGTTGGGGTGTAGCATCATCTCATGATATGTCCTCTGTGGTCAGTTTTTGAATGCATTGTGACACAACTTTCACTGTAGTAGAGATATAACAATATGAAATTATGACATTACTGTAGACAAAAAGAGTGTTTGTGCCTAGTAAACAAATTGTTCAACCATTTGCTGTTGCTGTATTGTGAGAAATAAATTCAATAATTTGGTAAAAAAAGGAAAAAAATAAGAACACTCTTCCTTATTATCCTTTCTTCTTGAACCTTCAATAAATATTTTCCTATAAAAACATGCACCGGCCACCAGTACTTTAAGTACTTTGATTTAATATAGTACCGTAATTTCTCGTTTACACAATTTTCTTATAAGCTTTGTTTTAATATAGTACCACAATTTCTAGTTAAAACAACTTTCCTATAAGTTTTGTTTTTTAGTAGAAGTTCATCTTCAATCACTTTACCATAATATGACCGAATAAAAAGAAGAATATCTACGCTAGTTTCATACAAATTAGAATGGAAATTAAAATGAATCACTTAAAACAACTTAAACTTAATATTTCATATGTTGTATATAATGACTATTTTTCATATTTACAAAACTAGAGAGGCTTCCTTTTTTTAAAAAAAGAGTTACTTGCATATTAAGTTTCAGATAGCAGTGCGTGTAGATTATTAGTTTCATATGATATGGTCACGTGTTGATAAGTGTAATATTGATTTGACGAGAGAACATGAATTAACATGAGTAAGGTTGGATTCAAAGTCACCTTCAGCTGTTGATTATTCATGAGCTGAGGCACAAAATAATTAACACCGGTGAAAATTCTTTGATATAGATCTCTTCCTCGTGTCTTATTTTCTGCCTGATAACTTGAGATTTGCCTCCTCTCCTATTTATAGTCTGTTTAACGGATTGTTTTACATTTACTCGCTTTGTTCACGTTTCAAACCAATTTTCACACCACTGACTTAAATATATTAAAAGTTTTATTTAATTACCACACGGAGGTAAAAAGTACATGTGGAACTGAAACTTCATGTTTAACATATTATCAACAGTTATGCTTTATAAAACTAGCACTATAGCGTTGTATCATATTGTACCGATACAAACTGATGGAATTAGAATACACTCTATATTCTTTGCCATATATGAAGTTAACAATGAACAAAATAGGAAATATTTACAAAAGCTTTACACTATCCAATAAGGATCTACATTCTTTAAGTTTAAATGTTTTATACTTTTATATAAAATGTTCTATAACAGTGTTGAGTGAATATTTGACAACGATCGCGTGTGTGCCTTTCTGAAGGATCGTAAATAATAATACTATCAGAGACGTGTTTACTGTTGCCAAGATGCAGGTTGTCATAAATATAAACAAACACGATGTCAGTAAACGCTGCATTTACACACTAATCGACCAAGGATGCCACAGCTGCAATAACACCAGCTGTGCTATTCCATTAGTTTGACATCAGAACTACTTAAGCTTGTATTGATCGAGAAATGTGTTTGTTTCAGCTATTTGATCCATGGCTTGTACTTAACTCTATTTTCTTGTTTGTAATATATTTTTTAAAATGTGGTTTAACGCACGTTTAAGGTTATACTAGTATATGGCAAATCTGCACGGTTTTATTGGTGGAGGAAAACCCCAGAATGAATCTGAGTAGAACCACTGTCTTTCTACAAATAGCTTGCTAACTTTCTTTTGTAATATCAGGAATTTAACTTAAAAAACAACAGTTATCAGTAAGATTTTAACTTACTTTGATATATCACTGTAAATATTACACGCATTGTCAAAATTGTTCAAATGAGTTTTCTCGTAAAATAAATACCTAATTGTTATTTTTTTTATTATCATCATTATTATCATTATTATCATATTATTATTTTTTCATGTTGATTATCATTATTAAACATGCATTAATTGATAAAACAGTTACAAAAACGTGATGACTTTTAAACTAAAAAGAATAATAGTTATATTAATAAAGTACAGCATATACATTCAATAATGGTAATTGAGTTTGTATCTAATTTAAAAGAAGCATCATTCTGGAGGAAAAATCTAAGAATTAACTTACACGTGGGACATACATACATGTATAACAGATGGCTTTCTACTTTTGTGAAATTGATTTGAGTATAACAATGTTTGCATGGATACTATATATGTGTCTAAATTGTTTTAATACCTAGGTTAAAATCTTCATCTATTAAAACCTTTATATACTTTAACAACTATTATAATTAAATCTAGTGATATTCTACTCTTAAAGACATTTGTGTTAAAAACAAACATTTTCACAGAAGTAGCTTGTCTTTTCTTCTTGTAATGACTAAAACATACTGCTAGACGCAATAGTTTACCTTATAGTTAAATGGATCAGTTAATTTTAATTTTTAACTTACTCTGTAATATTCTTAATTCTGCTCGAATAGTTTGAAACATGCTACATGTATCATTTGTTTTCTGTACGCCTTTCTTCAGAAAATCCAATCAAAATATGGCTAATGAAAAGTAACCTCCAATGATGTGTCATGACTCACATAAAACAGGGATCAGTGTATACATACCTATTTAAAATGGTGTTGAATGCCATTAGACCTTGTACGTTCATAGTATTCGGATCTTTAATTTGTAGTTAACAGTAACTTACGTTTTTCTTTTACACCTGTAATAAAGCATGTAATAAAACAAAAACCTAAGCTAGCATGTTTAAACGAAAAAAATATCCGATGATCGCATTGGTGGTTCTGTTGTTAAAGTCTTGGACAAGGGGTCACATGTTCAATCGCCCGCTCTTTCAACTAAAATACTCAGTCTTTCGGATGCGACTTTAACAATATCGCGGTCACATGTATCGGTGCTTTGCACAGGGCATGTAAAAGAACCAGAGACGCTACAAAAGGGTATTCTGTATCTCTGCACTGTCTTACAAAAGTATAAAATTACTTATACTCTTCTGGAGACGTCGCCAATATAGGAAACCAGTGGCGACGATAGATAAACGTATCATCATGATCACATTATGTAAATGGGGGAGTTTCGCGTTGCAAGATGCAGCTGTAAATAGCATGTGGCCTGAGGTGGCTATAAAGTAATTATTCTGCAACAACAATTTGATTGAACGCAAATCTTTTATGTATAAATAGCAATATCTTTTTGATCGTCTTTTATATATTGCGGGCACAAAGAAACTATAAAACAGTTTGTTGATAAGAGCTTCTATAATTATTCATTAAAAACAAAGGTTCCACTCTGTTCTATTGTAATAACTGCCCGGATTAGATTATAGCGTATGCTTATCTCTTGGTAGCGGTTTATGTAGTCGTTTTATATTTTTACATGCCGTATAAAACTCGTATGAAACACAGAAAAGAGAACAAAATTGTCTTTTACTCGTGGTATTTTCGGTGACATAATGTCAGTTTCGGATGAAAAACATAAAAAAAAATTCGTGTGAGTTTGTAGTGCTGGGTGTTAAAAGCAACACAGTACTTCAGCAAGACACTTTATCCGCATATGCTTAGCACTGTTTCTAACCCAGAAGATTTCAAACGTGATTTGTCAAAGTTTTAAGAAATTGTAAAAATCGATGTAAAGTAAGTGAGTTTAGAATTATAATATAATATATGGTATTATAAAATCACTCATACATATCGGGACTTCTGTGCAATTTTATTCTCAGTATAGAAATAATCGTGTAGTCGATAAATGGTTTGATAAAGACATATATGTAGTTGGTATATAAACATTAATGTATCTATATTTCGGTTTTGGTACGATTTATCTGGTATTGATTTGGTAAGGTCAGTGGTGTTCATCTCCGACAAAAACGTTAAGGCTAAATCCCCCCTAATTCTTTCACATTGTCATAGTCCAAAAAATATCAAATCACTTGAATTCCTAACATTGACCGGGTCAACACTATGTTTTCTGTCAGGCATATCACTCCGAACAGTTATTGTAATCAAGCGCATATCAAGTACACAATTGATAACAGGGATGGCCGTTTTGTGACTGCCGGCACTTTCACCTCGCTCTTCCCCATTAAAATCGAATTAATATTCCTACCAACGTTTATTTTTGTTAGATTGACAAATTTCTTAAAAATATAACAACATTAGATTATAATTACATGTATGAGTTGTTGTTTTTGTTAACATTTCTCTAATTATTCACCTGAAAAGGGCAAGGAAAGATATTTGAAATTCCCATTTTAAATGAGTAAATTGCTAAGTTTTCTCTGGTAGTAACACAGTAATATGTTATTGTGCACTGAGAATACCTTCTACAGTTTACGTTTGTTCAGTAATGATCTTAATTGCTATACCTGTTCAAACACTCATCACGTTCTGCCGCCCTTGTGTGTTCCGTCCAATAATTACAGCTGTGAGATAAAGAGACTTATGTCTCACCGAACAATCGCAATTGGTAGAAATGGTTCGTTTGGTGCTCTGCGATATTCGCAATAAATGTTTTCAATTAAAAGGATAAAACTTTGTATAAATGTCATAATTTACCTCATATAAAACCTAATATAATCATTATGACAATGTGAAGAACTATGGAAGTAACGATAATATCGTTATTTATAATACGACAATACTATTAACTACTTGTGTAAAGCAAATTTTCTTAATTATATAATGATTATAACAATGAATGTGAAGTACCCTTGAAATAAACCTGTTGTTAAACACATTTTGCCTCACAGGCCACTTTCTTTGATGAAAGATTGATGAATACAATAATGCAAAATATGTACATGTTCAGCCTTTTGACTATATCTCAGTGGCATATTTGCTCATTGGACATTGACTCATTAAAGTTTACTCGCTCAAAATGTATCCTTTTTTATATAATCAACAAATTTCTTAACTAAAATAAAATGCCAGTCATTATTATTATTTCTCATCGTCTTGTATTATCACTCAATACATAAAGCTTGATGCACTCTCTCACATGGTTAATCCATTTATTAGTTAAGCACAAATTGAGTTTAATTCAGGAGCTCACACGCACCGTGATATGTTGATACAATGTCATAAAACAACGTAAAACATAAAACATACGTACATGTACTGTTATGGTTTATGCATAAGAAAAATAAGAATATAGTATACAGTGTAGTTTTTAAATAAATAATACGTGTCATATATATTTTAACAAGATCGTACTTGTTACTGTTTGCGATTGATTCATATTTACAATACTCCAATAATGATGATATATCCAACACTACATCTAAGTGACACATCCATGTTTGATGATTATCCTTGCACCCGGTGTACAATATAATCGACATTTAAGCGGAATTCTCACATGCAGGTATTGTTAACATTACATTCGCTCATTATTCTATATTACATTTCTGGTGTTTCGCCCAATACTGACCACCTCCACTATCGGAGATGGCTATCTAATACATGTAAATTATCACGTCTTCCTTCATCAATTAGCCTTGTGGACCACGTGTGATCGATTATGTTAATTCCCAATTATTCTTATACACTTGTTCTAAATGCAGATGTTACTAGAAACTTGTATTCACAATTTCTGATAAATTCATTGTTAGATACACTTATTAAGCATGTTGCTTTTGAGTCTTACCGTTAAATATTTCGTATAACTATCTCACAAATGCAAGTGTATCAAATGGATTATATACTATGCATAGATGCGCTGGATGATAGTTTGTGTATTATTTACTAAGCGCTGTGATATTTAGTGAATTATCTGAAAAGCTGAGTGACAGGTTAAGTGTACTACTTTACAATAGCCAAAGAGATATTAAGTGATACTACTTTAATATCTCAGTAACATTTAGTGCATAACAATTTATCCTAACTTATATTTATTGAATCATTTAATACAATTAAACATATTTTGCGTTTTTATCTGATCTCAATGATATTTGTGTTTTATCTGATAACCTCAGTGGTATTTAATGTTTTTATTTGATAACCTCAATGATTTTTAGAGCTTTATCTGATACTCTTAATTATATTTAGTGTTTTATCTGAAAACCTCAGCGATATTTAATGTTTTATCTGATAGTCTCAATGATATTTAGGCTTTTATCTGAAAACCTCAGTGATATTTAATGTTTTATCTGATAACTGAATTTTCTAGCAAGCATATAAATGGACCTTGAAATAACTTTTCTTATACGATCAATAAATACATTATTTCAGTATCAGCCCGTTATTTAATATCAAAATGAAAAATGAAGCGCATGTACAAGCTTAACATCTGAAGTATATGAAACGTCTTAACTAAAGGATATGAAACGTCTTAACTAAAGGATATAAAATGCCTTAACTAAAGGATATAAAACGTCTTAACGTCTTAACTAAAGGATATGAAACGTCTTGACTAAAATATATGAAACGTCTTAACTAAAGGATATGAAACGTCTTAACTAAAGGATATGACCGTCTTAACTAAAGGATATGAAACGTCTTAACTAAAGGATAAAAAATGTCTTAACTAAAGGATATAAAACGTCTTAACGTCTTAACTAAAGGATATGAAATGTCTTGACTAAAATATATGAAACGTCTTAACTAAAGGATTTGAAACGTCTTAACTATGAAACGTCTTAACTAAAGGATATGAACGTCTTAACTAAAGGATATGAAACGTCATAACTAAAGGATATGAAACGTCTTAAGTATGAAACGTCTTAACTAAAGGATATGAAACGTCTTAACTAAAGGATATGAAACGTTTTAACTAAAATATATGAAGAATATGAAACGTTTCAACTAAAGGACATGAAACACATTGACTAGCTTAACATATTCAGTATACGAAATATTTTAAGTAATATGAAACGCGCAATCACTAGCTAAATGTTTATACTAATATAAAACGCACTGATACGGTAAACATATAGACATAACTACTTTTATCTAAATAATCACTTTGTTAAAAATAACGTCTTCTTGAAAATGGCATTCGTTATACCGCTGAAATGGAAAGTTCTTGAACAAACTCCTGTCTCGAGTAATAGTGACAATGTCAAACATGGAGTTATAACAGAACAGGGCAAGATACGTACGGCAAGAACAAGCTGCATGTGTAAGGTGTTTGGTTGGATCATCCGTCTCTGCTCTAGAGGTAAATTATGCATATGTTATATTTTACCACTACCCTTTTCGGCGATAAAACTTCATAGAATGGATCCTTATTTTTAAGATTCTTCCAAAAATGTAAAATATGTTTAATTGTAAAATAGTGCTCACTGTCCGAGTCTAATGCGCTGTGTCAGGTTCATTTGCCACTTACCGCTAAAGTCTTGGATTCGAACTTAGCTTTATCAAAAAAAACTGTATATGAGAACGAGAGTTTGATATTTGCGGAAGGACGGTGGTTCAATTCAGACTCATGTTCATAAACGGAAGGTCTTCATGCGTTAATACAACTGTTTGCCACACATACCATAGTGACTGTTAGCGAAATACAACTGTTTGCCACACATACCATAGTGACTGTTAGCGAAATACAACTGTTTGCCACACATACCATAGTGACTGTTAGCGAAATACAACTGTTTGCCACACATATCATAGTGACTGTTAGCGAAATACAACTGTTTGCCACACATATCATAGTGACTTTAAATACAACTGTTTGCCACACATATCATAGTGACTGTTAGCGAAATACAACTGTTTGCCACACATATCATAGTGAATGTTAGCGAAATACAACTGTTTGCCACACATATCATAGTGACTGTTAGCGAAATACAACTGTTTGCCACACATATCATAGTGACTGTTAGCGAAATACAATTGTTTGCCACACATATCATAGTGACTGTTAGCGAAATACAACTGTTTGCCACACATATCATAGTGACTGTTAGCGAAATACAATTGTTTGCCACACATATCATAGTGACTGTTAGCGAAATACAACTGTTTGCCACACATATCATAGTGACTGTTAATGAAATTCAACTGTTTGCCACACATATCGTAGTGCCTGTTAGCGAAATACAACTGTTTGCCACACATATCATAGTGACTGTTAGCGAAATACAACTGTTTGCCACACATATCATAGTGACTGTTAGCGAAATACAACTGTTTGCCACACATATCATAGTGACTGTTAGCGAAATACAACTGTTTGCCACACATATCATAGTGACTTTTAATGAAATTCAACTGTTTGCCACACATATCATAGTGACTGTTAGCGAAATACAACTGTTTGCCACACATATCATAGTGACTGTTAGCGAAATACAACTGTTTGCCACACATATCATAGTGACTGTTAGCGAAATACAACTGTTTGCCACACATATCATAGTGACTGTTAGCGAAATACAACTGTTTGCCACACATATCATAGTGACTGTTAGCGAAATACAACTGTTTGCCACACATATCATAGTGACTGTTAGCGAAATACAACTGTTTGCCACACATATCATAGTGACTGTTAGTGAACTGCAAATAGTTACGCCCCTCTAGTTCCTATCCATATCCTCATTTGTATAGGGTAAAAATAGTTAAGCCCTTCTAGGTCCTATCCACATCCCCATCTGTATAGGGTAAACTAATTTAGTCCCTCTAGGTCATATCCATATTACCCATTTGTATAGGGTAAAATAGTTACGCTCCTCTAGGTCATATCCACATCCACATTTGTGTAGGGTAAAATAGTTAAGCCCCTCTAGGTCCTATTCACATCCACATTTGTGTAGGGTAAAATAGTTACGCCCCTCTAGGTCCAATCCACATCCACATTTGTGTAGGGTAAAATAGTTAAGCCCCTTTAGGTCATATCAACATCCACATTTGTATAAGGTAAAAAAATTAAGCCCCTCTAGGTCCTATCCACATCCACATTTGTGTAGGGTAAACAGTTACACCCCTCTAGGTCCTATCAACATCCCCATTTTTATAGAATAAAATAAAAAATACCGTAACGTAAATGTATATAAACAAAGAAAAAAAGGATAAAGTCGAGTAATTTTAATACGTCCGAGCTGCAAGCGAAAACTACTTAATGTTAGGACAAGATGGAGATGCTTGAAATATTCTTTATTTTAACACTAAAACAAGACAGCAGATCTTCATGTCAGCAATCGATTTCCTGATATAAACAGAGAGCTAAAAAAACATGTTTCCATGTCTGCCATTACAATGCAAATTCAAATATTGGTATGATAATTAGATAATTAGGCGCCTTTGGTATGAACGAGGTTCTTTTGTATGAAGATTTTACATCAAATTAAACCATCACTGGTAATTTAAAAGTACCTTCTACTGGACGATACATGACTGATATTTACATTGGCAATATAGTACATCTCAATAATTTAATAACTGTATTGACAATCGAATGTGACTGTTATCATCAAGTAGAAAATACAATAACTGGATTGAGTTGTTATTTTTGGAATCGTGGACCTTATGTGTGTTTCATGAAAATAGAAGTCCGCTTTAGCCGGTACTAGGGGGACTGAAGGTGTATTGTATTCCGCTTTAGCCGGTACTAGGGGGGCTGAAGGTGTATTGTATTCCGTTTTAGCCGGTACTAGTGGGACTGAAGGTGTATTGTATTCCCGGTACTAGGGGGACTGAAGGCGTATTGTATTCCCGGTACTAGGGGGGCTGAAGGTGTATTGTATTCCGTTTTAGCCGGTACTAGGGGGACTGAAGGTGTATTGTATTCCCGGTACTAGGGGGACTGAAGGTGTATTTTATTCCCGGTACTAGGGGGACTGAAGGTGTATTGTATTCCCGGTACTAGGGGGGCTGAAGGTGTATTGTATTCCGTTTTAGCCGGTACTAGGGGGACTGAAGGTGTATTGTATTCCCGGTACTAGGGGGACTGAAGGTGTATTGTATTCCCGGTACTAGGGGGGCTGTAGGTGTATTGTATTCCGTTTTAGCCGGTACTAGGGGGACTGAAGGTGTATTGTATTCCCGGTACTAGGGGGACTGAAGGTGTATTGTATTCCCGGTACTAGGGGGACTGAAGGTGTATTGTATTCCCGGTACTAGGGGGACTGAAGGTGTATTGTATTCCGTTTTAGCCGGTACTAGGGGGACTGAAGGTGTATTGTATTCCCGGTACTAGGGGGGCTGAAGGTGTATTGTATTCCGTTTTAGCCGGTACTAGGGGGACTGAAGGTGTATTGTTTTCCCGGTACTAGGGGGACTGAAGGTGTATTGTATTCCCGGTACTAGGGGGACTGAAGGCGTATTGTATTCCCGGTACTAGGGGGACTGAAGGTGTATTGTATTCCCGGTACTAGGGGGACTGAAGGCGTATTGTATTCCCGGTACTAGGGGGACTGAAGGTGTATTGTATTCCCGGTACTAGGGGGACTGAAGGCGTATTGTATTCCCGGTACTAGGGGGACTGAAGGCGTATTGTATTCCCGGTACTAGGGGGACTGAAGGTGTATTGTATTCCCGGTACTAGGGGGACTGAAGGCGTATTGTATTATTCATTGCATCTCAATTAGACCGAGTCCGCTAGTTTCGTTTCTGAATTGCGATTTATGCTTCCAATGCACAGTGTTAGGTATTATTGCTACTGAAATAGAATTCATTTTATTGCATCTTTACGCCTGTCTTATTGAGTATATATCCAGTCGCATTGGGGAAATATATTCTCCAAAGTATTGTTAAACTACGTTTTGCCTTCGTTATGTAACATTATACAGAGAATGTGTTACAAATATTTAGTGGATAAAAAAAATCACAGAATCTGTAAAACATGCAATTACAATCACAAAGAGACAGCTTAGACTCTGACGAGATCGACACTTTAACACTGTTTTTTTAAAATTGCGTCTGTTAAGTATGGAAGAGCTATCTACACAGCCATGTTTATCGGCATGGAAGAGTTATATACACAGCCATGCTTATTGGTATGGAAGAGCTTTATACACAGCCATGTTTATCGGCATGGAAGAGCTATATACACACACAGCCATGTTTATCGGCATGGAAGAGCTATATACACACACATCCATGTTTATCGGTATGGAAGAGCTATCTACACAGCCATGTTTATCGGCATGGAAGAGTTATATACACAGCCATGCTTATTGGTATGGAACAGCTTTATACACACCCATGTTTATCGGCATGGAAGAGCTATATACACACATAGCCATGTTTATCGGCATGGAAGAGCTATATACACACACAGCCGTGTTTATCGGTATGGAAGAGCTATCTACACAGCCATGTTTATCGGTATGCTAGAGCTATATACACAGCAATGTTTATCGGAATGGAAAAGCTATCTACACAGTCATGTTTATCGGCATTGAATAGCTACATATATATACACAGCCATGTTTATCGATATGGAAGAGTTATCTACACATACATGTTTATTGGTATGGAAGAGCTATTTAGACAGCATAGTTTATCGGCATGGAAGAGCTATCTACACCGCCATGTTTATTGGTATGGAAGAGCTATCTACACAGCCATGTTTATTGGTATGGAAGAGCTATCTACACAGCCATGATTATTGGTATGGAAGAGCTATCTACACAGCCATGATTATTGGTATGGAAGAGCTGTATACTCAGCAATGTATATCGGCATGGAAGAGCTATCTACACAGCCATGATAATTGATATGGAAGAGCTATATACACAGCCATGTTTATTGGTATGAAAGAGCTATATACTCAGCAATGTTTATCGATATGGAAGAGCTATCTACACAGCCATGATTATTGGTGTGGAAGAGCTGTATACTCAGCAATGTTTATCGATATGGAAGAGCTATCTACACAGCCATGATTATTGGTATGGAAGAGCTGTATACTTAGCAATGTATATCGGCATGGAAGAGCTATCTACACAGCAATGATAATTGATATGGAAGAGCTATATACACAGCCATGTTTATTGGTATGAAAGAGCTATATACTCAGCAATGTTTATCGATATGGAAGAGCTATCTACACAGCCATGATTATTGGTGTGGAAGAGCTGTATACTCAGCAATGTTTATCGATATGGAAGAGCTATCTACACAGCCATGATTATTGGTATGGAAGAACTATCTACACAGACATGATTATTGGTGTGGAAGAGCTATATACTCAGCAATGTATATCGGCATGGAAGAGCTATCTACACAGCCATGATAATTGGTATGAAAGAGCTATATACTCAGCAATGTTTATCGATATGGAAGAGCTATCTACACAGCCATGATTATTGGTGTGGAAGAGCTGTATACTCAGCAATGTTTATCGATATGGAAGAGCTATCTACACAGCCATGATTATTGGTGTGGAAGAGCTATCTACACAGCAATGTATATCGGCATGGAAGAGCTATCTACACAGCCATGATAATTGGTATGAAAGAGCTATCTACACAGCAATGTATATCGGCATGGAAGAGCTATCTACACAGCCATGATTATTGGTATGGAAGAGCTATCTACACAGCAATGTATATCGGCATGGAAGAGCTATCTACACAGCCATGATTATTGGTATGGAAGAGCTATCTACACAGCCATGATTATTGGTGTGGAAGAGCTATATACTCAGCAATGTATATCGGCATGGAAGAGCTATCTACACAGCCATGATAATTGGTATGAAAGAGCTATATACTCAGCAATGTTTATCGGCATGGAAGAGCTATCTACACAGCCATGATTATTGGTGTGGAAGAGCTGTATACACAGCCATGTTTATCGATATGGAAGAGCTATCTACGTAGCCATGTTTATTGGTGTGGAAGAGCTGTATACACAGCCATGTTTATCGATATGGAAGAACTATCTACGTAGCCATGTTTATCGGTGTGGAAGAGCTATATACACAGCCATGTATATCGATATGGAAGAGCTATCTACACAGCCATGTTTATTGGTATGAAAGAGCTGTATACTCAGCAATGTTTATCGGCATGGAAAAGCTATCTACACAGCCATGATTATTGGTGTGGAAGAGCTGTATACACAGCCATGTTTATTGGTATGAAAGAGCTATATACTCAGCAATGTTTATCGGCATGGAAGAGCTATCTACACAGCCATGATTATTGGTGTGGAAGAGCTATATACACAGCCATGTTTATCGATATGGAAGAACCATCTACGTAGCCATGTTTATCGGTGTGGAAGAGCTATATACACAGCCATGTATATCGATATTGAAGGACTATCTACATAGCCATGTTTATTGGTATGGAAGAGCTTTATACTTAGTAATGTTTATCGGCATGGAAGAATCTGTTAAATAATAAACTCGCGTGTGTGGTAATGTCATTATACAAACTGCAAAACAAAATGCATCGAGCACATTTGCGTGTTACATCACCTATCTCTTTTTATTTATATATACCTTAGTATTTTTGTATTTTTACATCATATACACGTGCATGTGGTGATATTTGTAAGAGAAGTGGCTGGCAGGGTTCCTTTTACTTACAATGTATCGTCTTATGTTGTTATGACGGGTGAAGAGCAAGGTTGCAGCACCCGTTAACGTCTCACGCAACAATTAATTTTGCAATGTTCTATTAATAAAGAAATATACTTCTGAAACACTGAACACATTATCAATGGTTCTTAAAGTGGCTTGTTTCCATAGATAGTCATCTCTGTTGGTCCAAATATGCAGAAAAAAGTATAGAATTGACCAGATTGCTTTTTCGCTATTGTGATGGTTTGATGACATCCCTATTTTGGTCAATTCCGCATATTTGTTGCAGTGTATCATTGCATCTCTTTAAACTGTTATAGCTTCATTAAACATTAGTCAATGTCATCCAAACTTGGCATAACTCATGGAAATGTTCCTATGTTCTCATATATACAAAGAAATATGCATTTTCAACAAAAATGATGCCCAATCGATTTTCAAACCCTAATTTCTTAGTTTCAACAAACTTGCTACCGTCATGTAAGGTAGGTAAAAGTGACCACATTTCTCACATATCTCCTGAATGCATGTATTGTATTTTTCACGTGTTTCTCTATATTTGGTGGCGGTGTCTTTTGAAAGAAATATCTCCTATCCATTATGTCTTTAATGTGTACAAACATGTTTTATTAATTTCGGTCATTAGAACGCAAACAAAAAAAACACTCAAATTTCAGTTCGTTATTGAGTGGTACTGATTGATTGTGCTATTTTTTCCATTATAAAGTTTTCATTTTTAATAGATACAGTAGGCTTTCAATATAATGTGGCGTTTATGAAACGTTGTCACGAGAGTTTGCCTGACGGTTCGGTCGTTTTACACTGTGCTTATACGTTATGATTTAAAGGCAGGCTTTTATCAGTATAACTATTTGTAAATGCTTGAAACTAGAGAACATAACACACATTGTAACACAAAATCTATAATGCTGTTCTTAAGGGAAAATAAAAAGTATATTTAGGTTTTATAAGCGGAAATGTTTGTTTTGATATCTAACTCTCCTAATGTATATGGTATTCCACATAGATGTATTTTTTGTAAATCATATTTGGAATGGTTCGACAGAACGTTGTGTTATTCATTCTCAAAAACATGACATTAAGGTGTTAAAAATACAAAAACAGTTATAATAATAAACGTAAGATCATCTGTTCTTATATATGAGGCGTACTGCTTTATATTTCTAAGTAATGGTTATGCCTTCTATTTTAAACAATATAATTCATAGTTGTGTTCGTTATTCAAACTGCCAATCATTGACAAAAATTCTTTATTCAATTCTTCATTTATCTGAAGCCAAGCATCCTTCCACAATTGCATAAGTCATATCATAAAAAAAGATGTTTTCGGTTTACACTGCTTTGGTTTTGCCCAGACGCTGGGAATGGGGCACATGAGCTGTGATCTTGTGTGTTTTTTCCGTTCTTCATTCCCTTGCACACTGCGATGCGATTTTTTTTCTTAAAGACGAACGAGGTGTGCACACCTACGGCTGTTTGCAACTGACCATCACAAAGATGCATTTTTTCGGTATGTTTTTGTACTTATGTTATTACTATTATATCATCATTATTTATTATTATTGTATCAGTTTTGTTTGCGCCTTTCCGGTATCTGTGTTTTTTTTAATGTTATGACGTCCGCTGTTCCCACATCGTCTTATTTGTGATGTAGAATGTGTTTGTTTCATTTCCGCAGGTTTTCTTATCTT
The DNA here is from genome assembly GCA_029582155.1 of Panopea generosa. Classification (NCBI taxonomy): domain Eukaryota; kingdom Metazoa; phylum Mollusca; class Bivalvia; order Adapedonta; family Hiatellidae; genus Panopea; species Panopea generosa. The sequence continues at coordinate 41,746,437 of CM055908.1, forward strand.
ATGAACACTTTGTGCAATAATTAAAACCTGTTATAAAAATATATTTAAGTGTTGTTACGTAAAACAGAAAGAGGCAGGTTATGTACCTTAATGAAGTGACGTAGTCGACCGTGCATAACCATGCTTACCAATGGGCAATTCTGCAGCTTCGATCAAGCAACTTAATCGCACTTTGTATGGAATGTCTGCTGAATGAACGGAATAATTGGTTTGTCAATGTGGCTGACGTTACCATTACGGTTTCACTGTCGTTTCTATAACATATACAAGAACCGGTACAGAAGGTCTCACTAAATATTTACATTGAAAACGTTGCATATGATAAAAGTATGAACATATCGGATTACACTTTTCTATGGGAATCTATTTTCAGTCATGAGCATTTTATACGTTTTGATCAAGAAATACAGGTATTGTTCTAATAATTAATTGTGGAAACAGTTATGCAAGACAAAGTGTGTCACAGTAGTACCTTGGAGCGTTAGGTTTACAACATAGACCGGGTTCGGTCCCACACACGACCCGATTGCCGGTCAAAAACAAATAATATTACTGGTTCTACTCCGGAAACGTACTCCAGAGCTCAAATTAGCAATCGAGCCACATGTAGTATTAATAAGTACATTTTAAGTCAGCGTATTTTTCATTGAGATAGTCTTAAAAAATCTATAACATCCTTTATAGTTTTGCCATATTTTTCTGTATCAATTAGCCGTGCGCACCGCGTGGCATCGACCATTTAATGCGATAAGCGATTGTTTTACTTATAATACAATTGTTATAGGCGAGTGTTATCCACATTAGTTGTTGTACTCAGCGATACAGGCAAATGGCATTTTCCATTGGTGTTCATTTCACAGTTAACTGTTTTCGGATAAATCTACACTTCTTTATTATATGGATAAATAGCACGTCTGTGTTTAAACGATCGGGTTTATAGTGAAAAAGAAAACCACAGGTTTCATTGAAGTTTGTTTTAATTCTTTGATTACCGATTTTATACAATTCATTAACTGTTGCAAAACAAGCAGAAGCAATGGAAATAAAATGTGCTGACTAACAAATTCCCGCCTATTTTCCTTTTGGATTCATACACATTGATAGCTTATTACTTCTTTACTGTGAAGGGCTGTAATTGGATATAGTCAAGAATAATTTAAGGACTGTGTAACATCGTTTACGGTGCTATTCTAAAATACGGCTATTGGCACTAAGGGTTTGAATTGTGTTTAGACGAAGGGATAATTTGCAAAGAAGCAAATGAAATCGATTTAACAAACGATGTAGTGTGCGCATCATGTAAATGCGAAAGTGACTGAAAACCTTTGATTTAAGTAATTACACTGTACCACAAAATGTTTGAAAGGTTGTAATTTAAAATCCAAGAAAGGAATATAAATGCCATTGTGGGAAGAGAGATTGTTTTAATCATCCAATATTTGTAGTGTTATGGACTTGAAAAGTTCACGTGTAGGTTTATTGGTGGTTAAGAAACTGTCATAAATAGCATCATACGTGTAATAAACGAAATCAGAAATGTAGTAAACAGTGAGTTTCACCTGGGTATAGGCCAAAATTCATATCGACAAGATGTTAATATTTAACAAATTGGACATTTTTGTGATTGTCTTATCGTGAATATGACAACCATTTGGTATACATATGCAGTTTAAAATAAAAATATTGAATAATATAAAAGCAAGTATTTTATTGTAGACTCATTTTCACATCTGTAGGTATGAAATAAACAGTATATGTCATACGTATGACATGATGAAAGAATTAAGACACTAAATGCATTTTAGCAATTTTAAGCAAGCAGTATTGACATGAAGGAAAGAAGATAAACAATAAAATGTACGCGATTATTATTTCCATGAAGAATGTTTTACTTAGTAACCCATTGATTCTAACAAGTATCTCCTGAAATACTTTGTTCAGTACTTAGGGCAGCTGTTTAACAGACAAACATGTCTATTCATTCCCCGAACCACTCCCAGGTGACGGAGAGAACAAGCATGTTAAATGAACACGAAAGTGCTAACGTAAAAAAATGCAACGCGAAAAAATATGAGGATATGACATTTCTTGAAAGGATACAAACCAAATACAAATGTGTTATATTTGATTGGATTATACTTTGCTTCTGCTCGAAAGGTATGCCACGTTAATACATTTGCTCATAAATATATGATAACTCTGTTTTTTTTATTTGTGTAACGGCAGTATTGATACCACTTAAAATCAAAGTTGTAAACTAAATTAACACTTTTTTGCAAATTTGCGCGGGAAATTTGAAAACTTTCTGCTGATATAATGCTTTGGAAGCACCGATTGCAACCAAGAAAAGAAAATAACAAAGTCAGCTCTGTCGAGTCTGCGTTTAAATATCACTTACCTCTCACCACTAGGTCGTAGGTTCGAGTTCAGCTCACTCAAACAACTTTATGTGAGACATTTTGCTACTCCCGAAATGAAGATGGGTCTTCACAAGTTGGGGTCTTTCTCCACCAATTAAGTTCAATATGCCATATATATCCTGAAATGTATAGAAAATGACGTAATACCCCATTCAAAAAACAAAAATACCTAACAAGTCCGTATACGAACCCTGACCTGATATAAACATACATATACAATGTATGTGCTTTTCTCTTCCAGAGTTTACCGTTAGACTGCTTTTCTTGCACAAAAATTATACCAGGGAGTCATACATACATTTATTTTCTATTCTTCAAGTACAATTTGATTACAATTAGATTACAATTGTAATATGTTATTTGTTTATTTGTAGCTTGAAGGACGAGTATAATTAAGAAGAACTTGGGTTCTAATCCCATTTCTTCATTATAAATTGAAAAGGATATTGATAAATCAATTCTTACTAACATACATAATATAATATAACGGCATAATATGTTGTTTGAGTCAACAACTTGAACTCTATTAGATTCGTTCTAATCCTTCATGGCAAGAATGTCGTACATGTATGTTTTTTCTGTAATTGCTGGCAATAAAATATGTCTATTGTAACACAGTCAGTGGCTCCAGTTCATTTGTATAGGCGGCTTCTATATCAATGGACTTTTCATTTACACAGTTCTTTTTTTATTACAGATGTTATAAACACACTCGATCTCAGGCAGACCTTGCATCTCGGTATTCTACTTAATATTAAATAAATCGGATCTTGTGGAACCAAAGAAAAGATAATATCAGTTTCAGTTTTCTCTCAACATAAACAAAAATGCAATGGTGAAAAATGCAACACCCTTCACATGCATATAGCGTCGTTTTAAACTATATTTCAATAACCTTATTTTTGTGTTATAAAACAACAAGACAAGAACATCATGAACATGCTTGTAAATGTATAAAGCTATCAGGTTTGATCGAATAAGACATTCAACATTGAACAGGTACATATTCGCATGTTAAAAAACTATATACTGTAACAACTATTATTTCCTACATCTCCCCTATGTGGCGTCTTCTGTACATAATCTATATTAGCGAACTTTTGCTCAAACCTGGTGTATATAATCACCAGTACCAATTTCTCAAACAGTTTCACTTGTATTGACATTAATATGCACATTGTCTCTCAATCGTTCTGTAAATCACAGCGAAGTAAAATATAAGTCAGTGTCACTAACAAACGTATAATAAGATGACTGTTGACCAAAAGCATTGTACATTCTCGTCATACATTTGTCAAACTAAATATCGTGTACAACGAAACATGTACTGTTCCATTATTTTCATTCTGTATTGATTACTGTGGCAGATATAGTACGTGTTGTCTTGTATCTCAAGCAGCTTGCACATCCATCTTAATATGTAAATACATAAGATTCGATTAGTCAGTAATACGTATTTATATACATATTCTGTGCAGCAAAATATTGTAATTATTATATTAATGACTGGTTTACGCAATCAACCGTCATCTTAGATTTTCTTTAAAAACGTATCCCGCTTAAAAATTGCTGAACATTACACCGAACATTCATGTTAACGCTTTGATAAAAATCAATACTTCATTTATTCTGTATCATTGCTCCGACAGACAGAGGAGGAAGGGGAACACCAGCATGGTAATCAAACATAATGAAATGTGCGATTTTTTGTCGCTTGATTGATATAGCACACAACTGAGTAATTCTAATACAAGTAAATATGTATCGGGACATATCACGAAATGTTTCAATTGAAGCGGCGACGAAATATGCTTCCTCTAAATGACGCACTCTTATTGCTAATCATAAATCTAACTGATCGGCGAATTAATTGAAAATTCTATTTTAAATCCTAAAAGCAACGAGCGGAGAAGCAGGTACTGTTTAACTACAAGTTATGGCCAAAAATCTACATAAACAAATTACGTACATAATTGCTTTATTTGGGTGAATGTTTGGGACAACCACGTCAGTAGTTGAAAGGAAATAAGAGTCAGTATAACACCGAGTAGAATATTTCCAAACGCAAATACAGTTCATACTTGAACACATTCCTCAACACCCTTCCTTGGTCATTTAACAATGCATTTTATGACCTATATTATAGTTTTTTTCAAAAAATATGTCAGTTAAGAATATAAACATTTCCCTTCGTTGATTTGATAAAATGACACGTTTGTATACGTATGATAAACAAAAACAGTATTTTCTTGCAATACACAATATTTCACTTTCCTAAGATAAAACACAAATGGAAATTTCAGTAAAATAGTTTGGCATTCCCCACGCTACAAATTAATTGCGGACCGACAAAAAATTTTGTAAAATGGCAAGTTCTATGATCCCTCGTCTGATAAATTTAAGATAATTTCCTTTTACGAAACTTCTGCGTCACGTTGCATTATTTATATCAGGGTTTCAGCTTTTACAAAATTAATGTATTTTATTTAAGGATGTGGATAATAAGGATATGCGTTTTTTGCGCCTTTATGTTTTTAATGATAATTTATTGACAAGAGAAAACAAATTTGTCAACATTTAAATAGTTTGCAAATGTGTCGTTATATAATTGGCTTTTAAGACCTCATATCCAACGAGAATTTCTATAATCCCTCATTTTGGCAAATTATTTGTCATTTTGAGGATTTCCTAGACCTGTTTGAAACAATTGTACGGATATGGTTTATATCAATAAAATTTCTGTATGTATCTCCGTTCAAATGGCAGACCTGTAAATATACCGTGTTGATTTGTGAGATGTTAATTATTGTTACGATAATAATGCATGCTATTTTAAGACTTCGTGCATGTCCACACATAAAACCAAATGTTAACATATAGGAACGAATTACCACATTATCTTGTTATGGATATATAAGTATAATTTATATTCAAAAAGAAATACTGATTTTGTTTTTAAAACTAGTAATGTGACAATAGTTCTGAAAATATAATTAAAATACCAATTAGAGATAAAAAAAAGTATGTATTTTAACCACATACCGGTGTTAAAACTCTTACTAAAATCGGAACTAAATTACGTGTTTGCACACATGTGCTGAAGTATTTATTTTTTAAAGCTGCATGTTTACTTGTCCCGGCGATAGTTTACCAAAATTGCCGTGTGCCTTTTTAAAATTAATAAAATAATGTATCGTCTGACTATAAAGTAAAGCAAATGAAGAGTTTGTTTATTATAATGTCATCCTATTGAAAGGGTCAGCCACTATGTGGTTATGAGGCAGCTTTGTGTTGTACACACTTACTTCCCGAAACCTATCCTTGCAAGGCGTCAGGCTGTCAGACATTCAGTTGAACAAGCTGCTTGGCGAGCAACCGGCCGCATCATGAACTAAACCAAGTGCTTCTAACGGGATTCGTATCTCGACCTCCAACTTCCGAGGCGGACGCATTAACCACTAGGCCACGGAAGAATGTGTACAATATTATTGAACACAATGTTTCGAATACAACACTAAATATCAAACGGGTAATGAAGCAATGTAGTTAAAGGGGAGCGCCACTACAACAACAAAAACACTTTTTAAACACAGCATAATCATATAAAATAAAATGAAAAGATATAAAACTGGGGTCACCGCTTTGGCGTGATCAGTATCACAACTACCAATAAGAAACTTAAACCTGAGGCACACAGCATCGCTCTTCTCATCGTTGTCACGTGAAGATTGTCTCATTCCCGGGCGGTATCCTCATCTAATGTCCGTCAGTTTTTGTGAACATTGGTATAATAAATTGTCTTTATGTGACTGCGATCAATTCATGTTGCGTGCTTGCTTCTTGTGTTCTTGAGTTTGAGTGACTCTCAATTGATGGCCTCACATTCCTCACTAATCGTTTCTTCTTGTGGTGTGTCTAGCTCGTGTTGCTGTGTGACCCGGTCCATTGCCTGCATTATTCCTTCGCTAATCACTTTTCTGTTGTGTATTTGCTTCTTGTGTTCTTGTATAACTTTGTCCATTGATTGCACAATGTATCCGCTAATCATTTCTAACTGTGTACTTGCTTGTGTTCTATTGACGGAACCATTCCTGCTTGTAATATGTTTTTTTGTTTCTTCGTATATTTATATATTTATATGTATAGTAATACTTTTATAAATTGGTAATACAATATATGTTATAAGGCCCTGGGTATAAGATATTCGTCACGGATAACATTCACAATATCACTTCATACCGGGATGGAACTATATTGTTAGTAGATGGGTTATTTTTTATTCATAGGTAATCAAAGTCAGTTATATTAGTGTCGAGTTATCATCTAACTTTTAATTGTTCATCCGCATAAAACACATTGGATAAGGTTGGATGTGCAATAGAGATTTCAATAACATTTCATCGAATGGAACTAAACAGACATATGGTTATAGTTTTGTACATGTGCGTTTGTAAATGTACATGAAGGACATATCACAGTGCTGGTGAGAATATAACAGTTTTTTCACTTAACAAAAAAAATCTTTCGTTTATATTTTGTTCCTTTTTATAAAATATTCGATCACACAAAAAATCAAAAAAGTGCTAATAATAGATTTGACAGTGTATGAAAAGTATTTGTTAGTTCTATTCAAAATGAACAATTGCAGACAATTTGTCAATCTGATCACGTCCAGAGAGATGGCCGCAGACTATTCGACAAAACATTATTGTATGTGTTTGTATAGACTGTATATATAAAGGTTAAATACACAATATGCATATGATTGATTCCGTTCCATTCGTGCGAAAAGGTGTCAAGTTTACATGAAAAAAGCACTCTGCATTTTTCGCATTTGTGATAGAACGAACTGTCAAAGATTAGTCGTACATGTTTCGGTTGGTGTATTCTGTTACATGTGTCTTTCTTTGTCATTGAATTAAACATTTAAACTTGTCGAGTTCTTATTATATTATATTTAATAAAGATCAGTAATCTATGATAAGAACAATTACTATGTATATCGAAGTAATGATATATAATTTAAATGTTAATGTCTTCTAAGATAAACACGACTTTGTAGTCCGACGACTGACGGCAAATCCAATGAAACATTATACCCGTCACCAGATGTCGCAACAAAGTCCTGGGTGAATTGTTAGACAGAATTAGTAAGAACAGATTCGTTCGACCCTCCGCCGCGGCCACGTGTCTTGTCCTTGGACAAGGCACTTTATCCGCTAATACTTAGTATTGGTTGTACCCAGGAATACCGTGAGCGAGATATGTCAACGTTCTTGTAATAACATGTCTTACAATAGAGGTAAAGTAAATAAGTTTGAAACAAAACTATAGATTGAGATGTATGTTGGAATGATCGACAGACAATACTGTATTGTACAATTAAATAGGGTATGGTGGATAAATGTATTCTACCTTGGTTCAGGGATGTTATGTAGCACGTCTATAGTTTATATACTATAGGTAAATCAAGAATTATCGTATGTTATATGGCGTCCAACTACGTACAACGCTGATTATACTCTATATGAACGTCTTCATATGTTATGCGTTAAACATGCTTAAAATATATGTGACAGATGGAAACCTCCGTGTCATGTTCGACAATGGAAAAATTGCATTTCATATTTGAAACGTATATTAGGCTTTCGCATTTTAGAGTAATATGTGATGCAACAGGTGATAGTTTGTAACCACATGGTTTGTTTTTTATTGAAATCTATAGAGAAGATACCCAAGTGTTTAATGTTAGAATCAGCTTATGAAACTGAAAATAATATAAACTGTTACGTCTTACAACTTTAATTGATCAGAATTTGTAAACTAAAGCAAACATCTGCCCACCAAAGTTTGATGGCTTATAGACATGTAACACATTGCGGTATCTGTCTTTGAAATTGCAAAACTTAATAACGGATTAAAGCTATACCAGCATTCTGGAAATGTCTCTAGACTCCCTTATCATAATGAATACACATGTGCATTTTATAAGTCTTTAAGTATGTTGTCGATTATTTCATATTGTAGGACACATGGTTTATAAACAATTCACAAATTTAATAATATCTGATAAAATGTTTATTTTGTATCACAAACGAAAATAGCGGACTCAGTTTCATCAAGTCTTGTGTTTTGGTTAATGTTTCATGAACAACACCCTAGAGCCCAATAACACCAGCTTAAACAGTATCTTAGTTTAAAGCCGTAGTGAGAACGGAATACATGAATATCGCAACGTAGTGTTATTTTGTTTTCATGTACACTATCAACTGAAATAATTTCCGTACGTTTATATAACATAATTAGTTAAGTTTCAACGAAGTTAAGTAATGCTTCAGATGTCTGTTTTAACTCAACTTGAATATATGCCCCGTTCTGTACGTTCTTTCCAGCAAATATTACTTGCACATAAACATAAATGTTGCTGTGGAAGCAGGAAATACAGTACTGATCACACATGAGTGATTTGTAGGTGTGCTTAATTGAATTAACCAACACTTGGTTTAATCGACTGTTTTTTTAATTGTCATTTTGTCGATCGTATTAGTAAGGTTATGGCTCTAATTGACTTTTTTCTGTAAGATAAACTACGTGTGTAGACGTTTTAATGGGATGGAAGGCATTTAGCTTTTGTATAGACAGTATTTGTGTTGCCATGGTGAACGATTGGCCCTTTGCTATATGCGTCTCCTGTTTGTCATTTTTATAATTTTAATACAACCAGGTAAGACATCCGAAACAGAAAGATCCACGAACTTTACCAAATTGATCCCTTAAAGCATTAAAGTGCTATGTGTCTTTATGATGTATATACATATAACACATTGGCGCTCCAGCGGATCGTTATGTGACTATGCATATCAATAAGATTTTGTGAAAAATTTTACCATTAAAAAATACAATACACAATAACAATACTTTTTTTTTTTATTAAAAATGGATTTAATACAATGCAATGCAATGCAATATAATACAATACAATACAATACAATACAATACAATGCAATGCAATGCAGTGCAGTGCAGTGCAGTGCAGTGCAGTGCATTGCAGTGGAGCGCAGCTCAACGCAACGCAACTGCAACGCAACACAATGCAACGCAACACAATACAATGTATGGCTCGATTTAAAGCATCACTATGCAATCCCAAGTCGTACAGCTACAGTCTCCCACGTCGTACAGCTACGGTCTCCCACGTCGTACGGCTACAGTCTCACACGTCGTACAGCTACGGTCTCCCACGTCGTACGGCTACAGTCTCACACGTCGTACAAGTACGGTCTCCCACGTCGTACAGCTACAGTCTCACACGTCATACAGCTATAGTCTTACACGTCGTACAGCTTCAGTATCCCACGTCGTACAGCTACAGTCTCACACGTCGTACAGCTAGAGCCTCGCACGTTGTACAGCTACTCTCACACGGCGTACAGCTACAGTCTCACACGTCGTACAGCTACAGTCTCGCACGTCGTACAGCTACAGTCTCGTATGTCGTACAGCTACAGTCTCGCACGGCGTACAGCTACAGTCTCACACGTTGTACAGCTACAGTCTCACATGTCGTACAGCTACAGTGTCACATGTCGTACAGCTACAGTCTCACACGTCGTACAGCTACAGTCTCACACGTCGTGCAGCTACAGTCTCGCACGTCGTACAGCTACAGTCTCGCACGGCGTACAGCTACAGTCTCGCACGTCGTACAGCTACAGTCTCACACGTCGTACAGCTACAGTCTCACACGGCGTACAGCTACAGTCTCACACGCCGTACAGCTACAGTCTCACACGTCGTACAGCTACAGTCTCGCACGTTGTACAGCTGCAGTCTCAAACGGCGTACAGCTACAGTCTCACACGTCGTACAGCTACAGTCTCACACGGCGTACAGCTACAGTCTCACACGGCGTACAGCTACAGTCTCACATGTCGTACAGCTACAGTCTCACACGGCGTACAGCTACAGTCTCGCACGTTGTACAGCTAAATTCTCACACGGCGTACTGCTACAGTCTCACATGTCGTACAGCTACTCTTACACTCGTCAGCTACAGTCTGGCACGTTGTACAGCTGCAGTCTCGCACGTCGTACAGCTACAGTCTCGCACGTTTTACAGCTGCAGTCTCACACGTCGTACAGCTACAGTCTCATAATACAACTTAACCCTGTTTTCTACTCAGAGTATTCGTGTTATTGTGTTTTTTAAGACGTACGTTACAGTTGTATTGAACCGATGCAATTGTTTTGTTCCTGTTATGACGTTCGTACGTTTGTGCATTGATTTAATGCATGCACCTACAATTGAAAAGTTTAATGCCTGTTTGACCATATACTCATTGGTAGTAGTGCACAGCGGCAGTGTAATAGGTGAGTGTCCCGTGTATGCGGAACGTTTAGACTCGATCCCCGGTCGGGTCATATTAAAGACATGATAAATTTCATTTAATGTTTCCTCCACTGTGACAGCACTTGGGATGCTGCTCAAGCAGACAGACACCTTGTGAATACGCGTTGAAATCAACGCTAAACACCACACTCTAGCAGTAAGGACTGGCTTTACAAGTAGACAGACATCTTGTGAATACGCGTTGAAATCAACGCTAAACACCACACACTAGCAGTAAAGACTGCTTTACAAGATTAGTTAGCATCACCAATGTCTTGATATCTTCAACGTTGCTGCAGTGTTACATAAATGTTTTTGCATGCTCTGTATTCCTTGTTGACTTTACATTTCATAAACCATTTCATTACCAGCGAGCATAAGTTACTGAAAGATAAATACGAAATAAAAATATAATTGATTTACACTTATTTTTTTACATTGAATGTGAAACAAGTTAATGCAAATAAGACAAATTGCGCTTGAAGTCTTCTTGGACATACGTAAAACCAATGCTAACCACATGTGGTTACGGTGTTTTTCCTCAAGGACACCACGTATAGCCGAGGCTGAAAATAATTATACGGAGTTTAGTTTTTATACGCTTTCATTATCTAGGTTATTAGGGATGTTTTGAAGTATATACATTTGAACAGGGTTCACACTAAGTCTACTATAATATTGAGGTGTGCTAAATAACTGATTTCTGAGTGTTGAATAAAGTTTAAAAGACAGCATGTCAATATATCAATTGTCAACGTGGGTAATTCCGTGGAGAGTAGTAGTTCAGACAACAGTTTAAAAACATGATTTGTGTGTACACGTGTTTTTTATAATTAGTATATACCTTTGAATAAGTTTGATATAATATACGATTGGCAGCTATTTTGAAGCTGATCTTACACGACAGTTTATATGTTTTAAAACGTGAAATGACGAGAGTTTAAATAGTTTAAGACGTGAAATGACGAGAGTTTATATGTTTTAAGACGTTAAATGACGAGTGGTTTTCTGCTGAATAATTGCTTGTTCTTTGCCGTTTTAAAGTCATGCATAATATTCCCTCAAGGGACAAAATTTCAAACCGTTGTCATGGTAATTGATAAAGCAGCACAATAAAAGCCCTTTTTCTCCAAGAGTGTTTCACATGGCTAAAATGTCTGTCGTATTAAATTCAAGATGAACTACATGACATATACCACTTTTTGTAATGTTAAAAAGGGCACATGTCGATAGCGAAACTCTGAACAAAAAAGAACATTACTTAACGTTTAAACATTTGAAGTTCACAAAAAATGTCTGATGTTATTAGATTTCAATCCGTCTCACAAGCGGAAAGTCGCAGGTCCTATCCCCGCTGGTCATACCAAGACTTGAAAATGATACAAGAAACGTCCTCACTTGTCGCATAGTATTTAGAGGATAGTTCTAGGTCATGTCGGCCCGGTATCAGTATAGTGTGACTGTATGGGTCCATACGTCTGCGGTATGGAGACATTGAACGATTTAAGTCACAGACATGTCCACGTTTTCAACTTATGGCATCGTTTTCTTATCGAAAATAATAAAAGGTAAGGGTAACTTTAGGTGTAATTAATATTTTTTTCATAATAGAAAATCTTGTTTCGTTATTTTTTTAAAAAGTTGTACAAGTGTATGATTATAAAATACCTTTCTAGAATGCACGACAGCCTATGATTTTCTGTACAACGTCTGAAAGTGTTAACATGGGACCAAAGAAACTAATATATATAGAAAGTCACAACTTATAGTTTTTATGAAGTTTGTTTAATAACATATGAAAAAGTGGGGTATAGCCGATATTTTTATCTAAAGCAAACATATGTTAGCTTATATTTTCTAAGATTAAATTCTACCTTATCCATTTTTATGAACTGATAAAACCGTGTCTGCCTTTCTGTGCTTCCAATTGATACAACTGTGTACTCACAAACAGATACATTACTATAAAGCAGACTTTGTCGTGCATCTTATGAGAGTGTGCCTCAGCACGATTGGGTTTTGGTCGTTGTTATAAAGACAAAACAATTCCAATGTGCCATCTCCATATTTAAAAGTTTCTAACAATTTTCAAAACCAATCAATGTAGAACAAAAGTACCCTGTTAACAATCGTTATCGTGTAATTACAAGAAATAAACCTCTCTTAAAATATGCCAAGGAGAAAAATTTGGAATTGTTAAAGAGAATTTGCTGACGGATTAAACGCGTTCAACTCAGATTTATAATTATTTCTAAGATTATTTCGGAAATATGAGTGGCAGGTAAAATTAAATTAAGCGTGCTGATGATAAAATTAAGTGGTAGTGGTTGTTGTTGTAGTAGATAGTAGTAGTGATATAAATAGTAGCATTAGTAGTAGTAGTAGTAGTAGTAGTAGTAGTAGTAGTAGTAGTAGTAGTAGTAGTAGTAGTAGTAGTAGTGGTAGAAGTAGTAGTAGTAGTAATAGTAGCAGCAGTAGTAGTGGTAGAAGTAGTAGTTGTGGTAGAAGTAGTACTAGTAGTAGTAGTAGTAGTAGTAGTGGTAGTAGTAGTAGCAGTAGTAGTGGTAGAAGTAGTAGTAGTGGTGGTAGAAGTAGTATTTGTGGTAGAAGAAGTAGTAGTAGTAGTATTAGTGTATTTGTACTTGTAGTAACAGTAGTAGTAGTAGTAGTAGTAGTAGTAGTAGTAGTAGTAGTAGTAGTAGTAGTAGTAGTAGTAGTAGTAGTAGTAGTAGTGTTGTAGTAATAGTAGTAATAGTAGTAGTTGTTGTTGTAGTAGTAGTAGTAGTAGTAGTAGTAGTAGTAGTAGTATTTATAGTAGTAGTAGTAGTAGTAGTAGTAGTAGTAGTAGTAGTAGTAGTAGTAGTAGTATTAGTAGTATTTATAGTAGTAGTAGAAGTAGTAGTAGAAGTAGTAGTATTTATAGTAGTAGTAGTAGTAGTAGTAGTAGTAGTAGTAGTAGTAGTAGTGATAGTTGTTGCATATAAAATATTAATTTTAAAGCGTTTATTGATAATAAAATCAATCATGAATCGACTATTTGAGCGTGTGTGCATGGAGGCGGACTGAATTGTTTAAAATATCATCAGAATAAGTATGTGGTACATTAGTTTACGTTGAAGGTATAACGGCATACAGTTAATTTTATTTGAAGACTGTTGTTCACTTTCTTCCAATCAGATTGAATAATTCATAATAATACATGTATATAATAAGATAAGTTTATATACACATACATTATAATTTATGTTGTTATTGCTGTTAGCAAGAGTTTCTTTGTTTTATAATATATGGCTTTACAGGAAGCAGGCTTGGGATAATAAATTCAATATAAACAAGTATTTGCATTGCTAAATTGGATACACGATACCATAAATATTAATAACTCAAGTAATGTCTAGTTGTTAGTTTTAATTTACTGCTCTCTGGATTCTATAATCGGAGTGTTTTGTATTGAAACTTCATATCTATCTGTCGGGTATATTTAATCAACAGTCCTCCTTTATAATTAATCCAACCATTCTCCCGTCTAGTTAGTGTTGGCAGTACCGTATATACGATAATTGGTGTTTTATAATTTATCAAAATGAATATCTGTCGGGACAAATCGGGACGATTCGTCTTCCTTTAATGTAATTGTATTGGTAAATCGTGCAATCTCACTCGTATCAAAATAGTGAAATATACACAATCAATATCTATAAATCGGTTTGAATTTGAATTATTTATCAAATGCAGTCGTTGCAATGGGACATGCTACACAATGAATGTCGTAAGCTTCAAACATACACAATAAGCACACCCAAACGCAATGTTTGATGTTGTGAAAGTATAGGAACAGTATGTCTACTCGTATATATAGTTTCCAGTCTCTTAAAAATAATTCAGGAGTTATTCGGGAATGAGAGTGTGTCACGATTTAAAACAATTACTGCACACATGACTCTCCAAGTGTAGACTATTGAAGTATCTATTATTTAACTTATAATATATGGTGCTGGTATCCGTGTGCAAGGTTAGCCATGCATTATGTATTATATTGTACGGTCGGTCCCGGTTCATATTATATAGTTATATATTTCTGGTGCATATCACATCATATTGCACAGCTGATAAGTGCATAACTGTTTTATTATATAAAATATAAATAAATTCTGAGCCTGTTCTCGTCTAACTTTTTCGTACGGGAAATGACAAAAAAGACACCAAATTTAGATTAAACATTTTTATGTAGCCATAGTATTTAAAAATCGAAATTAAATAAATTTAAAGATTGTGAAAATAAATT